>OZ002742.1:130784481-131362140 GCA_963924295.1 Dioctria rufipes
GAGCGGTTGAGTGTGCGAGGGCTAATAGACTTGGAGTCATGGTTGCTTCTGATGCCAATGCTCATCACATCGTCTATGGCACCTCGGATATTAACCATCGGGGTGAGCAACTGCTGGGGTTTATCACTTCAGTGGACCTGCTTCTGCTGAATCACGGTAACGAACCAACCTTTCTGTTTCGGTGCTGACCTCATTGAGGTGGAACCATAAAGGAATCCCAAGCAGACTGATTGGAGGAGATACCATACGGAACTAGTTTCCACGCTCGACTCTGCAGCTGAGAGAATCAGAAGTTTAGCCGCCTTGTAGAAGGCAATAGGAAGGCTGCAGTCCACTGTGACTGAGGCTTTCGAGGCTTCCTCATTAGTACAGACATTGGAAGAAAACCTATGCCGTGGTGGAACGGCAGTCTTAGTGAACTCTGTAAGGCTCTTTAATAAGGCCAGGAGCAGCTCTGCCACGAGACTCAGAGTCACTACAAGAGGCTTGTTAGAAAATCTAAAAGGCAGTTCTTTGTAGACTTCTGCGAGGAGCTTGACGGATATCGGGAATCGGTTAGGCTGCTCAGGGCTCGCAGGAGCGACACGTCGGCTAGGCTGAAAGTTCTGAGAAGGCCAGAAGGCTCCTTTACGGCATCGAAGGAAGAAGCCTCTAGACTTCTTCTCTTTCCTAACTGTAGGCTTGAAGAATACCTGCAGTTATGCTGCGAATATCCCCAACCTCGATGCACCGGTGGAGATTGGTCCACTGCTGCCAAGGTAGTTGATGTCGAGAAGGTGAAATGGTCAATTTCAACCTTCTCGGCTTTTAAAGCCCCGGGTCCAGACGGTATTCTAGATGTCCTTCGTAAGGCAGAGAGCGTTGTGCTGGCCCCATACATCGACTGTATCGCTTTTAAATATGTCCCTGAGATGGAGGAAGGTGAGGGTTGTCTTCGTTCCGAAGCTTGGTAAGGCTTTTTACATGGACCCGAAGAGTTTTCGAACTATAAACTTCTCCTCATTCCATTTAAAATGCCTGGAGAGGCTGGTAGATGAATATATTAAGAGAGTAGCCCTAAAAGCTTCTCCCTTAAACACTTTAAAGCACGCTTACCGGAGGGGCAAATCTACGGAGACGGCTTTCCACTCAATGGTTATTGTCATTGAGAGCCCAAGTAACAATTTTTCTAATTTTTCGTGACTGAAGGGGATGGGTAGTTTTATAAGGGGTATATAATGGTTCCTCGGTTATACAAGAATTTGAGTGGTTATATACGAGCTTTATAATATTACCAATTGGTGACGTAATTATATTAGAGTTTTTTAAGGTTACTAATGGCTCTCGTGGAAGTAAGTTACTAAAGGTTTTAAAAGTTGGTGATGGAAATGTTTCAATCACCAGTCTATATAACTTAGAGTATCCATTACTAGAAGTTACATAAGAAAGTTTTACAATTGTTTTCATCACCAATATAACTGATAGGTAATAAGTGTTTATTGTAGCATCCGCGGTTACCCATATATAACTAGACAACGTTCAGTAATTTAGGTAACTTTAATAAAAATTGGGTACTTTCGGTAATACGTATACCCACTATAAAATATCGTAACATTATTTGTTGGCCTTGTAGTAACTATGGTGACCGTTATATACACAAATAACTTTTAGTATCGAATGGAGCCATTATAAAACTATTTTCATTTATTTATGACGTTTTAGTAACGGAGGTGACTTTTTTAAAAATTGGAAACTTTTAGTAACGTCAATTTTTTCGTATTTAGCCATTTCAATATGCATTTCCCGAGCTATTGGGAGAATGTACAAAGTAGGTCTTTTTGACCTGCCCCTTTAATTTGCACGATTTTATAGAAAATTTTTTTTTTCGTAACTAAAATTATTCACTACACTACCGAGGAGCGTACAACAAAAATTATTTTAAGAAGAATATGACACAGACATTTTGTCATTTCTTTAAGATATATAAGATTACTAAAGGTAACGCAATATAACCAAAGGGTATATAAGATCACTAGCGTCTGTTTTTTGTTACTATAAGATATATAACATTACCAAAGGTAATATATTATGACTAAAGGGTATATATGTATATGGTAGTTCCTTTAGATTATATAATATTTCTAGAAGTTTTATAAGGGTAAATGAGTTTATATAAGAGCCAGAGTTTATATAAAAGTAGTTGAAGTATTATAATGGTAATTTGTTCATTTAAGTACAAGCCGACATTTTTTAATCTGTGCATTGCAGATAAAAAAGAAAACAGCGAAGATGTCGCAATACCCCTGCGCGCAAGAAGTCTCAAATTGCAAAACGACGACCTTGCGCCGGAGGTAGAACATATGTATGTAGGTAGCAACTAGCAAGATGTTAATTCACGGTGAATACAGTAAGCCACAAATGCCTACGGTAACCCGAGAAATTAAATAAATAACAAACAGCAAGTGATTCTGGTTCTTGCAAAATATTTGTATGTATACAAATGCGACGAGTGCCGCGATTTAATAAATTAAAGAATGTAACACTTTGTACATGGTGAACATTGTGAACATGTGAACATGTACACAAAGTGTTAAGTCGGAAGTAAAAAACAGTCGGAAGTAAATTGCACATCTTCCGTACTGGGAAGTAAGTATGACATTTTCCATGTAAGAACAATTTGTATATATAGAGTAATAAAATGTAAAAGAAATGAGTAGTAAACGATTTTAATCCATTAAGTACAGTAGTCAGTTATTTTCATTCCGGAGTTTAGCTTCTATACAAGGTACTCCACATCTTCACTAGCAGCTGAGCTTCTACAAGCTACTCCATATCATCACTAGGATCTGAACTTCTACAAGCTACTCCACATCATCACCAGGAGGTGAGCTTCTACAAGCTACTCCACATCATCACTAGGAGCTGAGCTTCTACAAGCTACTCCACTCAAATCAACGTTCACAACGCTAAGCCTGGGAGGAATTAGACGACACAAGAAAGAAGGAATAAAAATCTTTCAACAAATTAGAGCAGCCGGTAGGATCAAGGAAGTTAATTTATACAACACACTTGAAAAACCTTGATCCTCGAACCTACACAGAAGTGAGCGTAAGAATATCTTACCCCCAAAACTAGCGTCAAACGAAGGACGTTAGGGCACTTCTAGTCTAATTCTACCAGCCATCAATAAGAATAAACGGAACACCCGTCATCGAAATTTATCAGTGCCGAAGGTGTAAAAAAGAAAGTAAAAGAGAAAGAAGTTGGACACAAAAATTAGCCAATGAGATCTACAATAAACCGAAATTATCTTAAGTAAGTTTTATACCTAAATTTTGTAAAGGGGGCAAAAGCGGTTAGCCGAATTTCTTGGGAAAATTCACAACATTTCAAGAGAGAAATTCACTAGCACTTATTGCCCTCTCCCATTCCAAATAAGCTACATAGTTAGGTATAATACATTAATTGGACTCAGTGTAAAGAAGGGACAAAAAAACCTCTTCTTCAATGTTCACTGAAGAATTAGATAAACTACCTCACACTCATTAAAAATCTATTGGGATTGCTTTCATGCACAGCCTCGATCAAAGCTCTTCTTGTTCAGATTTTGAGGTAGCAATAAATTCATTGTTAATACCAGCCCTCCTGATAGCCGAAGAGCCGAGCGAAGTACATCCCAAGGTAGACCTTCTATAAATTGGTACCGCGAACACCGTTCAGGTAAACGCTTCAGAAGGCATAGTTTGATTAGCTTCCTTGAACGAACTCTTAATTTGGACGCCTTAATACCCAAACAGCCATTAACCACACCAAATTCGTGTGAAAATACTCAACACATTTCCAACATAGATCAAGCACACAAAACTGGCAAAATGTCTATAAACTACAACAAAGTAGTAAAACTGACTGCTCAGATGGTGCCCCTGTTCTCTGGAGAAATAAGTTCACAAATTCTCACCGAGTTACAAACGTTCATAGGCTGCTGTAAACAGGTACAGCAGTGTCTAGGAGAAGAGGAAAAGACAGCTTTTATGCAAATTTTCCCAACTAGGTTGAGAGGAAATGCTTATCAATTGATTGCATCCAGTGCTCTCACGAAATTTGAGGACGTGGAACAATTGCTTTACCGAACGTATTTACCCCGTGAAACATATCATGAATTAATAAACATGTTAATAACTTGCCGACAATATCCACAGGAGTCGTTTAATTCATTTACTAATAGACTAAAGAGCCTATTAATACAGTGCAACGAAGCAGCACAGAGTAAATACGGAGCGGAAAGCTTTAAAGTAGTAAAACAACAAATTGAAGACTTGGCTATTGCTTCCATAAAGAGTGGTGCAACTAATCCCCATCTAAGCGTCTATTTACTTACTTTGAATAAAAATTCTTTAGAAAATCTCATTCAAAAGGCATTAGATATGGAAGGGCTGCAACAAGGACTCCTTTTCCTACCACAACCCACAAATTACATTCCTCTCCCGACACACTCGTTCCAAATGGAGCACTTATGTCGACCAAATAGCACAAATTTTTCAAATGCCTATGGTCACCCTATACACAATAGTGTAAATTTTTCTCCTTACCCTTACACAAAAGAACTAGGGAAGCCTAACATAAAAACTGAATTTAGTATACCTCCCATTCCTGAGCCATCAAGGGTACATTCAGTATCTTAGAAATTACAAAGGGCACATGTACGACGAATGCCTAAACGCAAGAATACTCCCTTTTGTATTAACTGCAGAATAAAGGGCCATGATGCCCAATATTGTAAGCAAAATGCTAAAGCACCACCGGAAAATACAAACACAAGCATCAATGCTCGTTGAGGACCTGTAAATCGGGAACCAAGAATTAACCACATACAAAATATGTGCGAGTTTCGTGGCAGAAGAGGGCATACCGTGTCCACATGTCAGCAGAAGCGCCGATGGGAGGCCACACATTCGGGAAACGACATACTGTCAACCGAAAAATCCCCGGCTCGACATTAAATAAAATCTCTCAAAATACTTCAGGGTGCTCTCAAGCAGAAAAACCACATATAAGGGAAAACGTTTCAGTGGTAGAGCTACCATTAGATATAAGTAAAAACACAGCCGTGCGACTGATAGTAGACACTGAAGCTGAAGTAAGCTTGATCAAACAGGAAGCACTAGATACACTAGAACGGATAGATCAAAGCCAAAAGGTGACTCTGAACACCCCATTTGGAGAAGAAGGTAACTGCCAAGGCAACTTTTTACTAAGCCGCAGTATCCCGTGCAAACTCCAGGTTGTAGAAAATACCGCCCAAATTTCTCACGATGTGCTGTTAGGTAATGACTTCCTTGCGAAAAATTGTAATATCGAAGGGCCTAATAAATTACTTCGGTCTCCTCGCACGGAAACCAACCATATTGATTTCACGGTAACTCTCGAAAGATCCCTAGACGATGGAGAGGAAATACCAAGCGATCAAATGGAGGAGCAATTTAAATCACGGACACCAGATAGCAAGAATGCCTTACCACCAGCTGAAGAAACTTCGAGGACCTTGAGAAAAAAGAGTGAAGATGAAAGTGGGCAATATGAAGTAATACTTCAGCGATCTAATAGAATACCCCCTCGATCTCAAATGGTACTAAGCATACCGCTACAAATAGACCAACAAATGATCTGTTTGTCTCAGGAGATTCAAGAAGGAGTATTTGTCGCAAATTGCCTAGTTAGTCCTCATAGAATTTTCATACCATTATCAGTTCTAAACGTAAACACGGAACCAGTATTCCTAAGGAACTTAACGCTTTCTCTAGTTCCAATTAATTGTTATAGCGGACAGTATCTCCATTTACCCTTGGACGACGTAAATGCCCAAGGTTCTCAAAAAAAGGTGGTCCACCTTAACTTCGGCACAAAACAAAAGCACATACAAAGTCAAAAAAGACAAGCCAAAATTCGATTCCAATCCACATTCAATAAACGTGAACCGCATTAAACATTATAATCAAAACAGACTTGCGGCTTTACGTGAAGAATTACTGTTGGATAAAAACTTAAATCACGAAGAGAAAAAATCAATTCTGGAACTATGTTATAACTATAATGACCTTTTCCATCTAAAGGGGGACAAGCTAACGTACACTAACAGTATAAAACATACCATTCCCACATTACATAATCAACCACCAAAAAATCAGAAACTGTATAGACTCCCAGAAACGAATCGGGCAGTCATAAATGAGCAAATTAAGGAAATGTTGGACAACGACATAATCCAATTAAGTAAAAGCCCGTGGAACTCCCTATTGCTCGTGGTCCCCAAGAAAGCTGGGCCTGACGGCAATAAACGTTGGCGAGTAGTAGTAGATTTCCGTAAAGTTAACGAGAAATCTATAGGGGATGCGTTTCCATTACCCAGGATAAAGGATATATTGGACCAACTTGGACACTCCAGATATTTTACTACACTCGATCTTGCAAGCGGGTATCACCAAGTACTTGTTGATCCGAAGGACAAAACAAAAACTGCGTTTAGCACTGCTTACGGGCACTATGAGTTTAAGAGAATGCCATTCGGGCTGAAAGGTGTGCCAGCGACCTTTCAACGCCTGATGAATTACATTCTAACGGGTCTCCAAGGATTAGAATGCTTTGTCTATCTCGATGATATTGTAATATACGGAACGAATTTACAAGATCACAACGAGAAATTGACTAAGGTATTCGACAGGCTGAGAGCCCATAATCTTAAATTACAACCCAAAAAGTGCCAGTTCCTTCGCAGAGAAGTGATTTACCTCGGACACAAATGTTCAAACGAAGGAGCACTTCCAGATCCCAGTAAAACAAGTTGCGTCCAAAATTATCCTCAACCACGAGCTTTTAAACAAACTCAATCGTTCCTTGGGTTGGCTAACTCCTACCGCTAACTACTGTCGCTGGTAAATCCTCCTCTTCTCACATATCCTGATTTTACTGAACCCTTTAATTTAATAACAGATGCTAGCAACGAAGCATTGGGAGCTGTCTTATCCCAAGGGGAAATAGGTAAAGCCAAGCCAATAGCTTATGTAAGTAGCAGTTTAAATAAGGCGTAACAAAGATACTCCACAATAGAAAAAGAATTACTAGCTATTGTATGGGCCGCCACTTCAGGTGTTATTTACAGGGCAGAACATGCACGGTCTACACAGACACAAGCCCCTGAAAGGTGTATTCAATGTGAAAGACCTAACTACAAGATTAGTCAGGTTTCACCACAAACTCTCAGAGTTTGACTACAAAATTGAATATAAGCCTAGGAAATATAACACTAATGCAGACGCGCTTAGTCGAATACCTGCCAAATTAAACCAAGCAAACCCCAATTCGTTCATTGTGGAAGCTCAGGCCGATTCTGACATAGACGATTGTAGTTTCCCGCTACCATCAAATTCCAAACCAGCACATTTTCATGTTGTCACAAGAGCTCAAACAAGAGAGGCAGAAAATAAGTTGGAAGAAGTAATTTAATACCAAAAAACTCCTCAAAGAATTCGAAAGCAATTGCAGCACTCCAAAAACAACTCAGTTGAAATCGACTCAACTAAAAGCAGCCAGTCTGAAAACAGTACATCTGAGCTAGGCAACTTACCTTCGAATAATCATTCAATAAATTCCCAAAATAAATCACCTAAAATTTTTCAGACCCTGAAGAAATTCAAATAATTTTAAGGGACTACCATGACTCTGCATTTGGTGGTCACCAAGGAGTTATTAAAACTTGCAAAAGAATAAAGAGAAAATATAAGTGGAGAAATATGCTCAGTTCCATCAGGAAATATATTCGAAAATGTACTAAATGTCAGAAAATGAAGGCTAGCCCAGGGTATCGTATGCCAATAGTCATAACAGATACTGCCTTAATGCCATTCGAAAAAGTATATTTGGATATCGTAGGTCCTCTTGAAGAAACCCATTCGGGAAATAAGTACATTTTGACATTCCAGGATAATCTAACGAAATTCGTAGATTGTTATGCCTGGCCAAATGGCGAAGCAGAAACGGTAGCAGGAATATTTTTCGACGAGATAATCACTCCTTACCGTATTTCTAAAAAATTTTTAACTGATAAGGGCTCAGCGATCTTTTTAAACGTGTCTGTAAACTCCTAAAAGTGAAAAAAATTCAGACTTCCGCTTATCATTCACAATCCAACGGCGCACTGGAACGAACACACAGACCCCTAGTAGAGTACTTAAGAGCTATTGTGTCGGAAAATCCAAAGGCTTGGGATCGATTCCTAAGAACCGCGGCTTTCGTATACAATAATAGCCCACACGATGGCACTAAGCACACTCCAATGGACTGTCTGTTTGGATTTACAGCGGATGCTCCCTCAAATCTAAGGAGAGAACCAGAGCCCATTTACAATCAAGAGAGTTACTATCAGCTTCTGAAATACAAAACACAAAAAGCATATGCTATCGCCCAAAAAAATCGCTGTAAGCCAAAGAAAAGTCAAAAGTGTACTATGATAGGCACTCACGTCCGGTAACATTCAAAGCAGGAGATGAAGTATTATTAAAAAACCCAGCTAAAAAACACAAACTTTCCCAGATATGGCTAGGTCCATATCTCGTGGTACAAGTTTTTAACTCTGTTAATACTGTTATTCAAATCGGTAAACGAAGAGTAACAGTACATAATAACAGGCTGAAGCCATTTCACGAATAACGGCTAAATCTTAAAAACAAAATGAGACAGAAAGACGAGGCGACAATTCTTACTCAACAATAAAAGGCAAACCAAAAAAAAAATAGAAATCTGATAATTAGATTTTTATTCAGTAAATTAAACAATATATCACATTATACCATATCGTTTGAATTTCTTTTCCTCTTATTGGCATTTATATGCATTAGCTTGTCCGATGCCAGCCTCTCAAATTTCTTCTTTTCCTCTGCGGTTGAGGCAAGATGAGTCCCCATTTTAAAATAATATAACTGCCTACGTAATTTGATGCGCCTACCCCCTCGTGTCGATTTAGGTTTATTTATGCCTCCAACGTTGCCCTGACAGTTTGTCCTCTGCCTCTTCAAATAATCCTCCATTGTCAATTTAAGAGGTCCCGGTATATAAGTATTGTATTGTACCTATTGTACATGCATATACATACCTACATCATGTAGGAAGAAAGTATACTAAATGCACATCATGCATATGCATACCTACATCATGTAGGAAGAAAATATATTTATTGCAATGCATAACTAAAAACATACATACTTATCTACTACATAATTTTCGCTGCATGAAGAATTTCAATCACTGACCTACGTCAAGTATTCTTCATGTAAAACAGCGAAGATGTCGCAATACCCCTGCGTGCAAGAAGTCTCAAATTGAAAAACGACGACCTTGCGCCGTAGGTAGAACATATGTATGTAGGTAGCAACTAGCAAGATGTTAATTCACGGTGAATACAGTAAGCCACAAATGCCTACGGTAACCCGAGAAATTAAATAAATAACAAAGAGCAAGTGATTCTGGTTCTTGCAAAATATTTGTATGTATACAAATGCGACGAGTGCCGCGATTTAATAAATTAAAGAATGTAATATGCGTGACTTAACACTTTGTACAAGGTGAACATTATGTACACAAAGTGTTAAGTCGGAAGTAAATTGCACATCTTCCGTACTGGGAAGTAAGTATGACATTTTCCATGTAAGAAGAATTTGTATATATAGAGTAATAAAATGTAAAAGAAATGAGTAGTAAACGATTTTAATCCATTAAATACAGTAGTCAGCTATTTTCATTCCGGAGTTGAGCTTCTATACAAGCTACTCCACATCTTCACTAGGAGCTGAGCTTCTACAAGCTACTCCACATCATCACTAGGAGCTGAGCTTCTACAAGCTACTCCACTCAACTCAACGTTCACAACGATAAGCCTGGGAGGAATTAGACGACACAAGAAAGAAGGAATAAAAATTTTTCAACATACAAAAAAATATCGAAATTCTATTTCAAGATAGGTTGGGTAAATATTTGCTTTATATTGTTTTATAAAGGTAACGAAAAGTAATTTCCCTAACATTTCAATCACTAAAAGTAATCAGTCTGAAAAAATTCCAAGCGTTGTGGAAAAAGTTTATAAAGGCCGAACCAATCTCAGTGTGCTGGTGGAGATAGGCTGCGCGCAAGGTGACGTGCTTTCTCCAGTACTCTTGTTCATGTTGGTTGGCTCACTAATCATGGTGCTGAAAAACGTGAGATTCTTATATGAAGCGTATCCGGATGACATCACTTTGCTCATTTCCAGACACAGCATGGATGCTGCCTGTGTGTTCTTGCAACGAGGCCTCGATATTGTTGAGGACTGGTGCACCCGTCATGATATGACAGTGAACCAAACAAAGACCAGCTTGGTGCTTTTCTCCATAAGACGTAAGCTTGGGTACTTTGTCCTTCCGAAGTTTTTTGGACACAGTCTGCAACTCTCCCCTCATGTCAAGATACTTTGAGTCTACCATGACTCGAAACTGACATTATGATTGCACGTTGAGGAAAAGTTAATGCGTCTATGAGGGTCTTCGCTCAATGCAGGAGAACCTTTGGCTGTACATGGGGCATGAGACCGAGGGTTCTGCATTGGAAGTACACCTCGATCGTCAGAACAATGCTTACATATGCCTCCTGTATATGGTGGCCCAGGACGCTTGTGGGGACGGCGATCCGGAAGCTCGCAAGCCTGAAAAGGCTTGCCTGCTTGGGAATTACGGGCTCCATACGATCTACAGCTACTGTGGCTCTTGAGGTCCTACTCAACCTGCCACCCCTGGATCTTGTCATTCAGGTAGAGGCCAAAAGGGGTGCGGGCAGATTGCGCTCATGGGGATGTTGGGAGGACGGCTGGCCTGGCTCTTCTCATTGCTCTATGGCGTATCGCCTGGACTTGGAAAACCCTCTGGCCGGTATGCCACGGAATGCGATGGTAGCTTAGCTTCGTTTCGGGCGTCGCTTCTCTGTGAGCTTTCCTGTAAGGGAATCGTGGATTGAAGGAGGTGCCCAATCGAGCCTTCCCAGGTCTGCTTTAAAAATTTTCACCGACGGCTCTCTCACTAATGAGGAAACTGGGGCGGGTGTCTACTTTCCTGAGCCTGATTTTAGAATGGGGTACTCACTTGGAAGACACACCACTGTCTTCCAGGCTGAAGTCTTCGCCATCTCAATGGCAGCGAAGTTAACCCTTGATATGCAAATCAAGTGGAATGACATTGCTATCCTTTTGGATATTCAGGCAGCCTTGATGGTTCTGAGTGACCCTCGGATAACCTCTATATTACTGGGGGATTCCAAGTCGTCAGTGGATACGTTGTCTATTCAAAACAAAGTGTCCCTCCTGTATGTTCCTGGTTACATGGGGATCATGGGGAATGAAAGGGCTGACCTTTTAGCCAGGGCTGGCTCTGATTCTCCGTTCCTCGGACCGGAGCCCACCGTAGGCGTTGCCACCTCGAGTATCCGCAAAGCGGATGTTCATAGGAAGCATCAGCGGAGATGGGAGAACCTGAGCACTAACTATAATGCGAATATCTCCAATTTTCTCATTGGGCTCGGAAGGAAACAATGTAGAACTGTGGTTGGCATCATCAGCGGCCACAGCTCACTTCACGATCATCTAACAAGGATGGGAGTTAATGACAGCTCTGAGTGTCTGTCCTTCCTGGAGGTAGAGCTTGAGACAACCGAACACTTTTTGTGTGAGTGTCCGGCCCTCGCCCGGAGCAGAGTGGATACTCTAGGGTCTGCCCTTCTATCTGTAGATGAGCTGGAAAACCTTCCTCACCAAGACCTGAAGCGCTTCATTAAGAGGACAGGAAGGTTTTGGTGAATGGGCTCTAGCAGGTCAGCACAATGTTCCCCTGCCTCTTTATAAAAAACAAAAAAAGGCCACGCTTGTAACAACTGGTGTCAGAAGTGAAATAAATGAAATAAACAACAAACAAAAGTGTGATTATTTTGGTGAAATTGAAAGATATTCTGCTTTACGTGAAACAGCTGGAAGATAATATAAAGCAATGGGACGTAAACTAGAGGCGCTTCGAGTGCAGGATTTGAAAGTGGAGTTGGACAAACGGTCATTACAAACAACAGGCACAAAGAATGCTCTAGTCGAGCGACATAGACAAGCTTTGCAAATGGAAGGGACGAATCTTGACACATTTATTTTCGAAGACAATTTACTGTTAAAGAAAAGCCTGAGATAAACATGAAAACAACTTTTGGGTGTTTTACTGAGTATATTGGAGCTTTCAGCGCTGCAGATGAAGAATGGTCTTAAGGAACAGATGCAATCTCTTAGATGAACAAAAGAATGTTTTTGAGGAGCCAAAGAATTCTTTGGAAGCCCCTTGGGATGAACAGAAGAGTTCTCTACAGAATTGTCTAGAAACTCGTTTGGAGGAACAGAAGAATTTTCTGAAAATCTCATTAGACGAACAAAATTTGAAAATGGGAGGAATCGAGCAGGAAATTGCGGAAGTTCAAAGGGACTGCAGAAAACGCCGACGAGTGGAATCTCTAGAAGAAGAGAGTAAAATGGAATTGCAAGGATGTCGGGCTGGGCAGCAGATTTGCAACAGAATGCAGTCATCACTAAACATCCGTTCACGTGGTGTTCTTCGATGCTGGGATTGTAATAAATTGGGACAACAGAAAAGGAGGGAGGAGCAAAATGCCAGAGGTGGCGAGCTAGGGAGCAAGCTATTTGTAGAGAGACCAGACTTCAACGTTATGGCTTTCAGATCCAACACAAGAAGGGACGTATCCACGGAAAGGCAGGAGATTTTGTAAAACGTCCATTCGAATCTGAATATAAACATTGCGGTCGGGAGAAAGAAAAAGAGATAATAGCTACTATATGGGACATCGAAAACTTGTGAACAGCACAATGCTTGGAAAGAAGACAGGGAAAAACTAGAGTGAAGGGATATTTCGGAGAGGAGTGAAAAGCTGAAACACTACTGGGTTCAATGGAATTCCTTTCACGTAGAATGTGGTATATTAAAACACAAGTGGGAAGCAACTAATGGCGAATCATTCCGAATGCAAATAGTCATGCCGGAATCAAAAGTCCACGATGTTCTAGAAGAAATACATCATGGAATTTCTGGAGGATATTTGGGAGTGAATAAAACAATTCCTAAAATACGACAAAAATTTGAGATGTAGAGAAGTGGTGTCGCAGATGCGCTGACTGTGTTTCTTGCAAAGGACCGCCACGCAGAAGCAGAAAGGAAATGTATAAGTGAAATGTCAGAGCCCATTGAAAAGGAGAGCTGATGGGCAAGAAGCCACGAGAGCAAAATTTGCAGTAAATGCCAATCGGATGAGGACCCGCTATGACTTATGTACATATTCAGCAGGATTTAATGAAGGTGATCTTGTTTGGCGGTACATCCCGAACCGATGTAAGGGAGATTTTCCAAAATCACAACAACACTGGGAGGGACCGTATTCAGTGGTAATTAGAATTAATGACGTAGTATACAGGATTCAGCATTTGCCTCTTGTACAAACGGAAAATCGTTCACCTGGATTGTTTGCGTCAATACTGCGAATATCAAGATCGTGGTCCACCAGTTATTCGGGGCGAACAATTTTAAGTAAGAATGGGCAGTGTTACACGCAACAAAGTGACACAAGCGACATCTGTTGGAAATGGAGACACTTCAGGTGGGCGACAACTTAGTAACCTTTGGGTTCAGATAATAGAACTTACGGAAAGGTTCTACGATAATTTGTAGAGTATAAATACGGCGCTTCTCACATCCAAGTGGCGAGTATTATTTGAGACAGTGAGGTGAACGGAGTAAACTATTCTGATTGCGATAATTAGAAGTATAGTAGATACTAGCGATAACTATAAAGAGTTGATTTGATAATTGTTTGTGAATATTATAAAAGTAAACAATAAAGTTAAATAAAGGAAGAATTTTTGAATGATATCTCAAATATTGTGTTTTAAATAACGAACTAAAGCCACGCTCGTAACAATACATACTTGACCTCCAGTCCCTCGTAATGTATAAGTAATGCGGGTTATAATTAAGGCAAGAATTACTACATAACTTTACCTAGAAAGTCCAACTGGGAACATTCTCATCATCAGTTTCTGCAACAAGACCTTCATGATGATGATTTCTAAAATCAAATAACATTTTGTCAGTGAGTTCGTGAACAAATACAACGTAACCCGAATTTGTTCTCTGACGAGTCGTCTTTCACAATCCACGGAACGGTTAATGAACATCAGCGTCTTGGGACTGTCACCGTGTGTTGTTACAATAATGGCGACAAATTCATCCGCTCCTAAATATATCATTCAAGATAATTTGAACGGTTAAATGTACAGACACTTGCTGGAAAATGAAGTGCCAATATTACTTGAAGACCAAAGAACAAAATGTCAAATGCTTAGAACAGAAAAGTGGTATTTTTATTGCAAATGTATTGCTGAATCGAATGTAATACTTCTCAACTGAAGAAATCGGAAAAATAAATTTCGTCGATTACAGCGCCATTTATCATGAATGTTTCGAATAAAAATTTCATATTTTTTTACGTAGGCTATCCGAATCTACAATAAAAAATGGGGGTTCCTATTTAATATTAAAGTCACCATGTACTCAAAATAACGCAACATGGGAGTGCTACCCTAATGTGTTTTTTTGTTTTTATTGGGAAGCGCTAGCACTTTTTTCTTATGTTTTTATTTCATAGCCTTGGCATTTGTGCCAAATTTCAGGTATTGGAATACGATTTTTTTCTAATGAAAGGGCTTGGAGTTTTAATAATGGGCAATAACATTAGGTCAGACATATGAAAAATATTGAGATAAGTGACGATATTTATGAAATTTTTATACAAAAAAAAATAAAATAAAATATTTGTGCGTAACTAGGATATGCCTGAATCAAATTTAATACTCATTTGAAAGGTACTTTTGAGAGCTTTTAAAAGATTCAAGAGCTGCCAAAATCTATAAGTACTAGGGACTCCTGGAGAACATGTAGTGTCAGGGCACAATATATACGGAAGAAGACTCCATTCCTATAACAGCCAAGGCCGCATTTTGGCAAAATATTGAGCGATTGCTAGATTGCTAAACAATTTCCTCGCACGGAATTGTTCTTCAGCCGTCGGTTATTTTGTTGATTAGCTAACAGGTGATATCTATGAGCGCTTAAGTAGAGCAATCGACAATTACGTTAATAATTACCTAACATGGTAATTGTTATATAATGCGATTGGTTGCTATTAAGTGACTTAGGTTTCAACCGCTAGAACAAACGAAAAGTTTGTTTACATATCGGCGTTGCTACCGAATATGGGGCATTATAAGACCAACGACTTGTCGACAATCTGAAACACCCTAATAAATATTGTGTAGTTCTAAAATTTTTTTCAAACAAAGGTAATGTCCAGAAGGCATGGCTTAGTTTAATAGTGGCTAATATACACAGAAGTTCGAAAATTGATTATATATACAAATAGGTAGAGCTCTCCGTAAACGATTATGTTCAAAGTAAGACGAAACTACCATTAATTGCAGGAAGTTCAATAAATGGATGCTACTCTTGTCATTTTGTTCTTAAAAGGATAAAAAGCATTGAAGTTTATTGATCATTTAAGTACTTAACTAGGACTATTCCGTCTGCAGATATTCTTAATGCGTTATTTAAACCGCATTAATTTAATTTCAGTCCACCTAACCATATGACCTCTTACAAGTTGCTGTTCTGTAGAACGGTCATCCCTTTATTAGTCATTAAGCATAGAAGCTTTCCATCGCATAAATACTTTGAACATGCCATCCTGTGCGTGTTAACGTAATTAAAGGTTGGTTCCATCGTGTTGGTGTCATCCAAATACTCTAGTTACCTACTTCTATTGCATACTGTAAATTGCATTTCGACAAAAGTAAGTTAATGCGTGTGGAATGGGTCGTAGATGCCCAGAAAGACATAAATGGACAACTCAATAATATGAATTTGAATTTAAAATTACTATATATGGAGTTGCGTGTTTTTTCATTGTATTCTGTAATCCAGTAGATAGTAATCTTTGTGCAACCTGTTTTTAGGATTCACTGGCACAAAACCTGTAAGTAATTACCAGACAAGCCATAACTTACAATTTTAGAGTTAATTTATTAATTTTTCAGTTTTCCGTACAAGTGAAAAAAGGATGTGATTTCAAATACTTGTAGGTACCTATGTACAAAAAAAAAAAATTGGAAAATTGTCAAAAGCAACCGTAAAATTGATAATATATACCGGTATAATGATTACTAAAATTTGTGTAATTCTCATGAAGAGATGTATACAAGATATGACTATATAGTAAATTAAAATTTTACGTGCAGGTAATGTAATAGTCTTTCTAAGTGTGCGTTGTGTATACATATATAATATATATAGTAACTAAATTTGAAGCATGAAACTATAGTTAATTCATCCGTCCTATTTGTTCCAACCTTTATAATATCGATATGCTGCAGGAAAGTTGACTTGATAAAATGTTGGAAAATTAAGCAAGGAGATATAATCTTTTCAAGGACTAATTATAAATCATGCAAAAATATTGGTTGACTTTTGGAAACCGTTATTTTTAGTAGAACAAAAATCACAATTCACTTTTATTCCAGTGGTTTTTCATTGTAATAAGTTAGGCGTACTCTTCCTTTTCCCTATAACGTCGCCTTCTGTGCTTCATATACTTCATAGTTTGATCTGTTGACTTCCGAGGTTTTCTTATCATATGAAGTTGGGGCTGTACCACATAGCTCAACACTGGCACTTTACGCGGGTGCTTCGAATCAGAATAGTCAAATGGAGGTACCCTTTCTTGGTGTTGCCATATAAAAATTTAGGTTTTTTACGTATACACTAGAGCCTCGAGTTGCGTTGTTCCAACTTGCGTCCTTTCGAGTTGCCCCAAAAAAATTTTTGATACCCTAATTTTGAGTTGCGTTGCTAATTTTCGAAATGCGTCGAAAAAAAGTTTTAAAATAAAATTTAATCAAAAAATAGCATAACGTCTAGATTTCAAAAATTAAAATTTAAACCGAAACTAGAATGCCATGATTTATTTTAAATGCAGCTGCAAATGAAATAATTAACTAGAATGCCATGATTTATTTTAAATGCAGCTGCAAATGAAATAATTAACTAGAATGCCATGATTTATATTTTAAATGCAGCTGCAAATGAAATAATTTTTTATTGAGTGTTTATTAGTATAAAAGTTTAGTTCTTAGTTGTTTGCATAATTTATTTGGATAAAAAACAAAAGGCTGTTCAAATAACTCTGAATAATTTTATAATAAAACAACCAAAAGAAAAGCAAACGCCAAATCCTGAACCAACGTATGAAATAGAATCTGAATAAATTCTATAAATTTATGTTGCTTCATTATTTTACATTATTTTAAAATTCGTTTAATGTTTGCATTAGTTTTTGGTTTAATAAAACTTATTTAATAATAGTTAATCTATTCATACCTGTTTTTTATTTAAATATGTAGCAATATAACTAATTTTTTTTTTAAAAACATGGATTTCAGATTTTATCGGAACCTATTACTATATAGAAACAGGTACAAATGTATACAAAATTAAAATTCGAATTGCGTTGTTTCGAGATGCGTCGCGATTTATTGTAACGCATTAACGACGCAACTCGAGGCTCTAGTGTACTGTGAAAATAGTCAGTTCTGGAGGTTTTTGTTGTAATGAAAAGTTCCTAGCTTTTTACTTGTTTTTTTTATCAATACAGTAATTAAATGCATACATTTCAATGTCTTATTTGTAATACCCAGTAAACCCCTGAGGGGAGCAGAAAATTTATTGTCAGTCAGAGATTTGAGCTCTAATATCTTCATTGCGGTATAGCACAATACCGCCACAATCGAGACTCTCAAAGGACCTTTCATTCGAAACATCACCATCATCTAGTCTACTTGCCATGTCAGGAAACAACGGCCGTAGAAGTGCCTACCTATATCCGTCAATTTCTTACGGTTTCCATGCCTTTTGTCCATATCCCAAAATTTTTATGGCTATATTTAAAAAAATTACATGACACATATGTACATACAGCTAATTATACTAAATGTGTACATTATACGAAAATTCTTACACAAGTACGGAGACTAATATCTTAATCTTCAACCTTTTATTTTAGCAGATCGAAAACCAATTTTTTCCGAATAAAACAATTATCACGTGCAATTTATTACAGTAATCTTTTTTTTTTAAAGATACCTTTTTCATACCAACTCTTACTGTTCATATTGTTACAAAGCCATGAGTTTTATTAATAGGTATACCGTACCTATGTATGTATGTGAGCGAAAATAGCATATCGGAAATCTGCTTGGAAGAATAAACTCGCACGTTGAATACAACATCTGCACTTATTTCATGTGCAGGAAGCTATTAAGAGAATGAATAGAAAATTCGATGTAGGATCCACGGTATTCAAGAAGCAGATTGTCGTCCGATATTCTTCTAAAATGAGGGTACTTCCAATTCAATATTTTTGAGGTACTTTTTCCTTAAAATGTAGGGAATATTCATTTTTTTCTAAATTGTAGGGAATAGTGGCTTATAACTACACCTTTAAAAAATATAACAATGAGCTGAATACCTCATTCCTTATGTGCCATTCTACCGCATATAACGGATTTTCCAATAAGAGGTGTTATTTTGATATTCAAAGTAAAATGCCATTTTTTTAGATAAATGATCGTATCTTTATTTCGTTATAAAGAGGAAGGTGTGCCGTTAATAATGGAAAATAACATCAGCCAAATTATCACTACGACCACGCCTACAGGACCATATCATTTTCATGAAATTTTCCATAACCAAATCGCAAAGTGGCTGCCCTATGTCCTCGATAGCCTCACGAATTCCATCTTTGAGGTCTTGAATCGACGCTGGGCTGTTGGCGTAGACCTTCTCGTTCACGTGGCCCCAAAGAAAGAAGTCTTGGGTTTTCCGAGCCCCAAATGCGGCAATTTTTTGCTTGTTGACGAAGCCATCGAGGTGGAAATGGGCCTCATCACTCAAGATGAGTTTTGAATGGAATTCCGGATCATTTTCATGCATTTCAAGGACCCAATCAGCAAAGACTCGACGTTGTTGATGATCGGCCGGCTTGAGTTCTTGTGTTAACTGAGCTTTATAAGCCTTAAGACCCACATCTTTATGCAAAATACGGTGTAATGACGTTTGTGGAATGCCTAATTCCAAAGAATGACGAGGAATGGACAAACCTGGGTTTTCTTCAACACTTTCGGCTACAGCAGCAATATTCTCGGCTGTTCTTGAGCGACGTGCACGGGTTTTAATCTTCACATCACTAACTTGTCCCGACAGCTCGAATTTTTCTACCAATTTCTGCATTGCGGTTCGACTAGAGGCTTCACGACGACCCAAAAATGTTCGAGTTTTACGAACCGTCTCTGCCACATTTTCACCATTTTTATAGTGAATTTTAATAATTTCAATGCGTTGTTGAATCGTGTATCGTTCCATTTTTATTAATGGCGTAGTTTCTACTTGTCAAATGTCAAAAAAGTGACATCTACCGAAATAGCGGACTAATTAAAATAACACCTCTTATTGGAAAACCCTCACAAATAAGTTTATGCTATTTTTCCAATACAGAGAGACAGTGGAGAAAATATAAAGAGATAGATAAAATCAAGTTAAGTGGATGTTAAGAAGCTTTTTGAATGCATTGACAGTGCCCGCAGCTTGAATATTAAGAGGAAGACAATTCCATAAGCGAGCTACTTGGACAAGGTAAGAACTTTCCATTACTAGTTTATAGAAGCGCGGTAGAACTAGATTTTTATTGCGTTGGGATGACGTGAATTTGGACATTTCCCGGGGATAGTCCGGCTTTTTCAACTGAAGTAAGTTATATGAGAATGTCAATTTTCTTTTATTTAAGTACGACATCAGTGAACAACCGACCAAACGATCCCGAAGATGTGAGACATGGTCGAACCTTCTTAATCCATGTATGAACCGTATGCGGTCATTGAAGGCAACCTCCAGCTTGCGAGCACATGAGCTATCCAATCTAGGAAAAATCAAACTCCCGAAAATGAAATGAGGCAGTATCAATGTTTTAACTAATTTACAACGTGCGCTACTTGATAGAATGTTGGCTGAAAGCCATAATCGTCGCAGTACTGCATACATTTTTCTAATCATCGAACTATCGTTGTCACACCACTTCATATTACAGTGAAGGATTATCCCTAGATTGGACACCTTACTAAGACTAGGCAGTGGTATACCGTTTAGAGTAACCGGAGGAATATCAATTTCGTTACAGGTTGGATTATAGAATGTTATACTCTGTAATTTCCCTGGGTTCAGTAACAAATGATTACACTTATATATCCTATCCGGATCAGCATTTATACGTGCGATGCAGTCCTCGAGAAGACCAATTGGTCTGCTTAGATAAATCTGTACGTCATCAGAACAAAGATGGATTTGGACTTCGCGAACCACATCTGGAAGATCATTTATGAAAAAGCTGAATAGTAGTGGACCCAGTATTGAACCTTGAGGAACACCATGCGTGAGAGTGCGAGCATTAGACAGTGTACCATTGACTTTAACTTTCTGGCTGCGGTCCGACAAGATCCTACCAACCAGAGCGATGGCAGTGCTACTAAAATTGAAATATTTTTGAAGTTTCTCTGTAAGTAAGGTGTGATCAACGCAGTCAAAAGCTTTGGAAAAATCCAACAATATCAGCGTCGAGGGTTATTCTTATGTCTGAAGATCAGGGGCGGATTTGATCACTTGGCCGCCCTAGGCCTATGGAAGATTGCCGCCCCCCTACTCCCTGTAAAACACGAAAAATTGAATGATCTATATCCAGTGAAGGGACCCCAGGCTAGAATTAGCGGAGTAGGCTGCCTCATAAATCGGAGTAGATTTGAAAAAAATGGAGTAGAATTAAAAATAACACTTTCCAACGAATTATTTTATTTAAAAAAACGAAAAAGTATGATGATTTTTTTTGCTGGGTGCTATGGACACATTTTTGAATTTTTAAACGTTGACGTGTGGGTTCACAGAGGGCGCGTCTACTAAAAAAAAAATATTCCCGCCAAGTTTTGCCGCCCCCTAAATTTGCCGCCCTAGGCCCGGGCCTACTCGGCCTATAGGGAAATCCGCCCCTGCTGAAGATACTTTGAGGACCGCAGTTTCGCCACTATGGTTAGGACGGAATCGTTATTTTCTTAGACAAAAGAAAGAATTTGCTTGGACATAACCTTTTCCAGCACTTTGGACAGAAAAGATAACAGGCTTATTGGGCGAAAGTCCGCCAAATATTCAGGAGAAGGTTTTTTCGGAATGGGTAGAACAGTGCCAACTTTCCAGCTGCAAGGAATATATGATGACATCAGACATGAGTTTATAATGTGGAGAACATAGCTACTAATGAAACGGAATAGCAGCTTAATAAAGCGTGGTGATAAGTTATCAGGACCAGCTGCCTCAGATTTAATAGAGTTCAATGCGAGAGATAGTTCCTCTAGATTCACCGCACGGAATGAGTAAGGATTTATGTTAGCATTGCGTGCGAAGTTTGTTTCCGGGTTGGCAAGTGGGTGAGCTGATATAACACCAGAGATTGACGGAAGTATATTAATACCTGAGGTGAAGGATGCGTTAAGATCATCTGGACCAAAATTGCGATCTGACTTTTCCTTGCCAAAAACCCCGGCCTGCCTTAGATTACGCCATAGAACCCTGGACCCTAGATTAGTATTGAGTTAAGCACTGCAATACTGATAATTTGCACGCTTAATTGCAGCGTTGGCCCTGTTGCGAGCAACAACGTAGATAGATCTGGATGTATTAGTTTTTAGACGTCTGTGTTGTTTATATAAGTACTCACGAACAATAATTAAAGCACGGACTACTGGAGAAAACCATGTACAACCCTCCCGTTGATTATATATTGTTTTAACAGGAACATATTTTTCATATAGGTAGGAAATCAACGAAGTAAGAGCCTCCACTTGACGATCGACTGAGGTTAAGTTGTAAATTATATCCCAGGATAGCATGGAATACTCTTCAATTAAGGCGTCAACTTGTATTCTATTACAGTCGCGGAAAGAAATTCTGTTTGGGAGTGGAGCTATTCCTAAGGAAAAATCGTAAGAGAAAGAGAAAGTCATGATCCAATGAGCTAGGTGGACTGATTTGGTTGTGAGAGACAACTTTATCATTATCTGTGACAAGGATTAAATCGAGCAACGAAGGATTTGAAGTATTGAAATATGTAGGATAAGAATTTATTACATTAAGATGGAGGGACTGAACAAAATGCGAAAATTTGTTTGCTGAGCTATCCTGACGTAATAAGATAACGTTGAAATCACCTCCTACAATGACATTTGCATAATGTTGAGTTATTGTCGACAATGTGTACTCCAATTCTGGAGCATTATTGCAGTCAAAAGATTTCGGAGGACAATAAACTCAAGCTAGTACGCATTTTTCACTACCGAAGTCTATTTCAACACATAGGAACTAAATTTATTGAGAAAAATAGAATTCATACAAAAAAAAGATCTAATTCGATTTATTAAGAAGAAATAGGAATAGTGTTTGTATACAACTAAAAAAGACGAAAAAACGGGAAACAGATAGCTTTGTACAATGACATTACCATATTTACAGAGCACCGACTCCACACTTGCAGGAACAAAATTTATTTATTGCCTCACGAAGAAGATAATTGTTGATGGGAGTTAAGCTCTCATTGATGTAAACAGAGCTATCAGAAGAGAAGCCATCCAGATGCGATAACTTGATGCCTTTACGTTTACGATTGGCAGATAAGAAGACTTTTTGTTCAGAATGACTAGAGAAGCGAGCTATTATTGGCGTTGTTTTCCCGTGAGACTGCGCTTGTATTCGAAATGCATCGGTGAACGTTGATATGGGATGGTCGATCAATGCAGCAATTCTTTTTACAATATGCAGTGGACTCTCTCCAGGTAGCTGGGGAATTCCCCTTATTACAACGTCATTTAGCCGCTGAAAGCGAAGAAGATCATCAATTTGTGATGTAAGAATTATTCTGCTCTTGGAGCTTAATTATAAACTCCTCTTGCTTCAAGGCCTTATCATTCAAGGCACGGATGGACTCATCAATTTTTGCCGTAATTTGAACCTCCAACTCTTGCATTAGGACAATAATTTTTTTAAAGAGATTGGATTCCAGAGACTCCATAATCAAGTACAACCGGAGATATATCTGCTGGGCTGGTATCATCTCCTTTTTCAGAGCTGCGAGTGGTGATCAGGTTTCCATCTTCGGGATTTGAGGTTGTAGGGTTCTTCTCTTTTTTTTGTCCCCTGATCGACATGCTATTTAAATAAGAGCGACTTTCACACAAAACACTATTATATGAATGTAGCCAAAGTAACTGTCAATTAAGGGAGATTGAGCACAATATAATTTCTGACTTTTGTTTTTGCGTTAATTGAAATTTTTATGATAAAATATACGAAAAGACAAAAAAACAATCGGTCACCAAAACCAATAAGATCTGCGTAAAGATTTAATAGCACTCAGAACTCAAAGAATTTGTTATTAATTATAACTCGGATACTCGTATAAAAGACTGAAAGCGGGAGCCGATTTAAAAATGCGTCTATTCACTAGCGTACATCCTTCTTGATACTTTCTCTATCAATGGTCCACTTTTTCTGGTTGTGGAGCACAAGTCCATCGAACATATTTCTGTCAGCCTGTTTAGACCGTATCATTTAGGACTAGTTTTAGTCAACTTACGTAGAACTAATATGCAGTGCTCTTAACATGCCATATTACGAAAAACCAGTCCTACTTTAATCCGGTATCTGATGCGGTATTAACCTAAGAAATTAGTATTAAACGTAGACATAAACCTCATATAACGAAGTGTTTTCATACTTGTTCATTAATAGAGAGAATTTTTATTTAGTTTTAATGAAAATGAGTTTAATTAAGAAGGAACAAAATGCGAACTGGTCAGAAGAAAGGTATTCATTCTCTTCTGCGCATGAGTTATACAAACAAACTCCAAATAGTCAGGCCTACCGGGGAATTCGATTCGATCAATTCTATATTGAATCGAAGATTTTCCAAAGTCAATAAAAAGCAGTTGCCGGTTGTTTTTGATTGACACTGAAGAATATTCGATGGGATTAGACTAGTAAAAAATGCTGTTTCGATCGAATCTAGATCTTCTCACCTGTTTTTGAAAAAGTGTTCCCATAATGAACTATTGGCTTGTATATCTGGCTCGAAAGACTTTTATGTTAAACACATAAAAAAGAAATAGGTTACCGAAGGATAACACCAAGCAAAATTCAATATTATGTTTTATGCAATATAATTAATTTCCAATTCGATGCTTTTGATTACTGACACGAAATTTAATGTAAATAAATATAATTCAATAAGAATAACGTTTAACAAGAAAATAAAAGTAAATAATGAATGGAGTCCGTCTTCTTTGGCAATTGCCTCTCCCTTGACCTGTCTGGGCGGAGCTGAAATAATATGAAAAAGGACACAACCGTTTAAATGTGTGAGTGAACTAGTCCTATGAATAGCGACAGCCTACTTCTCAATTATAGCGTAGAAATGCCTTACTTTTATATTACGAGTGAGATTCCCAAATCAGTATTTGTGAGAAACCCACGGGAGTAGAGGAAACCTGATCAATATTCAGGCCTTACTGATGAGGATGTGACCAAGTCAATATCTTGATGGGCAGTGGAGATAGGAAAACTTGAAACTGGCTCAGAGTGCTAAAGTCCGATAGGTAAAGTCTAGGTCAATTGCCTAGATTTGCATGTTGGATGGTCAGACGAAAGTACAGTTGTGGATATCCGACTATCCGTGAGCGTCACTAGTCAATATCTAGTTTGAATACAGTGGCGGTGGTGACAAAAAAATGTCTTAATTGTCCAGTGACGGTGATGACGAAAATAATTGTTTTGGTGACCAAACAGTGTTTCTTATTTTCCGTGCTGCTTTAACGCAAGAGTTATACAAATTTCTTTCGGCGATAAGTTTTTCTCGCTTACTATGCTTAACTTTTCGAAAATAACCGCAGAAAATATTCGCAATAATTACACAGAAATAGATTCCTAAAGATCTCTTACAAAATTTTCTTGCCACATTATAATTTAACTAGGGGGAGTAATCAAGTGTCCATGCTTAAATTCAGCGGAAACTAAAAAATTATTAATTAAAACCAAATTTTTTCGGGGAATTTTTTGTTGTTTTCTTCCGAATCATTTACAGTCTTAACAAAGTCATGATATTTTAATTGAAAATATCTTTGCTAGCAACTTTGTTCCTCTTCGGAACACTCGCTGATAGTAAGATGCGTAAGATCTTTTATACATTATTTGATATAAAATGATCTAATTGATTTAAGTAATTTTTTCTTCTTTGTCTTAACTCTGTCTTAAGCACAACATATGATTTCATGATTTCATTGCATAATAAAACTTGAGTGGCTTAATGAAAATCTGACATTTTTCAATACCGAGAAGTCTTAAAATTAATTTCCATAGCTCCTACCCAGATACTTTTTTAGAGCAATTCAATTACAAAAAAATAAAAAAATAAAAAAATAAACATTCTTTGTGGTTAAATCGTCCGCATTCTGACATTTATGAAATTATTTAGGAAACTGGAATGCGGTATATAGAGAAAACTTGTAATTGCAGAAGGCTAGCGTGCTGTATAACTTTTAATGCATTATTTGTAAACAGCATACTGTCACGCAGGAAATGTAACACGTTATTATTTAAAAAATGAGTTTTAAACTTACTTAATACTTCATGGTAAAATCATATAATTCTGTGGATGCTTGACGGTGATAAATATGTAAACGTTCCCATTACGTTATTCAGGAGATTTTAAAATTATTACTCACAATCTTAGGTGGTATAACAAGCCAACTTTTAATTAAAAATTTAGGGCACACATAAGTTTGAATACATAAGCCATAGAAGCCATAATAAAGATTGATGTGAATTGTTTTATAATTTAAAATGCACTCCAGCAAAACACTCGAGAATACTTCATAAGCCATGAAACGACTCCCTCCCTACCACATGACAGCCCCAACGGAGTCCTAACATTCTAAAATATTTGCACTGTTCTTATGGAAAACTGATTGATTTGAATAGCTCTTCCGCCCGAAACTACTATTCATACAGAAAAATGGTGTTCTGATAATCTTAGGCTTGCTTTCTTATCTTCCGAATCGAAATAAAATTTTTATATCTTTCCTAACAAAATTATTTTAAAAAATTTATCTGAACCAAAAGACTACGATTTCTCAAACAAAAACTCTCAGCTGTGCTGTCATGGCATGTCGTGGGCTGATGATAACGAATGTAGCTGCCTACAGATTTGCACTCCGGCTGCACATACACACATTCAACTATTACTCAGCTGAGAGTTATTGAGGGTAAGATGGTAAGGTGAGTTTGTAATCAAAACTATTTTATTATTTTGTTAAGTAAGCTATGTAGTAAGTGTAGCTGTAAGTTACTAGAAAACTATTTTCCTGTATGGATAGTAGTTTAGGCTGTATGGCATATAAAGGGTTTTCCAATAAGAGGTGTTATTTTAATTAGCCCGCTATTTCGGTAGATCTCACTCTTGGAGCTGTCATTTTTTGACATTTGACAAGTAGAAACTACGCCATTTATAAAAATGGAACGATACACGATTCAACAACGCATTGAAATTATTAAAATTCACTATGAGAATGGTGAAAATGTGGCAAAGACGGTTCGTAAAACTCGGTCGTCGTGAAGAACCTTGTCGGACCGCAATGCAGAAATTGGTAGAAAAATTCGAGCTGTCGGGACAAGTTAGTGATGTGCTGTAGCCGCAAGTGTTGAAGAAAACCCAGGTTTGTCCATTCCTCGTCATTCTTTGGAATTAGGCATTCCACAAACGTCATACACCGTATTTTGCATAAAGATGTGGGTCTTAAGGCTTATAAAGCTCAGTTAACACAAGAACTCAAGCTGGCCGATCATCAACAACGTCGAGTCTTTGCTGATTGGGTCCTTGAAATGCATGAAAATGATCCGGAATTCCATTCAAAACTCATCTTGAGTGATGAGGCCCATTTCCACCTCGATGGCTTCGTCAACAAGCAAAATTGTCGCATCTGGGGCTCGAAAAACCCAAGAGTTATTGTAGAAAAGCCTCTCTATCCTCCACGTGTGACTGTTTGGTGCGGTTTATGGTCCCGCGGGGTCATTGGACCTTACTTTTTCGAAAATGAGGCTGGAGCAACAGTTACGGTGAATGGATTGCGCTATCGACAGATGATTAATGATTTTTTATGGCCGGAATTGGATGGTATTGATCTGGACAACGTTTACTTTCAACAAGACTGCGCTACGTGCCATACAAGCAACGAAACCATTGATCTTTTACGGGAAAAGTTTCCGGACCGTGTTATCTCTCGAAGTGGTGATCACAATTGGCCACCGAGATCTTGTGACTTAACACCTTGCGACTTCTTCCTTTGGGGCCACGTGAAAGAGAAGGTCTACGCCAACAGCCCAGCGTCGATTCAAGACCTCAAAGATGGAATTCGTGAGGCTATCGAGGACATAGGGCAGCCACTTTGCGATTTGGTTATGGAAAATTTCATGAAAAGGATATGGTCCTGTAGGCGTGGTCGTGGTGGTCATTTGGCTGATGTTATTTTCCATTATTAACGGCATACCTTCCTCTTTATAATGAAATAAAGATACGATCATTTATCTCAAAAAATGGCATTTTTCTTTGAATATCAAAATAACACCTCTTATTGGAAAACCCATAAAGCCAATGTTTAGCACTTTTCCAGAAGTATCAATATAGAACATTTTAGAAAACGACTCCGAACGCACACATATAGATTTCTGTTTCATGGCTTGGGAAATATTCTCCAAGGTTTTGATTCCAGGTATAGACGGTCGAGCTTATTGATTAGGAGAAGCAATGTAAGCCGTCACAAATCTAACAAGATATGCAATTGCCTTTGGACGATTATAACGTCACTATACTGTATTATTTATTTATATGACAATTTTGAAAGAGAGGATTTAATTGTGAGGAATGAAAATGACATACGGAGACTATGTCAGAGTAAACACATTCAATACCATGCTCGCAGAGCGGTATTTCATCACGAGCTGGGTATCCAGATGGTGTATTTATTTAACTACTAGGGGAAGTACGTACAAAATGACATAGTATTTTTATTCCAATTTATAAATCTTTAAACATCAAGGTTAACACAGTAGTAATCTCTAAAAATTAAATATGGTTCATAATCAACAAGTTACAGAGTCTTTGAAAGAAAAAAGAAACAAGAACAAAAAATATATTAACCATATATAAAAGATCAAGCAAAAACCATGTTATCCGTATAGTATGGGAAAAATGACATACGAGCTACGGACATATTGACATACAACAATAGTAACTAATAATTAAGCACATAGTTCACAAATAAAGTTCTCTGTGTTCTTAGGCATGTCAGCACAAAAAGCATGAGCCCAATGAGAATACATCATACATCGTTGCAATATATACATGGACAGTCCTCATCGCCGCCTTGCGTGTCAGCTGCAAAGTCTTCTTCATCTGTATCGTCACCAAGAAGAGCCTTCGTGATCTTCCTTTGTCTTATTTTAGGTGGGTTTTGAGCTCATTTTTTTCTTTATTTTCTTCACCTTTAGCGCTATCCGAGGCCAACAACGAGGACTAGTGAAATTCTGGCCCCATTTTTTGTTTTTTTTTGCGCCGTTATATTAATGGTTTTGAAAATAAACTTTTCTTCGAAACGAGAATTCTTCGAAAATATAGTTCTTCGAAGAAATATCGTTTCGAAGAATAGTTTTTCGAAGAAAAGTAGATGAAGCTCACAGTATACGTAAAAATCATAAATTTTTTATATGGCACCACCAAAAAGAGATTGCCCGATTTAGTACATTTTCGATATTATATTTACTATTGCTATGGCAACACTATGTATAAATTTTCAGCTCTCGACGTTGACGCGATCTCAGGTAGTATCCAAATATATAGTGAAAAACGAAATTTTTGTATGGCAACCCTACGAAGGAATTACGCGATTTGTCCTATTTTCTAACTTAATTTTCCTTTTTTTTTTAAAGGCCATATACAAAATTTCAGCTCTCTAGGTACACGCGTTCTCGAGTTATCGAGAGGACGGACATATGCATGGGTGTCTAATCCATTTTGTTCTACCATCTTGATTTCTTAGGGCCGGTTTCACAGTTCGAGTTTAAATTCAGGATTATTTAAACTCCGTTCGTAGTTTAAACTGAGTTTAAACCAAAATGAGTTTCACAGTGTTCGACCTTTTTTAATATAGCAGCACTATGGAAATGTGAACTAACAAGCTATTTTCTGTACAACTAGCAAACTATTGTGAGTTATTTACTGTCAAAATATTGCCGGCCAATTCGTTGTGACAAAAAAATTAATTAATTAAACCTACGAAAGTGAATAAAAATAAAATAAAAAATAAAATAAATTAATTAAACCTACGAAAATGAGTAAAGACTCTTTGAAACGCACGAAATGTCACTTCATTCACATTTAAAGATAAACTAAGTATAAACGCTCAATTTTGGTGGTTTAGCCTAGTACTAAGGTCCGCGCTAAGCTAAATTTTGTATAGAAATTTAGCAAGCTAAAAATTATTGGTGAAAATTTATCCTGAATTTTAGCGAGAGCGGTACTAAGGTCAACGCGCTAAATTTGCCTTTGGATATTGATTAGAGATGGCCATTCTTTAGCGCGCTAAAAATAATTATTGTCAGAGTTCTGATATGTGATAAATTTATTGTCCGGATTTTTGTAGTTAACGTAGTTTTGTACGTCATTGCTGTAAGTATGAATGAATTAGAATTCTTTTCGTGGCCGTATTTTCAATATCATAACTTTTTTTTTTGTTTTTTTATTGTATACATTATGCATATTATTTTTATATTTTTAATATTTCCAAGTAATTTTAACTACTTGTTTTTAAAAATATTATCACCGCGCGTTGTATTCCGTAAAAAAATTGCAAAATTCTTCTTCTTCTTGTTTTTAATATACCTTTTCTCTGAGTCTCCGTTTTCATAATTTAGCTGCTAAAGAATGGCCCGATATTGGAGACCAGCTAAAATTTAGTTTAGCGCGGACCTTAGTACTAGGCTTTTAAACTAAGTTTAAACTCGGTTTAACTTACCACTGTGAAACTGTGTTGAAGAGATAAACTGAGTTTAAACCACATCTTAAGTTTAAACTTGAACTGTGAAACCGGCTCTAAGTGCTACAAACGGAATAACAAACTTAGTATACCCTTTAGATTTCATCTAGGATATAAGAATTAGCATACATATCTGCACAAAAGGATAATTATACGCTCGAGCTATGGCTCTGTGCGTATTTTTGTTCCCACAAATTTGATTCTAATTTTTGAATTATTGTATTCTCATCACATGTATAAATATCAAAAAATTTACACTTCTATATATAAGAATTTATGGACTGCCTTCATGAGTTCTCATTATTATTTTTACCTGCAATGTGCTCCTACAAAAGGTGAAGTTATATTGAAACATCTTTACGGAAAATGTGTTCAGGAATATCTAAGAAAGTGATTGTATAATGAGCCATCAGATGAAGTTATACTGAAACAGCGTTTCTCGAGACAGAAGTATTAGTCGATAGTCTCTGACAATGGTGTCCAGTTCTGTTCTACGCAATTTGCCCCACTGCTGGATAAATATGGTGTTGCACTTGCGGGCAGCAGTATAGTCGTCGCAAGCGATTTAACAGGTCCTTATTGTCAGGGATTAGAGCCTGCAACAAGACTGAGCATACTCGGTGGGAAGAGAAGCTGACCCATATTGCTAGCTCCCTCAGAAGCTCTGTCTACCAAGAAACTAGCTTCTCACCCTACAGGGTTCTATTCTACAATTTCCAACAACAGCTCAGCGCAAAATTGGGACGTAAGTTTTTAAAGTGGCGCATTAAATAAAAAAAAAAGGAAGCTCTCTATATGAGCTAAAGATATTAAGCCCAGCCTAGCGGCCAGTATATCTATTGTTAGTAAATACAGGTCTCAGCTTTCCCTCGCTTGATAACGCGTGAAAACTCGTCCCACATGGTACCCTACGGAGGCTACACCGACGTAGGAATTCCATATTTCGAATCGCCTTCGAAAATTTCTGCTGTTTTAGCATCCTTGCTACTTAACTTATATTCTCGGAAACTCGATCTGTGTGTGGTGACTTGCAGATGCACCCTCGAACGAGTGTTGATTTGCGGCCGGAGGGAGAGGTCAAGAGCGGAAGAGGCTTTACAATCAGTTGGTTACCTTACCGATTGTAGCGGCTTCTCCGACTCATCTCGGTATGGGAAGGCAGAGACGTGCTGACAGACTAGCTTTTTGCGTTGCTAGCCTGTGAGTGCACCTCTGACTTTCGATATCGAGGCCGCCGTTTTCAAGCTCTGGCCAATGACTAGCATGACTTCGGGGAACTTCGGGGAACCCTATACCAAACCTGTATAGATTCTGACATTTAACTTGCAACAAAAATATACATCAGGAGGTTAATAAAAAAAAATCATCAGCACGACAAATATTGTAAGATAATTCTGGAAACGTGTGGGAACAAACTTCAACAGATAATTGGACTTCTATTATTTAATCTTCGAATCAAGTCATTGTCAAATAAACTGCTGGTGATAATACAATCGTTTATCCCAATTTGAAACTTGATTGGACCTACCTCCTTCACCTGGGACATACCTGTAACGTTTTTACTGGCAGGAAAGGACCCGGTACCATTACTCATAATGTTTGCCGGATGGCCGCTGAGAAAATGTGCATTTTTGACTGGGATCGTCTGACCTTAGGTTAGAAATCGGTGCTTCAAATAACTAAACCACTGCTAGATTGGTTCCTACAGGTCGTTGCATTCGTCTCTCTGTGTTACAATATTTGCTTTTGCTTAGCTGACAATTTAATACAATAAGTGGATTTGCGATTTTTTCTTGTTTTGATTAAACAGTGGCACAGGGGAGCACAAGGAGGCGCAGTCTACGTTGGACCCAACAACAAATAAATGTAAATTGTGACCTACTTTTGTTTTTACTTAAATGTATTTCGATATACTCGCATTTAAATACACTATGTTGTTTAACATACTTTGCACATACACATACTGCCGAAAAATTATGGTTAAGAAAACCAAAGAAAGTGTGTACAACGGTTACGTAAGTTTAATATCACAAAAAGTTGAATTATTTCCTGTGATTAAAAAGTAGTATAATTTCGATAAGGTATGTTTTTGGTAGCCTGTCCGGAGGAGAGAGACAAATTGCATAGATGGCTAGTGTCATTCGGGAGTTATTTAGTATACCATGACATAGTTTTAAAATTTTATAATTTTAGTATCATAATCCGAAGAGTTGAATTCTTAAATTTAATAGTTAGTTTTAAATGTGAATGAAGTATCTGTACGCCACCACTATATAACGTGAAGAAGTATTCGTTGGACATTCAATTATTAGGGGATCCATCCCAGTTAGCAATTAGTAATTTAGTAAAGTATCATGCTAGATTTAATCTGAAGCTTGAAGTAATTATGAGCAAGGGTATATACAGGCATTAGTTCTATATTTTGTCGCATATTGTCTAGAGCGATAATAATAGCTCAGGCGCCATCTGAAATGAAGTGTTTTCATAACGTGATGATGTTGTAAGTTCTTTTATTTCTCCCTCATTTCTCCTGGAGCCCTCTTAACGACGATGATTGACTAAGTTCCGCTACTCCACTCAGTTTCAGGTCATATAAGGACATAGTAAAATCTTGCCCGCAAATCGCGGGGTGCATGAGGCACGGCAGTAAGGAGGACAGTACATCTGTCTCCACCAAGAATCAAAGGTAAGTGGTGTAAGAGGTCCCTTCTGGACCGGATTGTGTGCTGCGGTTTTGTGACGGCACGAATATTTTTTGTATGTGGGCTATAACAGCGGCAGATATTTGGCATACCTACCCCACAACTCTACCCCACTAGCCGAGGTGCTAGCGTGCCGCCCTGTATCAACGCTGCTCACAGAGTGAGATGTCAGCTCATGCTGGCAGAATGGTTTCACGTAAAAGGCATACTCACTTCTATGCTTCCATAACAATATTGATACTTATGGAAAAGTGCCAAAGATTGACTTTATATATGCTATAGAGCCTTATGCCTAATCTACAATACATGGTAAAACCACGTCTTCAAAACGACATGGATTTTTTTGTTTGCTTCCCACTCTTGCATTTGAAAATTCATGCTAGCAAAAATGTTTCTTCTGTTTCATTCATTTGACGACATGAGCACGAGCTGTGTGTAGTAGTTAATCAGCAAAAACGATGTAGTAATACCTCAGGTGTATTCAGCATAATTTAGAACCATGTAGGGGAATTTAGAGCAAAATAGCTGTAAACTGGAACTTGTACTTTCAGTCTTGAATGTAATATTTTATATTATTCGACATGTCCCAAACGATTTCTTAGTTAACTATAGGTACTTTGATATAATTCTGTAATGAAATCGAGAAACCAAGTACATTTATGATAATTTACAGGTTAACAGCTGTTTAATTTGGCAGCTTATCACTACTCTCATATTACGTGTATTTATATGCATTCTTCAGCAAACGATATCGTTTTGACAACGTGGTTTTACCATGCATTGTAGATTAGGCATTAAGTACTATCCATATAACAAAATAGTCTCCCAGTAATTTACAGCTTGGTTCCTTACCTTCGCAAGGGCTACACTTACTATATACCACTGACTTATAACAATGGACTGAGCGATTTTCTATTTCATGTGGCACAAATATTGTGTTTCTGTTTATCGCCGTTAGAGCACCCTTTAAAACGTTTACTACATAAAAACAAAAAAAAAACATGTAAAACTCAATCAATCAGATGAAATTTTACACCCGTAAATCGAATTAAATTAAAAAGTTTATTTTCTAGTGTCCAAGTGATATTTTAATCCGACTTTAATTTTCAAAAGTTATTCTTACCTGAATCCTGCGTATGGGCAAGATAGACGGAGCATGGTAAACACTACCTACTATATACCTTATTCTTTCTGCGGTGATTACATCTGTAGCCAACGTAAAAGGCATAAGAAAACGTTCAGTGAGCAATATTTTGTGTTGGTAGCTCCAAAATAAAAAAATAAAACTTGTGCCATTCTTTCCTATAGGAAAATGGCAATACGCTCAGTCCATTGTTTTAAGTTATTGCTATATACCTTACTTGATAAAATAATAAAATAGTTTTGATTACAAAGTAATCTTACCGTTTTACGCGCAATAATTCTCAGCTGAGTAATAATTGCATGTGTGTATGTGCAGCTGAAGTCCGACCGAATCTGTAGGCAGCTACATTCCCTATCATCAGCCCACGGCATGCCATAAAGACACAGCGCCATATAGAATGATTACTCAGCTGAGAATTTTTGTTTGAGGAATCTTTGAGTCATTTGGTTGAGAAAATTTCTTTTCAGTAATTTTTTTAGGAAAGGTATAAAAATTTTGTTTCGATTCGGAAGATGAGAAATCAAGCTTAAGATTATCAGAACACCATTTTTCTGTAATAAGAGTAGTTTAGGGCAGAGGAGCTATTCATATCAAACTTTTGTCAGTTTTACATAAGAACACTGCAAATACTTTAGGACTCCGTTGGGGCTCTCATATGGAAGGGAGTCTGTTTCAAGGCTTGTGAAGTATTCTCGAGGGTTTTGGGCCGCATGTAACTATCGCTGTGATCTATCGCGTTGGTGTGAAAGAAATTGTGTCACTAGTTTATCGATATGATTATCGCTATCGTTATCGCAATCGCTATCGTGACATGGCAGTGTGATTCGGCCTTAAATGTTGTGTAAATGGACTCTATTTTAATCTAACCTAAGAGAATTAAGAAAATAATGATGTTAAGATAATATTATCACAACATTCAGAAATATACTGAAAATGAATAAAAATCGAGGATGTAAGACGATGGAACAATTTTAATAAATAATAATGCATAGAATACAAATTAAAAGATTTGAAAAATATAAAAATTACTTTTGTATGGCACATTACGAAAGAGTAGCTAAATTTTGTAGGAAATTGTCAGATAGCTTGCAGTTGAACAGGCCGAACATACAAAAACTGTTTTATGATTCTATGCATGTCGTATATCTAATTCATTATTTATACTATCATTATTTATATGTATGCTTTATAAACGTATAACTTTATTTAGAGTACCTACCTATAAAAAAGAAACGGAAGTAAAAAATAATAATTAATTATAACTGTTGCTAAATTGCGATACGATATGCTCGGCTTCAGAGAACTGCTTAATCACGTAGGTATGTAGTTTGCATTGACAAAATCATCAAATTGCTGAACTTTTTCCAATTTCATGAAATAGTCTGACTCCTTAATTTTGAAGCAAACATATTGCACAAATAGAAAGAAATTTGTCCCGCTGCTTCAAATCTGGAGGATTGTGTAGTTACCAGCTAAGAAACTAAAACAGATCTATGCTCATTTAAATAGCTCTTTCCAATACTCAAGGAAGATTAATTATTTCGATTTCGTACTTCTGCGCTTTGTTTTAATTTTAAATTGAATAGAATATACGATAAGTTATAACCGATTTAACCGAATATAATAATAATATAAAAAGAATTGGTACATCAAACTATACGACATATTACTTGAGCGTTTCACATATCGAACATTGCTTGCTTCATTAGTCATCTGTTTAAGCCTAGACTGACATAACACAATAAGTTAGGGTGCTAACCTTGAATCTTAGATGTTAACGACCTCCTCCAATTTGGATACCAATTTTGCTTCCATTTTTAGATCGCATGGAAGAATCATCTCCAACTAGTTTGATGCATTTACTTTGCGAGCTTTGTCTGACTTATTGTTCGCTGTTAATTAAATGTCGCTTTTCGCTTACATTTCTGATTGACTATCAAGATTTGGATGGCACATCTGCTTTATCCTTAAATTGAGTAAGTAAGCTAAAGATATGTAAAATGTGACCAAATCTTAAAAAAAATTGTATTCCTATTTAAAACGAGAATGGCACCAACTGTCAGTAGAAATAATGAATGCAATGTCGGTGAGAATAAAGTTCAACACATAAATGGAAATGGGTAAGTCTGGCTTAAATTTAAACGAGACTGCAGTAAAAGCCGTGTCAACTATGCATCAAAAATGACCAAACTAAGTTAAGCATTGCAGTCGTTGTTAAAACTTTTTAAAACACTTAATTCGTGTGTATACTTATGGATTCATCATTTGTGGAAATTAACAAAATTAAAAAAATCGGAGCCTTAAAAGTTATGTCGTTGTGAAGATGCCAATTTCCCTACTATAAGAATTTGAAGAAGTTAACTGCAGAACAAAGTAAAACCTTGCAGTTGAAAAAAAGAATAAGATACGATTACATACATACAAAGTCTCACGAGAATATCTAAACCATAAAATATTTAAAACATTTCAGTATTAATTGTCACGTGCTATAAAATATTCTATTTTCCGTTTATCCGATTAAATACCCCATGGGGCTACAACATATTCCACATCGTCCACTGACAAACGATGTTTTGGCATAAGTTTTTATAATAGGCTGACCGAAATTTGGCAGCAGAGCAGAGCAAAAGCAACGAATTGCTTTTGTTCGGTTCGATGTGTTGTAAGCGTCCATGTTGCTTCTTTTTTTTATAGCCCATATTTTCCTTTTTCCTGTTCTTGCATTCGCATCACGTCATCAGAATCACAGCCTGTATCGACTTCAGTGCTACATATATTTCTTTGATTCTACCCTATGTAATGCTCATATTTGGATCGGAAAATCGGCGACGGCGCGGTGTTACATCTCAAGGGAAAACTTATACCATGCCACTGGGCCCCAAGTTGCAGGCTAGCAGAGCTTTATACTTCAAATCGGAGCCACAACTACCGTACTGTAGCAAGCCCGTTGTACTTTTACCTTCGTGATGTAATCCAATAAGTGAAAAAGCTTTCTTTCCATTTCCAACTTATTTTGCGGAAAGCTCCTTCGTTATTCACGAGACTGTTTTTATTTCTTTATAAATACAGATTCAAATAAACTCTTCACCTCCACCCTCCCATACGACATTCTGTTCTTTAGAGTTCGCACGTATTTCACAGGGGCTTACTGAGTCAGTGCTCCTGGAGAGCTATAAAAATTCAGACGAGTTCTAATCTATTGCTACATTTACTAACTTCTGAAGCCAAATCTCCGTGTGCATGAGAGTACACAACTATCTGCCTGCACATCCGTTTGGGATGCGTAAATTAAAGTGCTCTAATTACACGAGCCTCAATTTAAATTAAACTTTTACAATTATTCCCCGACATTCTGAAGAAAAATATATTTTACTCGTATAAGCTGACCTCCTTCTTTAGTGACCATTGAGGGCATTGCTTTATAGAGCCGAATGGCATGTCCTAAATCGATCGAGTGTTCCATTTAGTATTTTCTCACATATTGCCACGCGGATGAGCTTATTCGTTGAAGATGAAATAGAATAGCCAGCTGAAGAAGCAGTTCCATCATTCCCAGCGGGGAATAGGGGATGGTGAGGAAGATAAATTATTTATATTATTTTTAGAGTAGTGAGACTAGCAAAATATGCTTACGCTCTAGTTTCTTTTGATATTATATCATATTAAGGCAGCTTCTGAAGAGTGTTCACACAATCATGATGGCAGATTTCCGTCGAAGATTGTGGGGTGACATTGAAAACTGTAATATCCATGCTTTTCATCCTTATTGATTCACCTGAAGTAAAAGTTCCAAATTAATTTCAAAAGGTATTAAATATTTGTTCACTATTCGTCCATTTGTTTGTTCGCATGATAACTTGCGAACGCATTGGCCTAGCGAGCCAAAAAATGTGTACTCAGTAATTTAAAAAAAAGTAAGGTCACGCTCTTGGATGGGTAAAATTGGGCATTACCTTCGTGGTGACTCCATATAAAATTATGATTTTCACCATAAATTTCGGCACAAAATTCTTGTATAATTGTAGATCTAAATTTAAAAGGGAGGTGAAAACGTGCAGCTCCTTTATACGATTGCCGTACAAAACTATCCGGATTTACAGACTTTTTACATATATAGTATGTAAAAACCTATAAAAGTTATTAAAACCTTTTTCTTGTCCTCCGCGAACTGTTCTAAAAATAAATGTGAAAAATCGATTGATCAGTTTCACTTCCTATTTCCAAAGCAAAGGATTAGATATATTTACGATTCTAGAGTAACGCCTAAATTAATCTTAGACCAATTAGTACTTTCTTTTCTAGTTTTTGTATAGTACTTAAAATACTTTGATATCATACCTAAAAATGGTTCACAAACTGCTTTTCTACCGTGCCACCCACAAAAAACATACTGACCCGCGGAGAAGAATGCTTACAATAAAAACAATATAAGCTATGCATCTCAAACGTACTGTGAAATACCCTTCGTGCTGTACTTCAGAGACTCTTTACTATTCTCGAGAATATTGATGATGTCGAGAAATATTGTTATTGCTCAGCTCAATGGTTGAATTGAGACGAAGTAAGGTCACTTCATGTGCACTAAAAAATTATACAAATTCCATTCAAAACAGATCAAATGGCTTTATTCCAACTCTGGACGTACAGGCAATAGACAAAAATTTCAAAATGATGAATATTTCTTTATCGCATATACATACATACTACCTATTCGCTTACAAATACGACGAAAGTATACAAACAGACCCCGGCGGGGAATATTACGAGCACTCACTGGGAGAGGCATAAGGCAACAAAAATTGTAAAATAAAAATATGCAATGCTCGCGTTATAATTAAAATTAAAATTACTTATCAGGAGCAGAGTTGTATGATTTTAAGTACCAGTACCAGTCAAGTACCAGCACTCATACTAAAAGAATATTTAGTCTAAGGTCACAATTTTTTTACTTTTACTCGAAAATTTATCAGAACCAGTAAAAATATTGTCCAGTGCCAGTAGTTTTCCAGTATTTACCAGTACTTTACTGGTACTTTGCTGATATTTACTTGTAATTACTGGTTTTTATAAATGGGTACTAAATTTATAAAAGCCAGTAATTTCAAGTAAGTACCAGTAAATTTTCACCCTTTAAGTAATTTTTAATTTATTATAATTATTAAGACGCATAAATGATGTGCACAAAAAATGTTTATTGAATCATTGAATTCCATTTTACATAATCATATGTAGCCTATATATATTCTGCTTATTCTGCTATATATATATTCTGCTTTATTTTCTTCCATATAATATAATAATAATACATACTCCAACTTTGCTTTATGTTGAAAAAAATCCTCATAATAAGCATCAAGTCTTTGTCTGTCACAATTAACTTTCACTATGGGGTACAAATGAAGTATTGTACTGGCAAGTACTGGAAGTACTCGCGAGTACTGGAATATACTGGCGAGTACTGGGAAATACTGATACACACGAGTACCAATTTTCGTCCTGGTACTCAAAACATTTTAAGTACCAATAAAAAAATACTCACTTTTACTGGTAAATTTATTTCGAGTATAAGCACTGGCAACGAGACATGTAATGAGTAACAATTTGCTTGAATATCATCATACCACTCTAATCAGAAGTGCGCTATGAGAGTAATAGAATATTCCACTATAAGCTTTACTGCTACTTTCTAATAATATCGCGGCCGTGTTAAATTAAAATGAATGGAGAGCCGAGCCAAAAGAGAGCACTGTTCACCCCCTTTAAGAGGCCTTTTGAATGCATCCAATTATGCTCTCATTTCCTGCTGGGACATTTGAATTTTATTTGAGAGATCTAGCGGAAATAAATCAAGCATGACCACAAGCAGTCCAGTCATAGGCGTGATGCACAAACACCCAGTTATTCCCAGGAAGACGGTCCTCTGGGTTTTTGACATCACATCCCGGTTACATGTCCTCGTCAGTGACGTCCATTATACCGTGGCGCCGTAGCAGAGAATCGGCTGGACTATGGCTGTGTACATCCATTGTATCATCCTAGGTTTTAATCCCCAGTTTACCCTCAATCCACTATTAGTCGAGAGAAATATGGTAAGTGTCAGCATGCATGTGCCATCCGCATAGGCAATCGCTTCAAAGCCCTCTCCCTAGAATTGTTGTTGGGTTTACTATAGAAAAAGATGTAATCATGCCATAACCTAGTAAATACTTTAATTATCGTAATGTTTGGAATAATTACAGGGATCACCCAGATTTAAGTCAAGATTCGTTCCATAAATTGTCTTTATTTTTGAAAGAACTCCGAGAATGTTAATTTGGGTATAGGTTAGGTCATGTAAGGAGGGTACCGCTAGAAGAGCCGAGCCTGGTTAACATCTCCAGTAGGCCCATTTTGCCCATAGAACCATAACCTTTAAAACTGCCCTAGATCCATTCTGCTTCCTTTAGGAATCTCAGGATATATCTCAACTCTTTTCTTTGCAACTCCCTCAGACTTGAAAAGAAGTAAAAACCTAATAGCCTATACTTCTACTATTCATCAGATTGGGACACTTCCAAAGTACGTGTTAAGCGGATTCGTTTTCCCCCGAATCCTTACCACTCCTGCGGAAATCGTTCGCTGCTATTCCCTATTTATATTCTTTTAGCATGGTCTCCTAGTCAGTTTCTTTCCTGAAATCACTGCAGTCTATCTTCTGGAGATATTGGAATGCCCAAAATCCCTCTCCGTCCACCAACCCCTTCGCTTAAGGCTGACAGCGCTAATTGCTGCTACACTCCTATAGTGAAAATCTAGCGGCAGTACTACTTTCATGACATTCAGTGCTGCTGTGGGCGCGGTGCGCAAACACCCATTTATTCGAAAGTAAGCAACCCCCTAGATTTTTGACTGCACATCCAGGTTAAATTTCCTCGTCAGTATCGTCTACCATACTGTGGAGCCGTAGCAGAGGATTGGCCGAATATGGCTGTTTACAACCACCGTACCACCCTGGGTTTTAGTCGCCAGTTACCACCAAAAATTCTCTCGCACATGTAGAAGGCCACACTGCCCTTCTTAACACATTCTACCAAGTTAGCGTTCCAGCTCAGCTTGGAGTCGAGTATGATTCCGAGACACTTTGCTTCGCTGGTGAGGACCCGCTTCGTTTTCGAAGAGTTTACCTTCAATGCACTATTATTTGCCCAGTTATCCAGTTTAAGCAGCGAATACCCGAGCCTTTCACTAATAGTAGAGAGAAATTTGTCAGTTACTAGGATGCATATGTCATCCGCGTAGGCAACTGCCTTAAAGACCTCTCTCTAACTTGACGAGGATTGAATTGATCCAGTCACATAGATCCTTATCCACTCACACTCTTCTCAATCCATTATATATAACTTCCGTTTTCACGTTATTGAAAGCACCCAAGAAAGCACCGACAGTGTACTCCTTATATTCTAGGGATTTCTCAACAACAGACACCACTACACGTAGTGCGGACTCGACCGAGTTACCGATTTACCTTTTGTATAGGCATGCGGGTTACAACTTCCGCCTTGTCATACCGTTCTTATGTCCCAATGTACAATTTATACTTTATTATGCCCATGGGAGTGTGTGAGCTGGACAAATAACTTAGGAAATCAGACTATGTCATCCAAGATAATTTTGTATGCAATAATGTTTGCGTAATGTTTAAAAACTAATGTTTAATTAATATTGGAATAAAACTTTAATTTTATTGTGAAAGTTATACTTCTAGCTCGAAAAAATACAACGCACCTACTAAATTCTAAAAATAAATATAAATATATATAAATATTTATTATTAAATATATTTTTAATGTTAAGTTCCAAATCGTTTAAAAAAATTAAAAGGAAAAGGAAATCATGAAATATTTGTGCTTTATTCGTAAATAGATTTGCGTGTCAATAAACGAAAAAGTTAAATGTTAAAATGTTGTTCGCTGCAATATATTCACTTTATTTTTATTTTTTTACCTTAAAGCTCTTACAAAACATTTTAGATGCGTGTAAAATCTACAGGATCGGAAGTACACTCCATATAATAAAGCTTTAAACAGGCTAATTGGTATTTGTGAAAAATAGTTCTTATTAAAGTATTTAATACCAAAGAAAATAGCTTCCATTTCTTATAAATTTGTTATAAAAGCTAAAATACAGCTTTAGAGTTTTATAAAGGGGAAATCCCTTGCTCAATTCAAGTCGCAACCATATGGTTTTATAAGTATTCTAATTTAATTTTTTAATATCTTTACAAAACTCTTCAACAACTTAATTACTCCGGAAGCTAAATAGTTTTAAAATGCTTTTAAAAAATTTGTTTCGAACGATTATAAAATACTTATAGAATAAATTAGTCTCCCAAGCAAAACTGTTTTATAAGATATTCGGAAAGAGTTCTCAGTCCTACCTTATAAAACAATTTAGCACCGGAACTCAATAGGAAAAAGTGGTTCCTCTATAAAACATTTTAGTTTTCGTGTATCTAATTCCTGCAACTAAATAGCTGCAAAAATGTTCATTGAGGTGTATCTATGTATATTAGTCCCTCCAAGACCTTAAGCATAAATGAGCATAGATTCATAGGTCTAAAGTCCATTGCCTTAATGAGGCCTATTCTGCCTGCCTTAGGAATGAAGATTACCCTCACCTCCTGCCAGGCCCTAGCTAAGCACCCAAACCTCAGGCGCTTTTAAAACTCGGCACTAGTCTAGCCATTTAATTATGTACCTTAGTGCCTTCTGGAGCATAATGGGTTTCAGTCCATCCACCCCTGATGTCTTAAGGGCGTTAAACGAACAGACTGCACATTTTATAGCTCACTTCTTCCTTTCCGTCTTATAGGTGCCATTCTGCAGAACTCTACGCCGTTGGGGTTATCTGCTCGCTGCCCGGAAGTTGGGCGTCAAGAAGTGAATTTAAGAGCTCCTCGTTTGTAGTTGTCTAAACTCCGATCTCCTATTTTATGAAGGTTTTTTTTTTGCTAAAATCTCGGCATAGACCATAAAAGTACTGGTTTCTTATCTTCAATAAATTAGTCATAATTTCATAAACAATGAAACCCATTTATTTATTTATTTACAAGCCATGCAATTTCTGCCGCTTTTACAAAAATAAAAAAATTAATAAAACCATACAAATTTATAATTGGTGGCGATTATAAATGTCGACGTGTATTGTACGTCTGAAACTGATAAAAACTTTACTAGATAACTTACTTAACGGTAGGTATACCGTGCATTTTCTCTACTTGCAAATTTTAATGTAATTTCAATGAAATTTTTACCTCAATAAATACTTTATTAGTCATGTATTTAAAATATTTCTGATGTGGAAACAATATCGTTCGAGTCCACATTTTGTTAAAATTTACAATTATTCTTAAATACCGAATCCAAAAAAGGCAAAATCTATTTTGGTAGTATGGGCGATGTGATGAGTGATTTGTGAGGGGGGCGTGCTCGCCCAATTGAAGGAAGAACTGAAAAGCGATCTTTGATTAGCCACCTCCGCATGTGTAGGAAACCATCATTGTGGATATGCGCTGGTAAATATTCTACAATCGAACTGCTGAACAAAAACATTAATATTACGCTGTACCGAAATGAGCTAACAGAAGATTCGAGTTTCTAGAAGAACGTAAATATTGTAAAACTGTTAGACGTTTTTGATTTAATCAAATTATATAGAAAAACGAGTAAAAAAGCTAGAATTGGTCTAAGACCCATTCTTATGATATCCATGAATGCGCGTATGAAATTTCGTATGGTCACCCATTTGTGCAATTTTGATTTTTGTTGTGGTTTTTCACATATATTTCTAGAACGGTTCGTTGGACAGAAAAACCGATTATAACCAATTTTATAGGATTTTCTATTCTAAACAAGTGTTCAGTTCAATAAAAATTGTAAAACTGATAAATTGTTATATGACAACACCAAGAAGGGGTTGCCCGATTTAGTCCATTTTTGAATGTTTTTTTTGCTATTACTATAAAAATACCATGCACCAAATTTCAGCTCTCTATGTTGTCGCGTTCTCAGGCAGTGTCCAAATATATAGTGGAAAACGAATTTTTTGTATGGCAATCCCACGAAGGAGTCTCATTTTCGAACTTAATTTTACTTCTTTTTTTCAAAGTCCGCGGACAAAATATCAGTTTTCTAAGTGAACGCGACGGACGGTCAGAGGGACGGACATGCAAAAATCAAAATAACTTTTAATATTCTATCCAATTTGCTCTACCATCATTATTTCGAGGTATTACAAATGGAATGACAAACTTAGTATACCCTTTAGATTTCATCTAGGGTATAACAATAAGTTGATTCAAAGATACCTGAGAGGAGCGACGTTGTCAAATGTAAATATATATTGTACGTAATATAAATCTAACTCAATCATTGTATCCGATGTTAATAACCACTATATAAATAGGCTATGGCTTGCATTCACCCTGGAGCAGACAATAAAGTTATTATTGCAACTCTAAAATGATAAAGAAAAAGTAACGATTACGTAGAAGAATAGCTTATGAACTCATCTCATCAATTTATTACTGCTTATGAGTGCTATGATGCCAGTGTTCACGCTACGACCACCAGCGAAGATAACAGCATTTATGTCAAATGCTGGAATTTATTTTGAAGCTTTGGACACTTAAAATTAACTTCTTCGCGATAATATGACTACGATTTAAGTCAATATCTTAAAAAAATTGTTTAATATCCGAAAGCCACTTACATTTTGCTCACCAGGAATACTGCATCGAATTACTCCACGTGACAGAAGACAAAACGACCTTTTAATTTCGTGGGAAAGGTTTCAAATCTTTTGTTCGGAATTCTAGACCAGGATGCTGCTGGAAAATTGACGACAAGATCAAGACAGTAAAAAGAGATGAGAATTATGTTCGAACATCAGCAAGGCAAATGAAATTCCGGTGGAAAACAATAAAAGATTTTCCACGAGATATTCAAGAATGGATACCATTAATGAGCTGCGTCAAAGTAAGGCCCAAAATACATTCACAGCCCCACACATTAGTCACTTATGAAACCGGGTAAACTCACAGACGCTAGCAATAAGATGCCACGGTTCTTACTATGCATACATTGTTCATTTTTTCATATAATTAGTCATTTTTACCTCCATTATATTATTTTGCAGAATTTTTACAATCCAATATGAAATATTTCTCCCAGGCTCAAACTCGATTAATTACAAATCTCCCGCCATATTGAAAAAACTTCCCTCTCATTCTCTTTCTTACTTCGCCACAGCCACGTGGCCTGTGGCTTATTGCCGCGAATGTAACATTAGTAATACATTTCCATTGTTGTGGCTGATGTTTTTTTCGCAAGCAATAACTACATATTTAACGACGATCTCAAATTTTGAGCATATCCAAGAGACATAATCTCTAAAAACGAAAGCTCGCATTTTACAGACAAAAGCCGAAAATCGAAATCTCTCATTATTGTGGCATTTTAAAATCTCGCATTATCCGGTATTTCGCATTACAAAATCTCGGAATGACTATAAAAATCTCGCAATTAGAAAAAAACTATTTTTCAATTTTACGTTTTTCTAAATGATAACTACATCCGTCAATAATAAGTTTTTTACCACCTTTATAACTGTCTACAATATCAATCTCCATTCTAATTAACTAACAATATTCACCAGCAATTGATGTATTATAGCTAACTACAGGCTATTATAAATATTCAAACAACTCCTTTTGAACAGATTATTGTGTATTTGTAATACAATGCAATACAAACAATTGCATTCAAAGTGTTGTTAATAAGAACGAGAAGAAAGTACAATTTTTTGGTATGTATGTAAAAGAATGCAATTATTTGTATTGCATCGCATTACAAATACGTAATAATCTGTTCGAAATAATAATTTCGCATTAAAATGAAATATTTTTTCATTCGCGTGCGCGAATGAAAAAATATTTTATTTTAATGCGAGATTATGCGAGAGTATGCGAGATTTTAATTTGCGAGATTATAGAAACAAGATTTTTGTGTCCGAGATTTTGAAAATGCGAGATTTTAAAATACGAGATTTAGGATTACGTAATTTTAAAATGCGAGATTATAATTTGCGGTCAATCGTACCCAACCCGAAGTATTCACATCCTATTCTACGAAGTTTAGCCCACGGCGTCCCCCCAACGTCAGCGTTGAAAGGGCTTTTTCAGCCCTAAAAATTATTGTGAATGATCTCTTTTACAATTTGTCGGAAGAATTTTTTTTTTCTTTACGACAGTCTTCAATTAGCTAAAAAATTTAAAATAGTTCTATCAATCAATTATTAACCACTTCATAACGTAAAAAGCCAAATTGAATTCTCATATTTGCTCGAGAAAGAATACCAAGCTTTCGCGCTTGCTTTCAAAACTACTATCGGTCAGGAATAACAAGTAAAGTAAGCTTTTTTCGTAAAAAGTCATAGCTGACTGCAGTTAAAATATACACTTGATAAAAGTCACTCAAATGACATGTGTATATGTCAATTACTTGATCAACTTTCCTATAATTTAAAGTTGATGCGACAAATTGAGACGTGTATTTGACAGTTGAGTAAGTTGAATTGAACTGCAAATTGTTAAGTTGATGTTGTCGCATAAAAACTTGTGGTTGTAGTCAACTTATCATTGCGTATTATGTGTGACGATTGAACAGTAGTTACAATTCCTCCCAGAATAATGCACAAAATATGTTCTCTGATTCATCTTAACTCAATCTTTAGAGAAACAGTAAGAAGTTACCAATTTCAGACGTGTATGTGTTGGTTGAGAGATTGATCAACTAATTTATTTGCTTCTGAATCGTCAAAAATATACGCATATGAGATTGCTGTCTAATTTACGAGAAGATGAACAGACTTTTTACAATAATCTTCTACAAAAAGCAAAACCGCTGATTATAAAACAAAATACGCTATTACCCCAGAAGAGCTATTAGTAGTTACTTTGCGTTTTCTTGCCACTGGAAGGGGCAATGATGATATTAAATTTAGTGCAGTTCGCTTTTATATTTCTCTGCCAGCTTTTTAAGTGCAGCATGCCTTAACAATTTATTGCTGTATTATTTGCTTTTAACGTTCCAAACACAGAGAAAAGTCTGGTATAAATCAAAGAATTTGGTCCAGAATTCTTGACATTTAATTGCACTCATTATTAAAATATTTAGCATTACAAACTAAATATTTTTTTTGTCAGAAATCATACATACCAACGCCTTAAAATAATTTCCATGCAAACATTAAATAACACTAGGAGCTACGTCCTTACCTCTTTCAATTTCGTAACAAAATGAAATTGCGTTAACGGTTGTTCAATCCTCGGACACACGAAGTGATAAGTTGACAACAACCACAAGTTTTTGTGCGAGCCCATCAACTTATCACTTTGCAGTTCAACGTCCTCAACTGCCACATACACATTTCAATTTATCGCACCAACTTTAAATTGAGGCAAATTTGGTCAATTAATTGAAGGGTGTATGGGCCTCTTAAGCGTTTGTACATAATAGCTGTGTTCTTTTGTGTCCGCAGAACAGGGCAAAACAAAAGATACACAAAAGAACGCCTCATACATTTTCATAGAAGATTTATAAATGAAACGAACGGTACAAATAGTTCGCTTCAATCGACAGAACAATTTGTTCTCTCCAGTATATAGGAGTTCTGGAACAAGGTACACAAAAGAAAACAGCTAATGTCGGCATAAAATCTTTTTCAAAATAGTTTCCGTTACCAAAGAAAAGTTTATTGAAAATTTATTCTGCAGACTAAAAATTTACCTTGGTACAATACCAGTAGAAGTAATATAATGTTTATGCTTTTAAAATAAAATAATTTAAGCTTAAGAGAACTAAAAACATTTATGTAAATCCAGTAGAAAATTTTGTGCAAACATTTCGAAACATTAAATCAAAATTAATAAAATCAAATAATCGGTATTGACTCATGATTCGAACGCAGTTAAGCATTAATGCAAATTGGGAGTGATCTCCACTTCTCCCATTCTTAATCTTAATAGTTTCAGTGCCTAGTGAAATTATATTTCTACAAAGTGGAACTAAAAATTGTTAGTACATACGCGAAAAAGTCAGGACGATGCCACCGCCGATGTGTACTCTTAAACATTTACTAAAAATTTATTAATTAAATTAAAAATTTAAGGTTCTTTATGTTTAACATAATTTGCGAGGGAGTATATGTAAACATGCTGCAGAGCCAGTTTCCTTGAAAATTCTGATACGGAAATGCTTGGTTTCGAAAATTGTGCAAATTCGTAACAAATATGACTTGCACTGCACGCTGTTGTACGTTGTAAAAGTTTTATTCCTTGGGTTTTGCTAAAACTAGCTGATACTTGAAATACACGACTTGTACTTTAAGAGATATTCCTTAAAATGAATGCAAGGCTGAATGAGAAAAGAGGCAAGGTACAATCAAGAGAACGAAGGTAAGGAAAATCAGTTCGTTACAAAATAAAGAGCTGATATATGCTACAAAAATTAATATATGAAAAACTATAGAATCTGATGCTACAAAGCAACAGCGTTGACATCGTTCAAAATAGAAATATACGAGTCACTTGGAATCATCCTTCCAAACAGGAACGAATATTATTGAATTTAAGAAAGAATATTTCTTATAAACGTCGCCTAAGCCTAACAACATTGGATCGAAAACTTCATTTTAAATTTAATAACAACAAGTAAAAAAGCTAGAATTAGTCTAGGACCAATTCTTATGATACCCTAGATGAATGCCCGTATTAAATTTCGTATGGTCACCGATCTATTCCAGTTTGATTTTGAAGTTGTTTTTCGCATATATATACAAAGAAAAAATGATTTTAACCAATTTTATAGGATTTCGTATTCTGCAGAAGTTTTTAGTACAATAAAAATGTCTTGGACTGATCGTTTTCAAAGTATACGTAAAAAATCCAAATTTTTATATGGCAACACCAAGAAGGAGTTGCCCGATTTAGTCCATTTTTGACATTTTAGTTGCTAATGTAGTAAAAACGTCATGTACCAAATTTCAGCTTTCTACGTCGATGCGTTCTCAGGCAGTGTCCAAATATATAGCGGAAAACGAAATTTTTATATGGCAACCCCACGAAGGAGTTGCCCGATTTGTCTCATTTTCGAACTTAAATTTACTTTTTTTTTACAGTCCGTGTACAAAATTTCAGCTCTCTAAGTATACGCGTTCTCGAGTTATCGTGCGCACGTACGGACGGACGGACGGACATGCAAAAATCAAAATAACTTTTAATATTATGAATGGGCGTCCAATCCATTTTGCTCTACCATCATTATTTCGAGGTGTTACAAACGGAATGACAAACTTAGTATATCCTATAGATTTCATCTAGGGTATAAAAACAACAAAATACTTCATTTGAATATTTCAATATTATTCCAGTTATTTGGGTTTAAATACAAACCAGGTACATAGAATTTTTGGAATAATAATATTTCTTGAGGTTTGGTAGATTTTTATACCCTACTTGAAATCTAAAGGGTATATACAAAGTTTGTCATTCCGTTTTAACACCTAGAAATAATGCTAGTAGAGAAAAATAGTTGAACACGCACGCATAATATTAAAAGATTTTTATATGTCTCTCCGTCCGCCCATCTGTCTATCCGTCCGTCCATCCATTTATCCATCCTCACGATAACTGGAGAACGTGTTCATTTGGGGACTTCCAATTTTGCACACGGACTTTAAAAAAAAAAAAATTAATTTCGAAAATAGGACAAATCGGGTAACTCCTTCGTGGAGATTCCATACCAAAATTTACACACAGATTATGTTTTTTAAACAAAATGCAAATTTGAATTTGAAAATGGTACAAATGGGGCAACTTCTTAGGGTTGTAATACAAAAATTTCGTTTTTCACTATATATTTGAACACTGCCAGAGAACGCGTCGGCGTAGAGAGCCAAACTTTGTACACTGTGTTTTCATAATAATAGTAAATAAAGCTTCAAAAATGGACTAAATCGGGCAAACCATTCTTAGTGTTGCCATATAAAAAATTTATGTTTTTTACATATACTGTAAAACGAGCAGTCCTAGACGGTTTTAATGTACTGAAAAGTTCTTCAAAATATGAAATCCTATGAAATTAGCTACAACCATTTTTTCTGTCCGACGAACCGTTCTAGAAAATCAAACTTGAACAAAAAGGTGACAATGGAAAATTACATACGGGAATTCCTAGTATCATAAGAATTGTTCTTAGACCAATTCTAGCTTTTACTTGTTTTTACATACTTGTATAGGAAACGAAATTTTCGCTTGATCAGCGTACTAAGCTTAATGATTTAAAATTCCCTGTTTTCACTATGTTTTTGCTCATTTCGTTGACAGTTCACATCTTGTTATGTGGTATTCTTTTTCTTCTTTCTTACAACAAAACAGGAAATGTGATGACTGCTGATGAGCCACGATTGGCCATTTTGAAACGAATAAAATGCCGATATTCCGAAGCGAAGTTATTCCTTCAGAAATTTGGGATGCGTTGAAATCAATTGTTTTAAATATGTGGGAACTTACAAAACTGAGCTGATTTCGACGATTTCATCAAAATTACGTGGGCAGCCTTTTGCTGCGGTGATCGTGACTGAGCAGTTCCCTAGAGTTGTGGTTATCCTCCTGCTTCTAAGCATGGAGTCTATCTAGTTTACAGTGGAGCACTTAAGGCCTTTATCCTCGGCAGCTGATTTAATTGCATCGAAGAAAGTATTATCGAAGACTCCTTCTATGTCCGCAAATGCACATAAGGCCATCTCCTTTGATTCGAGTGCTTTTTCGAGGTCTTTGACTAATGTGTGAATGTCAGTCTCGGTAGACTTGTCAGCTTGATAAGCGAACTGCTTCGAATGAAGTGGTGATTTAATTAGAATTTCACTTCGAATGTGTAAGTCTAGGATTTTTTTCCATGGAATAAAGTAAGAATGAGGAGAGGCTGATGGGTCGGAATGATTCTAGAGAACTAGCTCTTTTTCCTGCCTTAGGTATAAATACCACCCTGACGTCTCTCCAACATTGGGGAACGTACCCTAGAGCGTAACTGGCTCGAAAATTTTTTTGTAGTGGAAAGAGTATTTCTTCAACACCTTGCAGATTTAAAGGGCTTAAATGTGCCAATGGCGCATCTAACCTTGTTAGGAGTGAAGATTCTACCCGCAAGGCTTGTGCTCCTGTTGGAACACGTGTCAATAAGTTTATTTCTGTGAACTCATATATTGGGTGTTTCAGAAGTGGTGAATAATAATGAAGGAGATGATAGCTCATGTCGAAAAATGAAAAAAATTGTGTGGCAGGGGAGGGAAGTGTATTCGCAACCCTTTCCGAGATAATCTGGGTTAATGGACTAAGGGTACGTGAAACGTAGGTTTGTACTAAAACAGTCCTATCTCCTAAGCGGAAAACATTAGAAAGATGGTCGGGGTGCTAATCTATAGAGAGCCTCCTGCCCTTTGATTCAATGTGTCAATGCTTCCTCTACAGTATGTAGTTTAGAAGAAACGGTCTGCCAAACTTCAAGTTTCAAATTTTGTACCTAATTTGTTTTTTTTGTTTGAGGCAAAAAGATTTAAAAAAACCTTATAATTTTTTTTTCTGTCTTCCTTCGGTTAGAAGCTAAGATTGTTTTCTTTCAAATGCACTTCGTTTTCATTTTGTATTTCTTACCGTTTATGAGTTATGACACAAAACTTCCTCCACTATATGTACAAGAAAATCGGGATAAGTTTTATAAAACCATAGAATACACGCCTGTAATTTTGCATACAAAGTAGAAAGTATGACGAATCGTCATTTTCTACCTCCTGGCATCTCTTTTGATTGGAAATCTGCGTAAATTTGTAATAAAGGATGGGTTACCTGACATCCTTTTAAAGATACAAGCAATTTATTACCTGCAACTCATCTTATAACAGGGTTAATTTCTTCTTGTACTAACTTCACTAACTTCATGTGCAGGTAAATTATTCTACTTTGAGTACCAATGCTAGTAAAGATTTCATTATTCGTAGTTCACTTTTCCAATGACGAATAAGCGGGCATAGTGTACTGTTACGGTTATAGCGACGGAAATTCCCTTGAGGCTCAACGCGAATATCAAAGAATTAAAGAAACTGGCAACTTTGGAGGAAATGTGTCGAAAGAGACCAGCAATCCTTTAACGACTATGTATAGTTGAAGCAGAGGAGAGGGTCCTAGAAATAGCAAAGACAGATCCTGCTATAGGAACGAGACTCTTAGCTTTTTGCTGAGGAATGCCTGTGTCAACTGTTTACCACGTTACGCCCGTGCAGGAGCTGCTACCTAGAGAGAAGTCGCCACGCACCGAATTTTGCAGGTGGCTCTTAGGGCATGATTTTGACGACTACAAGTTCTTGGACAATATCCTGTGGACCGATGAATCCTAAAAACTGGGATAACAAATTTACATAATGTACACCACTGGGCTTCAGAAAATCCACACGGACATATCTCGGAAGGCATCATCACAATACAGATTTTCCATCATTGTGTGGGCAGCTATTGTCGGCGGAAAGCAGCTTGATCCACACTCCACATATTCTTCCAAGTAGATTTACTACCGAAAATTACTTGGACTTTTTGGAAAATGATCTTCCAGATCTTATGGACGATCTACCGATCACCGGACGAAATATCCTGCAGTGGATGAAGACCAATTACCCAAATAAGTGGATTGGACGGCACGGTCCTTTTCCTTGGCCACCACGGTCTCTTAATTTAACACCATTAGACTTTTATTTCTGGGGAACTATGAAGGAGATTGTGTATGCATCCGAAATATCATCAAGAGACGAACTTATACACAGAGTCCAAGAAACTTCCAACAAAATTAAAGAGGATTTGGCAACAACTGATCTTAAAAGATCTATTAAGCGTAGAGCTTTACTTTGGCGGGGGCATTTTGAAAATATTTTAAATAATTATTGTTATTAATTGTTCCTATCTCGATCATAATAAATAAATATAAAAATGTTGTTTATGGTTTTAATACTATTCCATATTTTCTTGTAAGGGAGACTTTTCATGCATTGGAAGAGCTTTTATGTCATAACTCATGAATGGTGAAAGATACAAAACGACAACAAAGTGCATTTGAAAGAAAACAATCTTAGCTTCTAACCGGAGTAAGACAGAAAAAAAAATTATGAGGTTTTTTTTTAGTTTTTTTGGTAAAAAAAAAAAAAATGAGATACAAAAGTTGAAACTTGAAGTTTGGCAGACTACATACTGTAGAGGAAGCAATGACACACTAAATCAAAGGGCAGGAGGTATAATTAGCAACTCGACCATATTTCTACTGTTTGTCGTTTAAGAGATATAAATGTTTTAGTACAAACCTACGTTTTACGTACCGGTAATCCTTTAACTCCGTTTATCTCGGAAATGGTTGAGAATACACCCCCCCCCCTTGCCATACAATTTTTTTTCATTTCTCAACATGACCTATCCTTCATTATTATCCACCACTTCTGAAACACCCTGTATACGCACATAGTCAAAATCAGCTTAATTCTCTGAGCCCATAGTGGTCAAAGGGGTAAGAGATATGATTAAGGCATATTTATGTTATGGTACACTACTGAACTTTTGACGCTGACATCAATGTGGAGTGTTGTAGTTAATATATATATATATATATATATATATATATATATATATATATATATATATATATATATATACAAATATACTAAAAGAGTAAGTACTTAAGCCACATTCAGTCTAATCTGTCATAGTGAAGTGCGGCTATTCTGAATTTGTCGCTACATTAGTAGATCGGAGGCTAACTAACTAACGGTTTATACGGTAGGCCGCCAGAAAATATGCTTTTAGCATAACTCTTTCGGCATATGAAACTATCAACGTCTTTTCTTCAATTCCATTAAAGTTGTTGTAGGTTCTGTCAATAAAATCCCAAATAAGCGCTTTATCAGTTTTATACCCCAGACAGAAATCATAGGGTATACTAAGTCTGTCATTCCACTTGTAAAGCGTAGAAATGATGCTAGTAAAGCATAGAGCAAAATGAATTGGACACCCATGCATAATATTAAAAGTTATTTTGATTTTTGCATGTCCGTTTGTCCATCACTTGGCGAGCTGAAATTTGCACATTGACTTTTTAAAAAAATGTAGATTTAAGTTCGAAAATGGGATAAATCGGGTAACTCATGTGTAGGGTTACTATACACAAATTTCGTTTTTCGGCGATGTAGAGAATTAAAGTTTTGTGCACGACGTTTTCATAAAAGTAGTAAATGAAATTTCAGAAATGGAGTAAATCGGGTAAACCCTATATGGTGTTACTATGCAAAAAATTTTCTCTTCCACAAACCGTTCTAGAAGTACTTAGATGCGAGAAACAATTAAGTTAATACGGAGGGTGACCATACGAAATTACATACGGGCATCCATCTAGAGTATCGTAAGAACTAATCTGAGACCAATTCTAACCTTTTTCCGTGTTTAAATTGTGTTCTGAAGATTGTTTTGTAGAGAAGAACTTCTGTTATAAAAAAACTTTTATTGTTTCAGCGTGCAACAACTCGATGTTGGTTCTAATAAATGTATTTTCTAACTAAAAATACATCGATAGATAAGTAATAATTATGCACTATAAGCGCTCCAACAGCATCCCAACATCCATCAGGTTAAAATCGGATCGACCTGCTAGTATTAAATCAAGCAGAAATTTTTGAAAATCTTAATAAGTTTTGAAATTAAAACACTTCTTAGATTTGATAAATTTGTTGATAGTAATAACCTTAACAAGTAGATAATATAATATAAATAATATCATAAAAATAAATAATAATAAATCTCTTTTGGAAGGTCAAGCAATAAATTTGAAAGTTTATTCATCATCAATCAATATTAAAATACATGTATACATAGCCAATAGTTCCAATTATACTATTTTAAACTAAACCTGTATATTGTATAATATATGTATATATGATATGGTACAAATATTTATATTACATTTCATATCTGACTTCCAGACAAGCTTTCGCTTGAGCGTGGAAATCCGTAGCGGTCTTTAGTTTATAAGTCCATTGTTTGTGAGAAAACTTTTTAATTTTTAATACTAATTATTTAATTATTCCTAACCTACTCTGGAAGAGATTCTGAATAATAATTTCTATTTTCAGAAAGAAAAAGTTTTAGTTTTAATTTATAATTACTAACTGTAAGCTCATTTTTAAATCCTAGAAGCAATTTATTAAACATTTTAGGACCTAAGATGCTGGCCTGTCTTTGAGTATAAGTTTTATGACATTATAGTTCATATAATGGGTTTGATAACTGATTTCGAGTAGCATAGCATGTACGATGAAGTGAAAACTTTCTTAGGCTCTTGTAAACAAATTTTAAAGTCACAAAAGAATATAATTGTCTTACATTCATCACACAGAACTCTAAAAACGTCTGAGTAATATTTTGATTTTTTCAGGCAAAGCTTAACTATTTTATTTTGTAGATTTTGCAGCGAATTAATAATGTTAGCATAATTTGCGCCTCAGCCAATTATGCCATTCTGAATAATAGATTGGACAATTGCAAAGTAAATCATTCTCATAGTTAGCATCCGGATCATATTCCTTATCATAAGAATTTTATAAAATACCTTCCTCAATCGGCTGCAGATATGTGTGATGTGCATAGGCCGTTAACGTATATTAAAAACAAAATAGGTCCTACTACTGAGCCTTGAGGAACACCAGATATAATGGACATTGGTTCACTAAATACGCCTCCTATACTAACTATTTGGCTTCTACCCATTATGAATGATTTAAGTAAATTGAGAGAAGTACCCCTAATTCCAATCCGATTAAATTTATTCAGTAGTATTGCCGTGTCAAATGCCTTCCTTATATCTAAAAAGACAGCTACTAGCTTTTCATTCTTATCTAAGGCGGAATTTATAAAAGTCGTTACATCATAGAGCGCATCACTAGTACTGCAATCGTTCTTGAAGCCGTACTGATTAGTCGCTATTACGTCCCTATTTTCAAGGTATTCCATGAGTCTAACCTTAATACATTTATCGAAGATTTTCGAAAAATTTTAAAGCAGGGAAATAGGCCTATAGTTGGTTGACTCAGTTTTGGAATCTGCTTTATGTATTGGTACAATTATAGCACATTTCAGCTTTTCAGGATATGTACCTTCTGCGATTGCTAGGTTGAAAATATATGAAAGACGCTTACATATATAAGTTCCAATACTCTTTAATGTTCTGGCCGAGTAGCCATCCAGACCTGAAGATCGTTTATCATCGAGCATTTTCAAGTTCATTTCAATTTCTTCTACAGATATTGGTGCAAAATTAAAAATATTATTTCTTTCTAGGTGATCATCAATGCTAGGATTTACGAAATCAAAAGGCTCATTGTTATTAATTAATTTAATTCTGTTGCTATTTTTTTTTTTTTTTGGCTCGGTAAGTAAATCACCGCTATTTGATTTAATTTGGGATATACTTGCGTCCGATTTTTCGTGACCTCATTAGTTTTATCCGACAGTTTTTCAGGATTATTTGAGAGCTTTTCAAATTCCCGTAGTAACTTATTTTATCCAATTTTGATAATTGCATTTAATATATTCCTATATTTCTTATACAGAGATTTTAATTATTCATTAAATGGTTGATGTTTTACCTTTTTAGCTAGCTTATCTCTATGTCTAATAGATCTTAAGATCCCTATAGTTACCCATGGCTTCAATTTTTTTGTTACATGTCTACGGCGGGTTGTCCACACCATGGTTGATTCACTTATTAATCTATCTAAAAGACTAGTGAAGTTGTCAAAACATTTACTAGCACTACATTCACAGAATACCATAGTCTACTTTGCCTAGCTATTGCCTTGTATGCGTTAGCCAATATATCTCGTGTGTGCCTTCTCACAAAAAGCATTATGACAGTGTTTGCAGAATTTGTTGTTTGATTTTGCACTCTGTTCGCATAGCTGATAGCATTTGCATCATATTCCACTTTAATGGTATTTGCAACACCTTTTATAACCGATGAGATGTCTTCGTCTTGCGCCAGTTTAATGCCAGTGATCGCCAAATTATCTCTCCTGTTCTCTTGTTGCAACCGCTCGTTTTCCGCTTTCAGTATATTCAGACCTTGCCGCAGATTTTGATTTTCTGTTTTTTGGTCTTTGACTTCAATAACTAATTTCTTCATATCCTCGGCATAATCACCGAATTTGTTTGATAAAAATTCAAGAGATTTTTTTTTCAGCCATTTCCTTAATCGATTGCTTAAGTAATCCCAAACTTCGAATTTAAATGTAGAAAACATTTCACTTACAGAATTTTCGGATTTTGGTAACGTATCACTTGGATTTCTCACTGCTTTACAAGAATCACACTTCATTGTTCTTTTTATGGCCAAGTTTACGTATATTTTCAAGAATTTTCAAACTACAGCTTTTCAAGTGTAAATAATTTTTACAAATTGTGCACATTATTATATCTTTTGGGTAATTAAAGACCTCTTTGCAACTATCGCAATTCGTAGGCATCTCACTAGTTTATAACACGTCCACTTTCTTGAAAGTGTTCTCACTCACTGTGTTTAATTCTTATTCAATAATGTTTAAGTTCCGACAAGTCCCATTCATATGTTATGAAAACAATTCTGAATACTGAGAAATAATTTTTCGACATTCAGAAGGACGAGAAAGAGAAATAATTGGATAATTATTTGGTGTTAATTATTCCGTTTGTAAATTAATTGAAATCGAGAAAACTTTTAAACCCTTAGTTGGTTTATACTATTATGGTCAATTGTCTCTCGGTAATATATTGCTTAAGTGTTATTTCTTTAAAAAATCTTAAACAAAAATACGTCGTAGATAAAATGAAAAAAAAAAAAAATCGAGTATTTAAGAATTTTTTATTCTGAAATGTTTATAAAACAATCAGCTTTGAAAGGTGATTTATTTTCTTATTCCCTAAAACTGATTTCACACAGTGAATATGTTCATACACGACGAATAGATAAGACTACAGCTAGGCTATTAGTTAAACTTTAATTTCATCGGGTAATAAGGAATCTGTAAAATATAAAGATTTGCTTAAAACTGAATTATAAATTTCACTTTTGCCATCATATCATCCATTATATCATGTATATGCCCAATTTGAAACTGTTGCAACGTGCAAGATGTTTTTTTTTTTATTTTGCCTTTGTGACTTCAATTAGAAAAGAAAACTTTGTTATGAGATAAAAAAAAGATAACTTTACAACACATTCCGTCATATAAATACGTCTATGTCGAGCCATTTATTAGATGTTTTTAAAGCCGTTCTAATAACTATTCACCTACAAAGAGATAAATATAGAGCCCTGCTCTGCCCACTTTCTAACATCTTGACACAAAATTCACCTATTCAAATCAGAATATTACAATTATATGAAGAAGCTCTATAATGCAAACCAGAATATCTCTAGAATAACCTTTTTAGAAAATTCCATTTTTTTTTTAATTGGATAACGTTTTTAATTCTAACTTCATTTAGTAGGGCATGTACCTACCTAGACATGTGAAATTATCATTATCATCATTATTTATTAAGTTGTAAAAATACTTCAAGAAAATTCGGAGACATAAAAAAACCAAGTAAATCTAAGGCTAAAATTAAAAATACTATTGTATAAAATTTAGCACTATGTAGTTTTTATTTATTTTTTCAAATGAGAGTAGGCGTTATAAGAAAAACTAATGCTGTCATTTGAAAAAATAATAATAATGCTGTCATTTAAAAAAATGCCTAGGTACTTATGAAAATAATAATGAATGAGAATAAAACGAGGAAGAAAACGCCGAAAAAATCACGTTTATTGTATGGGGGCCCCTTTAATTTTTAAATTTATTTTATTCTTATTATTTGTTGTTACATCGCCAATAGAAATACACAGTCTGTGAAAATTTCAACTGCGTACGTATTGCGGTTCATGAGATACAACCTGGTGACGGACGGACAGCGAAGTCTTAGTAATAGGTTTCCAGTTGTTACCCTTTGGGTACGGAACCCTAAAAACAGAATATTCTAGAAAGATTACTCGTTGCAATTTTCAAATTGGGTTACTGTTCCCCCTTCTTTGCCCTGCAGCACATGGATAAACCATTATCCATTTATCCATGTACCGCAAGGCAAAGAAGGGGAACCAATCACCCAATTTGAAAATGGTAATGAGTAATCTTGCTACCATATAATTTACACTTACTTTTTTTTAGAAAGTACTTATATGGGCAATTGGTGTGACCGCCATCATTGAACTTTTATTGTAGGCGATCAGAGATTACCATACTGGTGAGATCTCTCTGATCGGCTGGGTCGAAAATTTCAATCACTTTTCTGTGAATCTTTCAATTTGCAACAGCTAGGAGATGCACCCACGCCTCGACAAATATTCCATATCTGTCGGTTCCCCTCTTAGTAACTGCGACCACTATCTAATCATGGCTCAATTTATCACCTAAAACCTGTGCCGGCCTCCTTCTCCTCCTACAAGTACGCTTTTCTGGCACTACAAAAATGCTAATCTTAGAAATATGGATTAGTCGTGTCGGTCTGTTTTTCTTTGAGGGATGTTGATGACTGCACATTAGAGCTTAGTAACATACTGAGTCTTGACATGCGTGAATACATTCCATATTCCTACAGCATATCTCAAGAACAGGACAATCGCTGTTGATTTAACGATCAGAGCAATTGAACTATTAGAGCGAAAGAGCCTACAAAACGCACGGAACACATGCAAATCTACTATCCAGAGAGAAAAAATTCTTTTTGACCAGAGTGTTAGGCAAAGAATCTTGGCAAGCCCCAAACGTAGCAAAGGTTTCTACTCTCTCGACAAGAATATCAAGAATAACTTCACCACGTAACAATGCTTAAGTGGTTATTGTCTCCCTGGATAAAGCAAATATTTTGGCTGCTAGATTCGCTTCAAATTTTTGACTTCCAACCACTTCATAGAAATCTGTTTTGCATCTCCGTGGGAATGTGTACAAGAGCCACTACACATACATACGGGAGATGTATTCAAGGTTTTAAGGGGAAAACATCTCCAAAGCCGGAGGTCCTGATAGTTTCTACTCAATTTTTATTAAAAGCTACGTCTCATACTACGTAGCTAAACTTCTGCGCAAATTATTCTACCTGTTTTATGTGACTAGTAACTTTCCAAATGCTTGAAAACTAGCCCACATTCAGCCTATTCATAACAAAGGAGGGGGTAGCGATCCTTCAAATTATCGACCAATTGCAATCACTTCGATTCTTTACAAAGTTTTTGAATCTATCAATAACTCCAAATTAATGAAGTATCTATAAATCAATCAACTCATCAACGATCACCAATAGTTTCCACCATTTTGATAAGTCGAAAATTGTTGCCCTAGATATTTCAAAGGCCTTTGATAGAGTCTGACATCCTGCCCATTTGGGCAAACTTAAAGCACTTGGTATCTCGCCTAATTTTTAATATTGATTGAAAGTGTATTATCTGTTAGCCTAACGCGGGTTTTATTAGATGGCATTACATCTGAACCTCACCCAATAAAAGACGGTGCGCCCAGGAGCGGGATTCTATAACCACGGAGAATTTGGGAAATGAGAATATTCGTTTTCTCCGATTAAACCGCCTAATTCTACATTCCCAAATCACGAATATGGTTTGAAAATTAGGGAAAATGTGAGAAAAATGCGAAAAGAGAGATTAAAATTCCCACCGATTAATTTGAAAATTCTTAGGCTCGTAGGTTACGAGTTCTTCTTCTTATTTTAACAGGTGGAGAAGAGAATTTGGTAAATCTCAAAACAAATTCGCAAAGTCACAGAATTTCAAGTGGAGAATTATTTGTCAAATCAGCTCTCATCTAAAAAAATTCCGCAATTCTCCATGTTATACAATCCGGCCGCAGAGCTCTGTTATCTCTTTTCTTTACTTTCAATCCCATCCATAGTTTTGCCGATGACAGTACGCTTAATTTTGCTTACTCCTTTGACACTCCTGCAGACTCCAGAGAAAATGCCACATGTGTCAACCAGATTGCACGATTAGATCATCGAATAAAGATCTTTTAGTATCCTCACTTGGGGCAAGTCAAATAGCGGCGAATGCGTTTAAAACCCAAATCTGTCTCATCGGAGCACTAATTTCCGTCACACCGTCTTTATGCATTCTTGTTATTAATAATTCTTTTTTCTTTTAGAAAAAGAATGCATTACTTTGAACTGCATTACTCTGAAAAGCACGGCATTCACTGAAGTTTGTGTGAATTTACTTGCATTCATTTGCATTCACTTGAATTCAGTGAAATTATTTTGTGATTAAGAATGGAAGAACAAATAAAGCACTTTTAAGTATTTTGAAAGAATTTGAAATCAAATCAAATCAAAAAGTGTTTATACACACACCCCTGCTTAAGCTACGCACAACGTTGGCTATTACGAGAGCAAGGAGCATAATTAGATTAACAGATCAGTAAATAAATATTGATAACATTATAGCAATTGAGAATATAGAAAGGATTAAGGATTGTATAATCCTGTGGACAATGTGAGAGGTTGGAAGCCAGCCTATACATTTTCTTTTAAATACAAAAGATACAAAGTATACATATGCTAGAGAAAAAACAGAAATAGTAGTAAGAGTAGTCCAAAAATATACATACTAATTCAATTAATGAAATGAAATAGTTTTAGAACAAAGGTAGATATATCATATATAGATGGACAATTATCAGAAGTTATAATGAAGGGAAAAGTATAATACTTATAATTAAAATTTCAAATTCAAATGCAAAATACAGGAAAGTGAAACTAAAATTTATGACTAAACTGGATCGGAATAAAATAATAAAATATTATTTTGAGTTTTATTTTTGATCGTTAATCGTTATCCATTATAAAAATCAGACATGAGTTTTATTTTTGAAGGCAAATAGGAAGAAAGAGTTCCATTAGTGATGGAAGAACAACTTTATGCTGGGTTTTCTAAGAAATTTCGGTATTTACCGGAATAATAATAATAAAACAAAATTGATTAAAATTGGTTAAAAGTAACGTGATGACGAAGTGCAGAATACAACTCTGGAAGATGTACTTCTTTCAAGTAAGTACATTCCATTGATGCAGTTTATGGCTAATGTTCTTAATTTGATCTTAATATATAAATTATTTCAACTCAATTTTGATTTTATGATCCCCTATTTTACAGTTGCTCCCGAAAATTGGTTACAATAATGGACAGAGACCCTGACTCGATTGATCTGCTAGTCTTTTTATCTCAATCCAGAAAGTACTGCATTATTGTAAAAGAAATATGTAGAGGGCGGTATACATACATGTTATTTTGTTATGAATTAATAAAAAAGTAATAAAAAAAAGCTGATTTTAGTACATTGGTAGGTAAATAAAATGATTTATTGTATTGTAGTATTAGATTGAATTGTAGTATTTGACTTTAATATTTAATCTATTACATTTTAATAAAAGTTTATATGAAATTTATTGGCTGATAATATTAAATTGTAGTAAACTGTATTAAAAAGTAGGTACTATAGTAACAAAATTTCTTTTTATAACCTAGGTGATGAAATCATAGGAACTTTTCCTTCGTAGAGTTGTCATACAAAAATTTAGTTGTTCACTATATATTTGAGTTTTTCTCTCTGACGAACCATTCTAGAAATATATGTGAAAAACCACTTCAACGCTCAAACTTGCACAGATGAGTAACCTGCCAAATTACATACTGGCATTCATCTAGGGTATTGTAGGGCCCTGTGCATTAATACCACAGAACCGATTTATTTGCTTTTTAGTGCTTTATTCATAAATTCCAATTTGTACACTACACTACAAATATTATATATACAGGGTGTTTCCTCCATGGTGGTCCATAGAGCAGGAGGTGATAGTACTCACATAAACAAACAAAAAATCGTATGGCAGGGGGGGGGGGGGGGGCATATCAACCGTTTCGGAGTTACAGGGTGATTAAGAAAAAAAGCTAGTTTTGCACAAAACACCCTGTATCTTAAAAAGTACAGGGCTTCATGGCCTTTCCAAGGACTGCTCAACCAGCCCCGTACCCCACTCCCCTCAAGAATTATGGTTGTCTAAACTCAAAATTTCGAATTTTTTTACCTTTTTTTTTAATTTGCAAAAAGGTCGTTAACATAACTTTTTTTTATACATGAGCAGAACAACTCTATCCCTACCACTTTCAGAAGTTAATTCAAAGTTAGAAGATGCTGATTTTAGAGCGAGGATCCATAATTAATACACAGATTGAAAGAACTTGATCCTGTCATGGCCCGATTTCTGGTTCACGGAAGCTTGCTTGAACTAAACTGCAGCCAAGGTTACATTTTGCAAAATAAATGAACGATTGTTCCGATTCCGATTCGGAGCCGAACAAACTGGTGTGTTTCATTTCAGGTTACCTAAACGGCAGGTAGATTAGCTTAGAGTAATCTCAGAAACACATCCAGGCCTCGAGGTGTTGCCAAAATTTCCAACACGGGTTTTTAAATGATGCAAGACAAAACCAAGCCAGCAGCTAGCGTCAAGGCCTAGCCGCAAAGCTTGCTTTGCTCAATGTTCGAAATTTTTCTCTCTCAGGCCTACTTCTGTCAACAGATGTACTAACAAAATTAAAATGACAGCACCGAGCCACAGTATATTCTACGGAGCCCGGTGGTATCATTTTGTTTTCATTTCTCTGAGGCAAGCCTTAAGGCGAGCTGCGAGGAAGCCTGAGACAGGCCAGGCCTGAGGCTTGCTTGGATGTGTTTCTGCCTTAAAGGTGGAAACCCAATGAACACGGCAGGCGTCGCGTCGCTTTGACAGTTATCCAAGGCAAACGCGTGTAGGATTTGAGCACGACCCAATGAACGAGTCGCGTCATTTTGACAGTTCGTACTTTGGAGATTTGTTTATAAAAAGAAATAGGGATAAAAAAGTTTGAGCTTTTAATTAAAAGTGAAATAAAGGTATTTCAGAGTTATTAGATGTGGCAGTGTTTGCGTTTGCAGCTTACGAATCATATAAATAGTTTATAAATTCAACAGGAAAAAGTAGACGGCAATTTTGGGTTAGGGAATTGTATGCCGATCGACGGATAGATGGATTCTTTGAACGATCGTTCCATCATTTAAAGCAAAGGGATACAGAACAGTTCTATATAGATAGTGGAATGATGCCTGCAACCTTCGATGTATTGTCAAATCTTCTATCTTCTAAAAGACCGATTAACCAAAACAATCATATGAACACCCATATCACCTGAATGCCGGCTATTCTTGACTCTTGTGTAAGATTTTATTTTACAAATAAATAATTTTTGACTTAAAATATATCTACTTAGGTATCTTTTGCAAGGTAGTAGTAAACAATATTTGTCAAAATGGGTTGTACAACTGTGAGAAGAATTGTTTATCAAACTTGTGGTGATATATGGGACGAGCTCTGTAACATATATTTATCAACACCAAACACCCAGGAATGAAAGAGGAGTTTGAGAATATCTGAAATCAGCCACGATGTTACATAGATTTACATTAGCCAATTCTTTTAATTATATTGAATATAAAACAAATGGTGTGTAATGTGTATAGGCGATTGCATGCAGTATGCTGAGTGGATATATATATATATATTTACATATTTTGGTAACTTTATGATGTTAACGTATATCTTCATATATTCTACATCCTATATCGACATTTATGTTCTCGTTTATTCCAAAATTTTATTCGTATTCAAGATAAATAAGAGTCTAAATATTTGTAGCATTGTAATACAAAAGGTTTTAGAACGTGCCTATGTGGTGATAAATAAACGAATTTTCTTTCTATTCTATTCTAAAAGAGACATTATTTTATGCAACGAGTAGCGAATTGATAATGATATGTAAAGTTGTAATGTCCAGCGTTGTACGTTGTACCCAATTGATGGAATCGCAGATGATGCCTAGTTCCTAAAATAATAACAACAAATAAAGTATCCGGAAAATTCCAACTATTTTGGTGGTTCTGGACCGGGGTTCTGGGCCACTGGGGGATTCCGTCTAGTGGTCTACGTCACAGGGCCTGCCTGGGGAATTCCTTCTGGATCACTGAGGGTTCTGGGAGGGGGTGGAGAGGGGGTGGAGAGGGGGTAAGGGGGCAAGGTGGCTGGTAATTTGATATCGCCTCTTCGCACAGGTCGACATCACAGGGCCTGCCTGGGGAATGACGTCATCTGGTTGGCTGATCCCCGTCAGCTGATTAAGCTCTGTCATAGCTGATTTTTTAAATAAAGTAATGTTGGATTTTGTTGGAATCGAACCGAGAACGCTTGGTTTTGTAAAATCCGATGCGCTCTACCATGAGACCATGGAGGTGTTGTATGAATACTCTTTAAAGTTGCTATATATGGGTAGAGTTCTATACCAGAGTTTTTATCTAGAACTCTCAGCGCCACCATCGCTAGGTGGTTTGAGTACATACTAAATGTGGGCTTGTGCCTTGACTGTACTGGTTTATGTCTTGGATGAACCATTGTGTCTCGACTGTGCTGGTTTATGTCTTGGATGCACCATTGTGCCTTGACTGTACTGGTTTATGTCTTGGATGCACCATTGAGCCTTGACTGCGCCCTAGTGGGATTAACCGGTACTACCGGGATGTGTCAATTGGGTTTGACTGCACCCTAGTAGGTATAGGGTCAGTTTGGCCAGACAGATGTGACGTCACCGACCCTGAGGTCATTGACCTTTGACCCTTGACCTTTGACCCTTGACCCTGATGTCATTGACCTACACACACACAAACACACTACGTCATACTAAAAGCTTTACCACCAGGCGATATACAGTACCATGTTATTAAATTAACAACAACAACAACTAACGTAGGTAGATATGTTGGCTTAGATAAGAAATGACCTAATTTTTTTTTTTTTTGATCTTCAGGTGTAATGCTCCTAATTTGAATCATTGCATAAACAATTCGTACAGCCGAATAAATCGCAGTCGAATAATGTAAACAAAATTCGCACAGACCCGAGTAAAGTAAACAAATTGAACGATTCCCAATTTCTTTAGCTGAAAAAAAACAACAACTGATATGTTGTCTTAGATGCGTAGTTATAATTGAAAATTTCTTTTGCTGAAAAAAAACAACTGCGGATTAAAAAGCCAAGAGTGATCATGATATCTAAAAATAGATCACGGCTGCTTGTAAGAAGTAGTGGAAATTAAAGCCTCGGTGGACAGGTGGCTAGTAATTTGATACCGCCAAGTAAAGTAAACAATGGTTTTTGCATCTAGGAGTGTGTATTGAAAAGTCGTAAGTTTTATAAAAAAATTGTTTTTTATTTTAAAGTTTCTTTTTACAAAAATTTGTTTTTATTTCCAATAAAATTTCTTATTATAAAAGTATTTCTTATAGCACATTGTCCAATCTCTATTAGCTTTCCACAGTTGTATTCATCTTCGACGTTGATAATGATTTCACCCTCTCCAACTATCTTCTGCATCCAATGAACTTTTTCAGCTCCCTTTACATATATGGTTTTGTTTCGAAGCAGTGGTTCAACTATAGTGTACAGCTTGTGACACGGTATGTAGCCATCATCCCAGCGGAATCCATGAAAATTGTGTTGAAGCCATTTTACTTGTCTCTTTTTTGCTGAAGCCAAATCTTTGTATCTGAACGGTGGTTGAAATATAAAGTGCTGCATCTGGTTTTCATTGTTTAAAATTGCCAGTTCTTTAGTGATGAATTCATTGAGATTTGTTTTGAATCCTTGGACGTCTACGATGACAGCCATCTTCTTAATTTAACTTTCTAACTTCACTTGTCAGCGGACTGTATTCCACTATTCGATCGTGTAGAAGCAGGCAATATGCTGTTGTATTAGCCGGTATATTTTCAGATGTCTTGAATTCTAGCCTTATGTCAACAGGTCCAATTTTTATTGTTTCATTTTGATGTGAGCAATCAATGACAACAATCGGAGCATCGGTTTTGAACTTCTCCCATGTGAGGAACGGCTGATACTGATGACCATAGTATGATTGTGTAAACTTTATATACATCTCATACAGCAATGCGTATCTATTCAAATCAAATTTCAAATTCAAATCATCATAGGGACATGATTCTGAGTTCAAATGAACTGTAACATCGGTGAGTTGACAGTGATCAAACTTGCTTGCATCTTTGGTTTTATGGTTCCTTCGTTGTAATGCTAAGATGATAAATCGAGGTTGAGTGGAAGTCTTAACTGACCAGGTTTGATGCGTGGATTCCGGTAGTACTGGATACTCATATATGTCCCAGCTGCGGAATGGTATTTGTATCGGGCGACCTCTCCCGATAATTTTAAATAGTTGCAGCTTTTCATCATCGGACACTGTAACATGCGGAATGCTCCATTGAAGTTTGGTAATTTCAATTTTCACCACATCAGTGGGTGATATAATGGCATTATCGTCTGTCCTGCTCCGGATCAATATGAGTTCATGTTTGGAATTTATAAGAATTTTCTTGTAATCTTCAGCGAATCCCAATAAATATTTCAGAGGTACACAATAGTTAAACAGTCCATTGGTTGGTATAGTGGATGAATCTGGTGACCAACTGCCGTTGAGTAGTATCCTGCTTACATTTGCATTTAGCGATACGTAGTTTTTTAATGTTGTTGCAATGTTGCAAGATTTCTTGTACGATCGATTTCCACTGCATTCAATTCATAGCGTATTTCCTCAAAAAGAAATGGTAGAGCGTTGGCTGCAGTTGCTGAAACGGTTCCATCCAGCTTTGTTAGCGACCTCTCAATGTAAAGAAAACTCCTGCTGGGTAGAAGATTCAAGTCCTGATGTTGTACAGAGATACGGATTTCATCGCTGTTTTTAAATGATATTATATATATATATTATTATAGCTTTATACTTAGCCGCTCTAGTACCTTTTATTTGTCCATCTTCAGCATAGTCACGTTTAGATGCATTGGTATCTTTCAAAACAGATCCATAATTAGTTAAATCCTCTTTATTATATAGACTTTTTACAGCATCCTGCATAAATAGCAGCTCACATAACCCCAAAGTTGTTTTATAGCTCTTCCCCTTGATAACAACATTTCCTACATCATCAACATCAAACGTTGAATTACCGATTCTCCACGCGCTATCATCATAGTAAACTCCATAGGTTGGATCAATTTTAGGGCTATTATCAGTGAATACCTTTAAATAGTTTGAAACTATGTCTCCAGACGTATCGGGGGAGGTGACAGGAGACCTTCCTGTCAATGTTCTTGAATGTTTAGGTGTTGCGAATTCTTCTTCAGATGTTAAGGAATAATCTCCATAATTTATAGGTGTGCTACTAGCCTCCATTTTCACATATTTTCGTTTTGGAGGGGTAAAAGGTTCCAAGATTTCGTTGTCTTCTTCTTCTTCTTCTTTTGGCTCCAATTTGACTGGTGGCTCGTTTTTGACTCTGGTAACAAACTCTTTTAAGGGTTTGGCGATTGGCTTGAAAGTTTCTTCAAGTTGAGCTTCTGCTTCAATCCTTCCCGTCTTTAGAGCTCTAAATTTCCTTCGCACTGCATTCCTTGTCTTGATGATTTCTTTTAATAGATTTTCATTCATCTTCGATATTAACTTAATAACAGCTTTCCAAACAGCTCTGATAACAGCTTAACAGCTTTCCAAACAGCTCTGATAACAGCTTTCCGAACAGCTCTGGTAACAGCTTAACAGCTTTTCAAACAGCTCTGATAACAGCTTTTCAAACAGCAATGATAACAGCTTAACAGCTTTTAAACAGCTCTGATAACAGCTTAACAGCTTTCAAAACAGCTCTGATAACAGCTTAACAGCTTTAAATCAGCTCTGATGACAGCTTAACAGCTTTCCAGACAGCTCTGATAACAGCTTAACAGCTTTTCAAACAGCTCTGATAACAGCTTAACAGCTTTTCAAACAGCTCTGATAACAGCTTAACGGCTTTTCAAACAGCTCTGATAACAGCCTAACATCTTTTAAACAGCTCTGATAACAGCTTAACAGCTTTCAAAAGAGCTCTGATAACAGCTTAACTGCTTTAAATCAGCTCTGATGACAGCTTAACAGCTTTCCAAACAGCTCTGATAACAGCTTAACAGCTTTTCAAACAGCTCTGATAACAGCTTAACAACTTTTCAAACAGCTCTGATAACAGGTGAACAGCTTTAATCTTCAGCAGGTCCACAGGATTCGGTGTGCTTTCGTCTGAGTCACAACTTCGACTTATGAAGATTTCGCATGTTTCATCCTTTTATAGTACAATGAAGGTATCAAATCCTTTACGGTATCGCCCCTTGTTTAATGAGCTATCCTTATCAATCATCAAGAAACCATATTCATCCTTCCAACACTCAGCACAGGCTCTTCGAAATTTATCAAACTTCATGTCTGTATTCACATGATCATTATAGATAACAACACTCAGCACAGGCTCTTCGAAATTTATCAAACTTCATGTCTGTATTCACATGATCATTATAGATATGTTTCAAATACAAGTCATCTTGCTTGAATAAGATGATTAAATTAGCATTGTCACGTATTAAGTGCTTTTGTATATGCGTACATCTTCGTGGCGACCCATGCAAAAATAGGATCGCACATTATCTTGCTTTTCACATGCTACATCATCGAAAATAAACACTGAATGTGATTTGGCTTCCTCTGGTGCTAGAACGTCGCAGTTGTTTGAGAATGTATAATACCCCAATCCTGATATGGAAGTCATCACTCGCTTCAAGTATTCATACTTTGGTTGATGTAAAGATTTTGAATATATGTAAATATTTTCATATCTCAGACCATTGGGATGTTCCAGCAAACTTATCATAACATTAGTTTTTCCACAATTGGATGGTCCAACAATGATGCTCCTTATACTATTAGGCAATAGGGGGCCATGCTTCTTTTTCACCTTCATAACAGCTACATCAGCATTTCGAACAGGAAAAGCTTGTTGTTGTTTAATGAACCGCATATTGAAGACTAACGACGTTCCTATAAATACACCAGCTTATATTACATTTCAACAGTATCATAGGAACCTTATAAGATGTCGGATCACAAATCGAAACGCTCCAGAAAATCTTTGAAAGGGGGCAGAGGACTATTAAATTCAATCATCAACAAATTACCTGTAGAATTACATCTACCGGGATACCAGTACTGTGGACCAGGAACAAAATTACAACAAAGATTAGCGAGAGGAGATCCAGGCATTAATCCACTGGATGCAGCCTGCAAGGAACACGATATAGCATACTCGCGACATAAAGATACAAGTGATCGACATATAGTTGATAAAATATTAGCTGAAAAAGCCTGGCAGCGTGCAAAATCTACGGATGCAAATTTGAGAGAACGTTCCAACGCCTGGCTTATAACTAACGCAATGAAGGCTAAAATTAAGCTAGGTATGGGTCTTAAGGCTAAAAATAAACGCCAACCCACATTCCGAGAAACAGTACGAAATGCACGTAAAATTTTAAAAGTCAGAAAACCAAAAGACTTGATGGAAGCTACAAAAATTGCTCTTAGTGCAGCTAAAAATATTGTGAAAAGAAAGAAGAAATCAATTAAAACTCCACGAGTGATACCTGTACCAAAGGTTGGCGGGGCACTTCCGTTCCTCATCCCCTTGTTTGCTGGGCTTTCAGCATTGGGAGTACTATCGGGAGGCGCAGCAGGCATAGCTAAAGCAGTAAATGATACCAGTGCGGCAAAGGCAAAATTGGAAGAAAGCAAACGTCATAACCAAGCAATGGAAACTATAGCGGTTGGTAAAGATGGAAACGGGCTGTTCTTGAAGCCGCACAGAAAAGGACTTGGACTCTATCTACAACCTCAACCAAAAAACTATTAAAGACGCTACCCAAAAGACCGCTAAACGAGTTGGATCTTCACAAGTATACCACACACTTGCCACACTTCAGAGGAGTATTTATGCGTGATAATCTACCTAAAAAGCCATGGAAGCGAGAAAGCGGTATTGTTAACTTGGACATCTCAACTGGAGCAGGTACACACTGGGTAGCGTACTACAAGAAAGGTGATAACATCGAATACTTTGATAGCTTTGGCAATCTCCAACCACCAAGGGAGCTCATAAACTACTTGGGTAGTAATATTACGTACAACTACAGTTCTTATCAGAACTATGATGCAGTAATTTGCGGTCACTTATGTTTAGAGTTTTTATATAATTGTTATAGCCATTAATTATTATCTATAAATAAATGTATCTATATTGAAATTGTAACAGTTCATTATCAACCACCATGTCATTAACACTTACTCTCGCGGGAAATTCATCTCTACTCAGTGCTGAGTACTTTCCTCCGCTGGAGCTAGCAACGGATTATGTTTGTGGATTAATTGATTTTCAAACATACAACTCTATACCAAATATTGATGTGAGCAACAATCTGGTTCATGTAGGGAATGAGGTTGTTGATACCTGTTGGATCCTATGAGATTGATGATATAGCAAAATATGTACAAGGATACTTGGATAAAGAAGGCAGAAGGATAAAGGTTACAATAAAGGCTAACAATAATACATTGAAGAGTGAAGTTAAGGCAACTGAGGAAATACATTTTGAAAAACAGAGAACCATAGCTCCTCTGCTAGGATTTAGTAAAAGAAATTTGACTGCTAATATAGTGCATACATCAAAGTTGCCAGTCAACATCATTAAAGTAAATACTATACGCATCGAATGTAATATTATATCAGGATCATTCTTCAACAACACACAAGTACACACTCTCCACGAGTTTTCCCCGAACGTTGGGCCTGGGTATAAAATAGTGGAGGTACCCAAAAATGTAATATATTTGCCTGTGAACACCAAACGTATAAGTTCTCTAACATTGAAGCCCCTTGACCAAGACGGTGACTTAATCAACTTCAGAGGAGAGACTATAACCATCAGGTTACATTTGAAGCCACAGCATGTTGATATACAATAATGATAAATACGAGTTCGGAGCAGACAAGATCATTAGTCAGCGGACACCCTTGAAGCCATCAAGACCTACATTAACACCTGCAAATACAGCATATTTACAATCAATAGGCTTAACGCTGAAACAATGAATAAAGGAATACTAGATATTGCACCAGACGCTCACTTTGATAACAGTGTTACCAAATTTGAGCATCACTCCTATTCACCATTTCTAACATCATTTAAAAACAGCGATGAAATTCGTATCTCTGTACAACATCAGGACTTGAATCTTCTACCCAGCAGGAGTTTTCTTTACATTGAGGGGTCGCTAACAAAGCTGGATGGAACCGTTTCAGCAACTGCAGCCAACGCTCTACCATTTCTTTTTGAGGAAATACGCTATGAATTGAATGCAGTGGAAATCGATCGTACAAGAAATCTTGGGATTGTAACAACATTAAAAAACTACGTATCGCTAAATGCAAATGTAAGCAGGATACTACTCAACGGCAGTTGGTCACCAGATTCATCCACTATACCAAAAAATGGACTGTTTAACTATTGTGTACCTCTGAAATATTTATTGGGATTCGCTGAAGATTACAAGAAAATTCTTATAAATTCCAAACATGAACTCATATTGATCCGGAGCAGGACAGACGATAATGCCATTATATCACCCACTGATGTGGTGAAAATTGAAATTACCAAACTTCAATGGAGCATTCCGCATGTTACAGTATCCGATGATGAAAAGCTGCAACTATTTAAAATTATCGGGAGAGGTCGCCCGATACAAATACCATTCCGCAGCTGGGACATATATGAGTATCCAGTACTACCGGAATCCACGCATCAAACCTGGTCAGTTAAGACTTCCACTCAACTGGAGAAACCTCGATTTATCGTCTTAGCATTACAAACGGATCGAAGGAACCATAAAACCAAAGATGCAAGCAAGTTTGATCACTGTCAACTCACCGATGTTACAGTTCATTTGAACTCAGAATCATATCCCTATGATGATTTGAATTTGAAATTTGATTTGAATAGATACGCATTGCTGTATGAGATGTATATAAAGTTTACACAATCATACTATGGTCATCAGTATCAGCCGTTCCTCACATGGGAGAAGTTCAAAACCGATGCTCCGATTGTTGTCATTGATTGCTCACATCAAAATGAAACAATAAAAACTGGACCTGTTGACATAACGCTAGAATTCAAGACATCTGAAAATATACCGGCTAATACAACAGCATATTGCCTGCTTCTACACGATCGAATAGTGGAATACAGTCCGCTGACAAGTGAAGTTAGAAAGTTAAATTAAGAAGATGGCTATCATCGTAGACGTCCAAGGATTCAAAACAAATCTGAATGAATTCATCACTAAAGAACTGGCAATTTTAAACAATGAAAACCAGATGCAGCACTTTATATTTCAACCACCGTTCAGATACAAAGATTTGACTTCAGCAAAAAAGAGACAAGTAAAATGGCTTCAATACAATTTTCATGGATTCCGCTGGGATGATGGCTACATACCGTGTCACAAGCTGTACATTATAGTTGAACCACTGCTTCGAAACAAAACCATATATGTAAAGGGAGCTGAAAAAGTTCATTGGATGCAGAAGATAGTTGGAGAGGGTGAAATCATTATCAACGTCGAAGATGAATACAACTGTGGAAAGCTAATAGAGATTAAAACAAATGCACCATTTTGCCAAGCTCATATTGGACAATGTGCTATAAGAAATACTTTTATAATAAGAAATTTTATTGGAAATAAAAACAAATTTTTGTAAAAAGAAACTTTAAAATAAAAAACAATTTTTTTATAAAACTTACGACTTTTCAATACACACTCCTAGATGCAAAAACCATTGTTTACTTTACTTGGCGGTATCAAATTACTAGTCACCTGTCCACCGAAGCTTTAATTTCCACTACTTCTTACAAGCAGCCGTGATCTATTTTTAGATATCATGATCACTCTTGGCTTTTTAATCCGCAGTTGTTTTGTTTTCAGCAAAAGAAATTTTCAATTATAACTACTCATCTAAGACAACATATCAGTTGTTGTTTTTTTTTTCAGCTAAAGAAATTGGGAATCGTTCAATTTGTTTACTTTACTCGGGTCTGTGCGAATTTTGTTTACATTATACGACTGCGATTTATTCGGCTGTACGAATTGTTTATGCAATGATTCAAATTAGGAGCATTACACCTGAAGATCAAAAAAAAAAAATTAGGCCATTTCTTATCTAAGCCAACATATCTACCTACGTTAGTTGTTGTTGTTGTTAATTTAATAACATGGTACTGTATATCGCCTGGTGGTAAAGCTTTTAGTATGACGTAGTGTGTTTGTGTATGTGTGTGTGTGTGTGTGATGGTCAATGACGTCAGGGTCCGGGGTCAAGGGTCAAAGGTCAAGGGTCAAAGTTCAATGACCTCAGGGTCGGTGACGTCACATCTGTCTGGCCAAACTGACCCTATACCTACTAGGGTGCAGTCAAGATCAAATGACACATCCCGGTAGTACCGGTTAATCCCACTAGGGCGCAGTCAAGGCTCAATGGTGCATCCAAGACATAAACCAGTACAGTCAAGGCACAATGGTGCATCCAAGACATAAACTAGCACAGTCGAGGCACAATGGTTCATCCAAGACACAAACCAGTACAGTCAAGGCACAAGCCCACATTTAGTATGTACTCAAACCACCTAGCGATGGTGGCGCTAAGAGTTCTAGATAAAAACTCTGGTATAGAACTCTACCCATATATAGCAACTTTAAAGAATATTCATACAACACCTCCATGGTCTCATGGTAGAGCGCATCGGATTTTACAAAACCAAGCGTTCTCGGTTCGATTCCAGCAAAATCCAACATTATTTTATTTAAAAAATCAGCTATGACAGAGCTTAATCAGCTGACGGGGATCAGCCAACCAGATGACGTCATACCCTGGTCAGCCAGACGGTAGGAAAGGAATTCCCCAGGCAGGCCCTGTGATGTAGACCTGTGCGAAGAGGCGATATCAGATTACCAGCCACCTGGCCCGCTGGTGTGTGTGTGTGTGTGTGTAAATATCGCTCAATTTGTTTACTTTACTCGGCTGCGATTTTGCTTACATTATTCAGAATTTGATTATCGGACATTGGTTATTGTTGCAACTTTGCACTTAAAATTACCAAACGTGCCCGACTCAAACAACAATCTCAAGTTTATTGGCAGAGAATTCCAAATATTAATGGACTGGATGAAGAACTGACGCCTAGATGTTAGACAATTATGCCTAGGTACTATTAAAGTAATAACTCGACTTGATCTCGCAATCTGAAGCATATCACATAGGTACCTGGGGTTCCGAGCCTTAAGAAACCTAGCCAATAATATAACAGCGCGATACCCGAAATAGATCGTAAGGCTGCAACCAAGGATGGAGTCAACGTAGGAAGAGACATGGTCAAAACGACGGAGACCAAAAACATATCTTATAGTAGCGTTGAATGCAGTATTTATCTTCCGAATAGATTCATAGTCAAGACAAGAAAATATTTCACACCCATAGGTAAAAAGAGGGACGAGAAGAGTCCTAACTAGCTTTAAACGGGTTTCCACTGGAGTAAAATTACTAGTCGCCCAAAGTGAACGTAGTCCAGCATATACTTTCCAAATTAGGGCATTAATATGATGGCCCCAGGAAAGAGTTCTATTGAAGATAATTCCCAGGTTAGAAGCGGAATTGACAACAGGAATTTGCGTTCCATTGATTACGACAGGTGAGAAATAAGAAGTGTCTAAAATTGTTTTATATATAATTAAGCATTTAGTCTTGGTAGGGTTCAAGTGTAGCATGTTGCCAATGGTCCACAAATATATTGAATGGAGATCCTCATTAATGCAAAAAAACACCATCCTCAGCTAATCCAATTGGTCTTGAGATGTACAATTGAGCATCATCAGCATAAAGGTGCAGTTTGCTATACTTAACACAATGAAATAAATCGTTGATGAAAAGAGAAAACAACAGAGGTCCCAAGATAGATCCTTGCGGTACTCCTGAAGGTACCAGTTGAAAAGTGGAATATAAATTTTTAGAATACACAGATTGATACCGATCATTCAAGTAACTGCCGATAAGGTTTGCAGCCTGGGAAGAGAAATTAAATTGCGATATCAGTTTACTACATAGCTTGCTATGGTTCACCGAATCAAATGCCTTAGAGAAATCCAAAAGCACTAACATTGAGAACTCATCCCTATCAATAGCAATCCGTATGTCATTGGTTATTTTAAGAAGAGCAGTAATACAGCTGTGCTCAGCTCTAAACCCTGATTGTTCCTCATTTAGTAATTTATGATATGCAATGTATCTATTTATCTGGGCAGACATAATCTTTTCAATTACTTTAGATAAAAATGGTAAGATGCTTATAGGTCTGAAATCGGTATTTGATGAATTTTTCGGAACTGGTATAACCTTTGAAAACTTCCATTGTTTCGGAAATCGAGATGACGTAAAACACGTATTGCAAATGTGTGTAATAGGAGAGAGAATATAGGGCAGAAGCATTTTAACAAATTTCGGGTTTATACCATCACACCCAGTGGTGTCAGATTTTATTTCACAAAAGGCCATCAGAACGTCATTCGTTGTTACCCGGGAAAAATTGAATGGAGAAAAGTAGTGCGAAATACTAGGATTAGGCAATTCAGGGCTGCTTTGCGAACTCGAAGTTATTGCAGGTACCATTAGGAATTTCTTGTTGAGTTCTTCCGGATCGATGTCAACATTATTTTTAGTGGAACAAACTACGCCGGCTGAACGCAAGTTTTTCCATAATTTTTTTGGTGATAGTTCAGTATTAAGCAATGAAGAGAAATACCTCTTTTTGGCCATTTTGATTTCGAATGTTGTTCTATTACGAAGAACACGATAGTCATTCCAGAGTGTAGCAGCTCTATATCGTTTCCACATGTCATATGCTCTATTCCTGCAATGAATGAGTCTCATAATTCTAGGAGAAAACCATGGACACACTGGGTTATATACAGTTTTGGTAACCAATGGGACATACTTTCCATGAAGATAACGAATGGCTTCAGTTATGAAGTCTGTTTGATCTTCAACGTCACATATAGTGTGAACATTATTCCAAGGAAGAGACTGAGCTTCATTATGTAGATCATCTAAATTTACTGCACTATAATTGAAAAATGAAAAGGTATTAGACTCCTGAATATAATGGGGTTGAAAATCAAAAATCAACATTATCATATCATGATCAGATATACCCGCAAGTGACATCTGATTCATGAATTTAATTTTAGCTGGACACGATGTGAGAAATATATCAAGAAGAGACGAGGAGTGCATTGAAAAGTGAGTTGGATGTTCATTAACTCGATGCAAATCAAGCGAATTTAACACAAAATTAAATCTACTTGTAGCACTATCTCCACTGAGAAAATTAATATTAAAATCACCACCAATTACGACATTGCTATATTGTGGAACGATATGCGTCATGTCATTGATTAAGTTCGATAAATCTGCGTTCGGCGGTTTATAAACACAACCGATCAAGCATTTATTCAATCCCTGTCCCAACTCACAAAAGAGATATTCAGCCTCCAAATTAGTATCCCCACTAGATATCAACCGTCTGCAAGATATACTAGACTTTATGTATATAGCAACGCCACCACCTCGACGTAGAGACCTATCCTTGCGAAAAATTTTAAATCCAGGCATATCAACTAGCTGATCAGTAAGATTTGGCTTGAGCCACGTCTCCCCCACAAGAACTACATCAGCACCGCCATCACGAAAAATCTCACGCACCTCATCAATATTAGGAAACAAGCTTCTTGCATTCATGTGATAAACTTTCAGACCTGCGGTTTGTGAGTTAAAGATGTTAGCCAAAATTCTACCAGCGCCAGCTCCATCCAAGCCACTACCATCAGACATAAGATATGATCAAAAGGTATGTTAAGTCAGGCAGATTGGCACAATCTAATTTGGTGCTTGCATACAAAATCAGTGAAATATCATAAACGCAGAATTGAAATGATAACAACTTAGGACATATCAATAACAAAGTACAATTAATTATAAAATACAAAAGCAATTCAAAATCTATATTTCTACTAATAGTTAAAACTAAATCAATTATCAGACTGTGAAAATTCATTATTAAGAAATATGTTTTTGGATGCAAGGGAAGTAATATTTCATTATCAAAGTTCATGGTAATACTAATAAGTTCTAAGCCTATACATAAACATGCAAATAATTCAGTAATCATGTTAGTAATATGTATGTAATTTGTTCATGGTTTACCATTGCCGCCACAGTAGACTAATACAGTGCATCACCAGATGTAATTTTTTCGGATTGATCCACACTACTACGGCGCACATAAACGTATCCAGCATTTGTAAATACAGACAGCAGCTTTTTCTCCTTCTTTAAACTCAGTGCTTTGCGCAGAATTGCATAATTGCGAGTCGATAGGCTTTCATTTATATAAATTGCAGTTGGTTTGCTTTGACTTATGCCAACATCAGTAAGAGTAAGAGTTTTGATTGTGTTCAGCTTACGCGATGATAATGTTTTACGAGTTGCAGTCAGAAAACAATTTTTGTCATTTGGAGTGTCGAACTTAATTACTATTGCCGATTCCTTTGAGTTTTTGTTTCTTGGCCTCACCCTGAAGATTCTGGGATGATTAAAAGAAGAATGCATACTGATAGATGTAATCAGCATTGAATAAATATCGTGCAAATTCTCATTCTCCAATTGCGGAATCCCAGTGATGACAACATCACAAGCCTTCTGACTGCGCTCCAGCATATCGAGTTTGCCTAGAGTAAGGTTTGTCTGCGATTCCAGAATATCAATTCGGACACTTAGCTCATTAAATTTGAGATTAATAATTTCCGTGAGCTTTCGTTCCAAGTCACCCAGTGAGCTTTTAAAACTCGCAATAACATTGGAGATCTGTTCATGAAATTTATTTGATAGAGAAGACAGCTGACATTCAAATTGTGATGCGAAGGCAGACAATTCCATTGTTATATCTGCTGTTGATGTAGAGGTAGAGCCAGATGTAGAAGTAGAGCCAGATGTATGTGTAGCCCTTGTAGTCCGCTGTGTTGTAGGTGGACCCATTTCAATGTACTGGTATGCGATCCAGTTAACTTCACTTTACTTTCTTCGATCAAAAATCAGAATAAAAAATTGATTAAACTCAAGAAAGATGTCACAATTGATTTAAACCAACAATATCCGGCGTCAGTTAGGATTTAATGCACTACCAGACACACTTTTATTAATTAATAACAAGAAACTGAGCAGAAAAATCCGTCTAATGTGGGAGCAATAATTAACACTGCCTACTCCATGACGAGTGACTGAAAATTACAACACAACTGACTATCAAAAGAACTGTCAAAGTGTCTGCCGCGCGTAAAAGTAGAACATTGCTCAACTACTTTCGCGTCGAATCCGGCAAGCGCGGCAGCTATTTGGCCAGCATGAACTTAAACACGTATATTCTATTAAACTGTCAAAGCGACGCGCCGTCTGCCGCGTTCATTGCGTTTTCGCCTTAAGAATTTAGGGAAAGTCGAGTTCTAGTATTTTATACATACATACTGATTACGAGAAATAAAGATCTCTTTTATAAGTCGAGTCGAGTGTGCCATTCTTTTCTTGGGTGACACAACTATCCGACTTATTTGGAGTTGAGTTTGGACTGTCATTGGAAGCAGACGTGCGCCGCGCTCTTCCCCATTTAATGAGCTTTATAAATATCCCGCCACGAGTTTTAAGTTCCGAGTGTTCAAATTAGTGTCGTGAACGCCAATGGGAAGGGCTTTTATACCCTATATTTTAATTGCACAGCCGAGGTAAGTCTATTCCATTTCTTTCTATCCATCCGCATTCAAAGTAGTGTAATTGCATGTAATTGATCTGTACCCACTGCGAAGCATCTGATTGCTTGTTTGGGTGCAAAGGTCAGTACAGTAGGCATAACACTACTGATGCGTCGTACTCAACCAGCGGATTGGTTTGCAGTTGGGCTACGTTGTTATGATCAGCTCGGTAGCTGTGTACCTTTCATTGAAGTTTTGTGCGCTTTTGCTCATGGGGGACAATGCAAAAGTTTTGCAACATTCGTGGCTTACGAATTAATTATTTCTCGGTGTATTGCCACTTGTCTTTATTTAAACCGGATTATCATTTAGTGTCACAATTTTCTCCTCAGAGGAGAATCGTTGTCTACATTCGTAATAATGTGCCTTTCTCCATTGTCACTGAATTCGCGGAAACTAATCCTGAATTTAATTACGTCTGGATTAGATTTAAACTTCATCAACACATCACCTGTTTTTGTTTTTTATACGACAGCCCCAATATGTCGACGCTGACACTGTATTCATTATCCTCCAATATAGATAATATTTTAACCAAATCTCCTACTTCCGAAATTGTTATTGCTGCCGATTTCAATGTACATAATATCCAGTGACTCAGGCATTCTTCAACCACAAGTCAAGCGGGGAGACATGGTGAACTATTTACCGAGTCCTTTAACTTGCAGCAGTTAATTGAAAGCCCAACTCATTTGCCGGATATAATTGAACATAGTGTTAATCTATTAGGTCGGTTTCTAACATCTCAACCTGACAAGTACTTAATGTCAGTGTCATCTTCTCTTGGCAGCTCGGATCATTGTGTCGTTTCGGCCTAATTCTCTATATCATCACTAAAACCCGCCAGTCACCTTCGTAAAAAACGACTGGTGTGGCACTATGATCAAACTGATTGGGCTTCATTCAATAAATTCATCAGAGAGCTAGACACACAAATTCAAAAATATTAAACTTAACCATATTGGTTTAACAAGGTCTGTTATACAGCCATAAAATATAAGGAAGCTGTATTTCATGCCAATCAGCTGAATTGAGACAAATCTATAGAGAGGCACGTAACACTTCTTAGTCTATTATGCAGCAAGCAAAATGCCAATTCGACAAAGCATTAGACAGAACATGTTTAGTTGTCGAAAGGGTAATAAGAGTTTGTGGTCTCTTGTTAAAACAGTCAAGAACAACTTCACCAGTTCTTCAGAACCGCCCCTAATTCACAACAGGGATGTGTACGGAATCCAATTTGATTGCAGGTAAGTTTGCTGCGAATTCTTTTACACCATCTTCTTCGCACGCGCCTCCTTCTCCACCCACATGCAACTACAGTCAAAGAGCATTGCATTTCCGCATGAAGGAGGTGTTAAAGATTGCTAGACCTGATAGTATTTCGGCCCTGGTAATTAAGTGCTGCGCCTGTTCTTTAGCTAAACCTCTACTCAAACTATTTCACCGGTGCTATTCGACAGGGTCTTTCCTTCCACATGGAAACTTGCACATGTTCAGCCAGTAACTAAATAAGGAGAGGCAAGCGATCCCTCAAATTATAGATCAATTGCCTTTACTTCGATTCTTTCGAAGGTTTTCGAAATACTCATCGACACCAAATTGATGAAATATCTAGAAACTAATCACCTTATTAGCGATCGCCAATACGCATTTCGTGCTGGTCACTCTACTGCAGACTTACTAACATTCTTTTTCGAGCGTTGGAATCCATATCTCCATAATTTGGTGAATCTGAAATCATTTCATTAGATATCTCGAAGGCTTTCAATAGAGCCCGGCATTCCACTCTTTTAACTAAACTTCTGGCTTCAACTTCTTAAAATGGATGGAAACTCTTCTCTCCCGCCGTTCAATTCAAGTTATATTGGACGGAGTTACTTCAGACCGTTTTATAATCCATGTCGCTGTACCGCAAGGTTCAGTGCGCTCTCCTACTCTCTTCCTCATTTTTATTAATGATCTCCTAGCTCTCACTTTATAATTTTATTAAATTAGCTAATTTTGCATAGAATTGCGTAATAATAGGCTCGATTACCATCATCAGTAGCAAAATTAATGAAATTATGAATCATAAAAACAGAAATATTTCAAAAATGGTTGCATTTAGGTAGGTCAAATTAAAGGTAACATTCCGGGGTCTCTAAGTCATGTAAAAAAACTATATAGTTAATATGCCTTTTGGCGAGAAAATCGTTAAAATATGAAAAAATTAGGAATTTTTTTCCATTTTTTTGATTTTGATGTCTTACAACTTCAGACAGAAGATGACAGCAAAGATAATTGGGCATTCGTTGGAAATCTACCGGAGATGAATCTCACCTTGGTAAGGTGTATATTTAGAAATTTACAGGGTGTAAAGTGGAAAAGTACTAAAAATCCTGAGCCCTTCCTACCGCCGAAAATACGCGTCTTCCCCCCCCCCCCCCTCCCCCTTCCCTTCATCTTATAATATTTTGCTTATCTCCACCTGAACTATCATACCTTCAAGCTAGGTGCACCAAATATGAAAAACCCTGTATTTTAGGACACTAACTGAGAGCGCGTCTACATAGAGAGCTGAAATTTTGTACCTCTTGTTTTCATAATAATAACGAAAAAAAAAAATTAAAAATGGAATTTTATGAAAACGATAAATCTTATACGGTTTTAATGTAGGTACCAAAAAGTTCTTTAGGATATGAAGTCTTAAAAAATTGGTTATAATATTTTTTTCTGTCCGACGAACCGTTCTAGAAATATATACGAAAAACCACTTCAAAAATCAAACTTGCACAGTTGAGTGACCATACGAAATTTCATACGGGCGTTCATCATATCATAGTTAGTCTTATTGTTAGACCAATTCCAGCTTTTTTGCTTGTTGTGAGAGCATTTTCTGCTACAGTTTAAGCGTAGCTCTCAATTTCAATATCGACTATCTCCTTTCGAACTGACTCCTGCAACCCAATTCTTCATGTGCGTTAAGATTACTATTGCATGTGAAATATTAGATTGGAAAGTGTCGAAAATTTGGCCACAACCAGTCTGTCGTTTGCTGGATCAAATCCATCATTAGGACTATAGCAATGATTTCACGCATACAGGGTGTTTCCTCCATGATGGTCAGTAGAGCAGGAGATGATAGTACTCACCTAGGCAAACAAAAAATGGTATGCCCGCGGGGGGGGGGGGCATATTAACCGTTTCAGATTTAAAAAGTTATTTTTTCACAAAACATCTTGTATCTTTAAAAAACAGGGCGTACGGCACAGTTAAGAGCTCATTGAATGCAGAACTTCATGGTCTTTCCAACAACTAGCTCAACTAGTCCGGAACACCTCCCATTTCAGGAGTTATTATGGTCTAAACTAAAAATGTCGAATTTTCTTCCTTTTTTTTACTTTGACCTCTATTGTTTTTTTTTTTTTTTTTTGCAAAAAGGCCATTAACATCTCTGTTTTTTTTTATAAAAACTAGATTGTAGACTCCCCTCTTTAAGTTGACCTATTACACAATATGCTATTTGCAGCCATTAAAGAGTTATTCTCAAAGCGATTCTCAAACTTATTCTCAGTTAATTTTTTTCCTTAGTGACTGAAAAACGTCATTTTCAAAAAATATATGCTAGATTGTGAGCTAATATCTCCTTAAGGGCTGCAGATAGCACATAGAGTGTAATACGTCAAATTATAGAGGAGAGTTTACAGTTTTTATAAAAAAAAACTTATGTTAATAACCTTCTATAAAAACAAAAAATAATAAGGTGTCAAATTGAAAAAAAAAGGTGAGAAAACCCGAAATTTTTAGTTTAGACCACAATAGACCACACAGTCGTTAGAAAGGACATGAAGCTCAGTACAATAAGCCCTTAACCACGACCACACGCTGTGTACTTTTCAAGATACAAGGTATTCTGTGAAAAATTAGATTTTTTTCAGCCTGTAATACCAAAACGGTTGATCATTATTCCAATGTGATTTTTTTGTTTGAATAATATAAAATATTGATTATTTTCGGTCGTGGGTAAGAAGTAAGTAAGTTCCTTTCGTACTTATTAATTTGGGACATCAGAGTTATGACGATCTAATTGTACTAAACCAAGCCAACATACATATATAGCATTCTCAGATTTAACAAATAAATTTAAAAATTGATCAAATTATTTCAAACCCTTAACAAATAAATGTAAACGTTGAACAAATGATTTTAAACCCTTCACAAATTATTTAAACCATTAATGAATGAGTTTCAACTGTTAAGAAAACGGTTTAAACCTTTATCAAATATTTAAACTCTTAACCAATTTATATTTAAAGTATTCTCACGTTAAGTAAGGATTTCATGCAATTTTTTTTTCTTCTCAAATTTTGGGTGCATATTAAATCTGCAAGACTTATTACATATGTACATATACATGTAATATATCTCCAATACTTCTGACTTTTCAGTGCGAAGGTTGACCATCCACTGCATTAGGAATAAGTAAAACCATATCCGTTATACATACAGTTGGAACAGTCATTAGGTGTGATTTGTTGCAGGCTATCTTCGATCACTGAGAGAAGATTATGTTCTCTACTCATATCACCTAAAACTGAACATGCCTTCATTTTAGAAAACGATTTTTCGATAGGGTTTACCATAGGCGAGTAAGGAGGCAAAGTTTTAGTGTTGAATTCGTATGAGATAACACATCGCGAACTTGTTGTGTTTTGCATATCAAAAGAGTACAGTTGGAATGTACTAGTTGCAATTTGCAGTGCTGAGTTATGGTAGTCTTGCATTGAGGGTGCGATTTCTTCTTTTCTGATAACTATTAGTTGATCAAAACGTAAAACTGGTTTTATTGTTTATTTTACAATTACGAATGAGGAGAGATTAATGCATTTTGGAAAATTTTTGCATTCAGTATTCAATGCGCGTTTGATACAGCTGTACAGCAATAGAGTGAAGTAAGTACAGAAAAGATTTCTTATCAGCGAGCCAACGCTTCTGGACAAATAATAGATTATCATCGCAAAGTTTTATAGATTTTCGGCATCTATAATAATATGAGTAGCAGCGAAGATTTTAACGGGGGCAGCTCTGATGAAAGGTGGCCAGCTACTCAAGTAGAAGAACCTGCAGATTATGGAGTTTCTAGTGAATCTAGAGATATGATAGGTGTAAGTCATAAACAAAAAAACACAGAAAATGTACATACTGTGGCCCTATGCTTCTGGGCCATTTAGTTTTAAGTTGATTAAAATTATAATATTATACATGCCTTAAGATGGAAGTATAAAAATTATGCTAAGAAATATTCAGTCAACACTAGCGCGCATGCTGAAGCGCGTGATGTTTACCAAGAACAGTAGGCACTTAAACTTTACAATGAGAGTCAAATGGATAGAAATTGTTCTCACTTGTCTTTTAAAACTACTAAATTATTCTTTTTCTAAAAGTTGCCCAACTAAAAAAATTCCAATTGGGTCCTCCCAACAATTTATAATATGTACATTAACACCCTAAATTGTTCGTCGGACAGTAAAAATGATTATAAGCAATTTTATAGTATTTCATGTTCTGAAAAACTTTTGAGTACAATAAAAACGTCTAGGATCGATCGTATTCACTACGTACTTAAAACTAAAATTTTTTTATATGGCAACACCAAGGAGGGGTTGCCCGATTTAGTCAATTTTTGAAAGTATATTTACAATTTTTATAAAAATACTGTGTACACAATTTCAGCTGTCTACGTTGACGCATTCTCAGGCAGAGTCCTAATATATAATGAAAAACGAAGTTTTTGTATGGCAACCCTACGAAGGAGTTACTCGATTTGTCCCATTTTTGAACTTCATTTTACGTTTTTAAAAGCCCTTGTGCAAAATTTCAGCTCTCTAAGTATACGCGTTCCTGAGTTATCGTGAGGACGGACAGACGAACAGACGGACGGACAAACAGACGGACGGTCATGTACAAATTAAAAAAAAGTTTTAATATTATGCGTGGGTATCCAGTCCATTTTTCTCTACCCAAGGTATATAGAATACAAAGTATTCCCATTACGAACCATGTTCCACCATTAGGTGACGAAATATCGTGAAATGTATGGGAAAGTACGGTACAGAGAACACAATACTCTTTCCTCTCTCTGTCTTTCCTATAAAGCTGTATATACATTAGTCACAGAATTACGTCACAGGCTATCAGCTGTAATGTGTCAAAATTTTAATGGGAATAGCTTGTCTTCTATATACCTACGCTTTACCATCATTATTTCTAGTTATTTCTAGGTATTACAAACGGAATGACAAACTCAGTACACCTTATAATTTCATCTACGGTATAAAAATGGGAACACTCATGCATAATATTAAAAGTTATTTTGATATTTGAATGTCCGTCTGTACGCCCGTCTGTCCGTCCGTCCGTACGTCTGTCTGTACGTCCTCACGATAACTCGAGAACGCGTTCACTCAGAGAGCTGAAATTTGCCACATGCACTTTTTTAAAAGAAATAAATTTAAGTTTGAAAATAGGACAAATCGGGTAACTCCTTCATAGGGTTGCCATACATAATTTTGTTTTTTACTATGTATTTGGACAGTGCCTAACAACACGTCGACGTAGAGAGCTGAAACTTTGTACAAGGCGTTTCATAAAAATAGTACATATAAATAATTGCAAAAATTGGCTAAATCGGGCGACCCCTCTTGGCGTTGCCATATAAAAAATTTAGGTATTTTAAGTATACTGTAAAAACGATCAGTCCTAGATGGTTTTATTGTACTTACTTGAGCATATATGCGAAAAACCACTTCAATAATCAAGCTTGTACGGATCATACGAAATTAAATACGGGCATTCATCTAGGGTATGATAAGAATTGGCCTTACACCAATATTAGCTTTTTTACTTGTTTTCATCTAAATTGGTTTATAAGGCGGAAACACGGCAGATTAGGTATACAGCTAATAACAGCTGATATGGCGAATATATTATTATGAGAGTGGAAGCAATACTGTCTAGTAGCCTTTGGCATATACCCTTAGATCATATAACGAAAAGGATAGGCTATGCTGTGTAAAATTCGTGGACGTGTGATAAGCATTTTTTCTTTCGTCACGAAGGGGAAATGACAAGAGGGGTATCGAATTGTTATTCGTAAGTTCGACAATTCTAATTTATTTCTGACATTTCAGATTTTATGACAAGAAGTTCGGATTTGATTTAGAAATTTAGAAATTTTGTAGTAAATAACTAATTAAAAGTGATTTTTACGTAATAGTAGTGAAATATCAAATTGATATACTGTTTTTTGAGCGGATTTTATGTAATGGAGACTCCGGAGTCTTTCAATTATGGTTTTGAAGTGCGCGGTGCTGTGCTGCAGAAACAACCGGTGATATTCTCTTAGGAAATCATTTTGCAGGCAAGCTTAATTATTTTAATAATAAATTATAGTGTTTTAAATAAAATAAGAGTGAAATATTTATAAAAATAAACAGCCGTGGCAAAAAATTTTGACATTTTCCAATGCCGGTTTGTTTGTTTATAATTGAATTGTCATTGTCGCCTTAAGTTACAGTAGCCATACAAAGGCAACGCCAAAAACTATTATCAGATAATAAACGGGGCACTAGGAAAATTCGTAAAAATGCAAAAAGTTATAAAAATATTATAAAATTTTAAACTTAAAAATTAATTTACAAATGTTGTGATATATGGGATCTCTTCTATTGAATTTCTTCAATACTTAATAAAGTTTCAACCACTTAATTATTCGCCCGGTGTGAAAATATCATAGTTTACTACTTCCATGACTAAAACAAATACATCGATGCAGTTCTACTACATGCAGAAAAATGCTTAAGTTTTTCTTCTTAATAGCCTATCCTTTTTGTTATATGATCTAAGCATATACCCTTATGGGATGGCTGAGTAAAAAATCCATGACATACATATGTTGATTCCAGCTAAGCTTATTGTCACGATTCTATTCCAAACCACCGTTAAAGATTGGAAAATTGTTACAAAAACGTAGGGTTCCCCTATGTTAAAATTTCAAGATTCTATTCTGTGCCCATATTCTGACCATTCCGAGACTCTTCAAGTACACATACACTGTTTCACACGGCCAGTGATTACACGCGCCGTAGAAACGCAAGCGTGCGCGAGGTGGACCGTAGTGGCCCGAGCGAATGCGTCATTTATCATGTAAAAGCTGCAGCCGCAGCCAAAACGTACCATGGAAAGTGTATAGGCGGGGTAAGGCCCGGCGCGAGCCCGTCCGCACTAAATGGCTTGACTCTTGAGAGTTAGTTAGAATTTAGAATTAGTTCGTTATACAGATTGATTCCACCTATGTGGTGAGTATAGCAAGAGGTGATAGTACATTTTTAATAATTACAATTCAAATTCAATGGTAAAGCTATTTTTTAAAAATTCAATTGCAAATGATCGTTGATTTTGCCCATCTGCCTAGGGTTACGGGGTGATTAATATGCTAGTTTTTCACAAAACACATATGTAGGTGTAATAGGTTAAATTAAATAGGAGAGCTCTCAGTTTACAGTTTTTATAAAAAAATTTATGTTAACCACGTTTTTGTAAAACCAAAATTTTACGCTTAGACCGCCAAACTCCTGACAAAATGAGTATGGAGCTGGTGGAACACTCGTTGGAAAGCCCAATGAGCTCTTAAAAGTGACCGTGCACTCTGTACTTTTTAAGATACATGGTGTATTGTGAAAAATTGGCATATTTTCTTAATCACCCTGTAGATCCGAACGGTTGATCACATACAATTTTTTTGTCTAAGTGAATAGGTACTATCACTCCCTGATGCATGGACTTACCTAGGTGGAAACACATCCTGTATATCAGTAAAGTAAAATGTTTTTTTTTTTTTTTTTTTTTTGCGAAGACACTAAATACAAAATTTCAAATAAATGAGTTATGGTAGCAAAGGTAATTAAGTAATTTTTGCTATTGGGTTCCTTACGCCTGCGTACATAGATCGAAACAGTTGTCAATAAATGTCATTCCTTACTTTCATTCAACTCGAAGATAATTCGCTTAGCAATTTTATACTAATAGAGAAATGAATATTTTGTATGATCAAAGTTACTCATGCCCCACAGTTGCATAATTCTGTTGACTAATAGTACCTATTTGTTCATCAATATTCACCCAAAAATTTCATCCTTAAGTTTTTTTATAAACGATACAGATTGAATATTTCTTGAAGAACCAGAACTTCATTTAGGTATCATGTTTTTAATATGTCATAAAATAGATAAGTAATTTCGATTCTTGCTTTGCGCCGTTTTCATGCTCAGGCCTCAGGTCAACACATGGAAAATATTTATATTAAAGAGCAAATGTTCCCCAGTTAGGAAGAGCAAAAAACTTAATTTGTACGTAAAAAAAATTAACTTGAGATAAAGTCGAAAGCACTTTTAACCAATTTCCTAATTTTAAATGGCTTTCTTTTAATGATTGAAATAATAGGGAAGTTTCAACCCTTCAGGAAATTCCTGTACCCATAAGAAGGTACAGGCAATACATCAAAGCACACTCAGGCACACACTTAAAAATGTTATATTCAAGATGGCCGAATTTCTTTCCTTACCATCGAAAGAATATCCTCCGATGTAATGATAGCCATTAGTTCGGCTGAAATATTCTGAAAATTTAATATATTTTTAAATGAAAGTGGTTCAATAAAGAAATGCTCGTGATATAAGATCTAAATATATGACTTAAAGGCTAATTTGAGTGAACATTTCCTTTTGGAGTGGATTTAGGAAGAAGAAAGGTGATTTTTTGAACTTATTTAATATTATATGTAGTATATATGTATATCATACCGTCAGTAATTCCAATTTATAATAGTTTAGAGACGATCCCTTGGCCATATTGTGTTACACCATGTAAACGGCAACACGCATTTGTCCCGATTGCTTATTAATCCTCATTTGAACAGGCGAACGTAAAGAATATTTTTATTAATTATTTTTCTTTTACAATAACAAAAAAACCAAACGCAGTATCTTCAGCAAAATAATTTACACTCCCAATCACAGGATGTAACACAGGATGTTAAAGAAAAAACTATTAAAATTTCTCGCATCACTAAATCGAAATAGAAATTCTTATCTTCTTTCCTTTTGATTTTCTACATATTTTTTTACCGTACCGCACTCGTTTTAATTATTGTTAGCCTTTTTATTTTTTGCAGTTTTGCAGATTTCTTTTTTTTTTATTGGATCAAGCAAAACAACTCAATTGATTTTTGTTTAGATTTAATTACGTTAAAAAATACTTCGGCATAAAAGGAAGGCCAGTCACAAGTGAACGCGTTTTCTCGCAAGCAAGGAAACAAACGCTTTCGATTAGAAATAAAAGACCATTTCCAATTGGAAAATTTCTTACTTATCGTTGCGAATACGATGAACCTTGAGGTGAATATAAAACCGTGAGTTTGAAATATACTTCAAGAATGAAATTAAAAGAAAATTCTTTACTTTTTTATGAAATAACTCAAAAACTTCCATTAATCGAGTGCAAACGACAAAAGTTTTCTGATTTTCACACGCAGGTTTGCTTCCTTTTTTGTCGTCTTTGCTTCGGAGTGTCTATACCATGCCGCGGAATATGTCGACGAAAATGTTAATAAGCACACACATCTATGAAAATCTATATATATACTTTTTTTATACAAAAAAAAATAACACTAAGAAAACTATGGATTTGTTGAGAATGCGTTTGTGTAAAACCAAAACTCGAACGATCCTTTTTAAAGAGACTTTGAACTTTCTAGTTTCGATTAAGTCGAAATTTTCCAATTTTTATATGAACCGTTTATATCCAGTTTGGTTTCGAATCGAACAGCGTAATTACACCAGACGGCGATTCGGTATTAATTCCGGAATTTTCACTTGGCTGGAGTAAGTTTTCCCCAGAAAAATTCTTTATGGCACACATGTACATTGCAGGAGAGACACATTAATATACACCAAACGTGTAGAAAACATGAACACTTAACACAGTCGAAAAACTGAACAGGGGCAAAACCAACTTTATTTTACTTGGAAACGAAAAGTACACTAACACTACGATAACTAGTGACGATATATACATAAAAAAAATAAATGAAGACCATTTTTTTTAGATAATTTCTTATTTAATGTTTTCCTAGATCTATTTTTTGTCCGTTTCTAAGTAGAAATCTACTTAAAAGTACAATCTTTCATAGAATTTTCCAGCTTTCCTTCGTTAATTCACTTCTCACAATTCTAGTTCCGTTTGAATATCTAGTAATTTTTACGCAACTTTTCTTCGGCTTTTTCGGTCAAGTATTTTAACAAACTAACATCACCTCAACTATACTTTTTTAGATGTTTCACTTTTCGTAGCAAACTTTTCTATTTATGAGGAAAATTTCACTTTTTCCTGATTCATTTTACGGAACCACGTTCAACTAAATCCAACCTTTAGGAAAATTTAACGAACCTACGAAGGGGAGATTTTTTTACGCAAAACGCAAGAAAGGCTTTTCATCGCACTCACACTTTTGACAGAGCTCACAACCCCACTGAAAAACCCAAAAATATATGTACAGTGGTAGGCAATTAGGAATGTATACGAACATATAATGCGTATTCTTAGGCAGCCCGACGGAGCGGAGCTTTTACTTGCAGCTTTTCATTTAAATATTGCACTATATATTCGCATATGTGTGGGACTGTGGGATGCTGGGGTTCGAAATTAATTCTACACTAGAAAGGCAAACGTAGCAATATTGCCATATTTGAGGGAGGTACATTGATTGGTGAAAGTTGTTAGTTCTCAAAATTATTTGCTTTGTGCGATTGGCGCTTTAATCGGTTTAGTGGTTGTCGCGAGCTTTTATCTACACACTTACCTTTGTAAGCATGCGAGGGGAGAGTTCCTAGAAGCAGTGCATAGTGCATAAAGAATTTTCATATGAAAAGCATTTGTAACTTGTAGCTTTTCTGTGGAAAACTCCATTACTGGAAGCCCCTTTATTACCTTTAGATATATTGTGTTATCTAGTGTACATATGGTGTGATAAGTAGTAGGTAATAATGTAAAAATTCCCGGACATATTTATATATCTACTCTTCCTCGTGAAAAAAAAAGCATATGAATTTTTCATGTGGTATTAGATAGCCTTTTAACGTTAAAGCTCATTTGGCAAGGTATATTTAGTGAAGTGGAAATAATCGATTTGAAACTTCTTTAAAATTCAAGCTATAAGATTTCTATTGAATCGGTCGGTCGTTCTTCGATTTTAACATTGATTTATTTGGTAGCAGATAAGTGTTTGTGGGAACTCTACTAATCAAATTATACTTAGTAAATTCAGAAATTCAGATGTAAATTCATAATGTATAAAAGTGACTTTAGGATATCTATATACATATCTTGCTCCATTTTCATTTTCCGTTAGTTCGTTACATACTTATATATATTTGTTCCCTTTTTAGTGTAAGCATGCCGTTCGCTTGCTTGTCATCTAATTTTGTTAAATCAATTCAGTTGAATAAAGCAACCCAACCTTAATCAGTCAAAAGTTATATTTCTCTAAAAAAACATTTGGTGCCCAAATCCGGGACGAAACTTGAGCTGGGTGTTGTAATATAAAAATTAAGAACAAACTAATAACATTCGTTGTAGATTAACCGTACTACCGATACATCTTTCGTTCGAAATGGAGGAGATACAAGTTAAAGCACAGCTAATTTTTAAAGGCAGATCGGTAATTTTGTAATTAACACAAAAAAGGTTGGTAAGGCTTAACAGAACGCTATATTCAAAAGCGAATTGATCTACTAAAGGAGTATTGGGAAAAATTCAGAGCTAATCAAGACAGAACAAGAGGATTATATCCGTAATGAAACTTTTGACCAGGTTGAATTACTTTACTGTGAAAACCGTGGATCTGCATAAACTGCAACCTCAAGTACAGCTCAAACAACTATTCCTGCGGTCGCATCGAAAGTTCTCTTCCAAAAATTAATTTAACGCGTTTTGATGGCAATTTTCCTGAATGGTCTGCGTTTCGTGAGCTCTTTAAAAATGTAATGATTCTCGAGGTAATCTTACTGGGTCGTAAAACTATTACTTTGAGACCAGTCTTCATGGTCAAGCGGAACAATTACTACGCAGCGCACCGATTACGGATATTCTTCTGCGTGAAAAATCCTTTGCGATCGTTTTCTCTTATCTTAACATCCTTTCATCGTTAGCCGCCATGAAGGCAGAATCTTCAGATGAACTCAAAAGACTATATGATAAAACTACTGATGTAGTCAAAGCCTTAGTTAATCTTTATCACAGCACAAAAGCTCGATTCATGTTGAGTTATGGTCTAAATAAAGATAGGTACAATTCAATAAATCAGTAAGTTAAAGTACCGAAAACATATGAACTCAATAAGTACAATATGTGACTAAAAGATGACATGATGTTGTTTCTCCACTATTATATTTCCTTTTTAGCATCCCCCCTCAACATCTAGACATCTTCTTCATTGTTCAATCCAAACTTGTCACAGCAAAAATTGTGTTGTTGTCTCTTAGGTAAGATTTTAGTGAGAACATCAACTGGCATCAGTTCTGTCGGTAGGTGAAAGTTGTTTTACCTCGGACATGGTTGTACTTTGGTCAGTACATTCTTTTCAAATATTCCCGCGTTTGAATTTTCAAAAATCGCATCGTGTTCAATGCATCTGCTGCTACCTGCTCATTAGTTTTTCCTTACATATAACGTTATACTTTATAGCTGAAAATATGTCGCGTAACAAAAGTGGAGTTTAGAGGGTAACAATCGACAATGAGAAATTTATAAAAGCTCTTCAATTAATAAAAAAAATAATACGTCAACTCTGCTGAGTGTGTCAAAACAGGAATACGCAGAAGCAAAGCACCCTTAGGAGACACCGAGATCACATCTTCGACTGGGAACGAACGAAGTCGTCTACGCGAATATAATTTCACAAAGAAACACACAGAAGATGAAGAGCTACATGTCCTTAACTATATAAAAGAAGCTGCTACATTACAATATGGTTTAGCTCTTACTGAGAATTTTCTTATCAATTTACCAAACAAAACGATAAAATTTATCGGCCATCGTGGGATAAGGAAAAGTTGGCTGTTGACTTTTGGCTCCGTTTATTTAGAAAACAATTGTAACAAAATTACATAAGTCTAAGCTAGACCCAAGCAAATTCGAATTGTATAGCGGCAGCCGGGCCATACAAGGCATTAATGCAAGTAAGTATACCGTAACAGAGAAGCCAGCCGCCGAGAAAAGAACACGCTGTTGATTAACAGCCCAGTAGTGACCCGTGCTGGGTGATGTAATACCAGACGTAAGCATTTGGCACACGGCACCAGCCAGAATCCCTATAATAGCTGGCTACCAGTACTGATATCACTCAATCAATCATCGAAAACCAGTGAGATTACTGGACACAACTCAAAATCAGAGGAGTTAACCACAACCAGCAGGCAACCCGTACACTGACTATGAGAGTCAGTCAGCCACCAATAGATTTATCAGTTGCCTTCCAGCAGTCCTGCTCGCCTAAATCATATTAGCCTGATAAGCGACGAGCCCACGCCCCCACCCCGTACCCTCGTGTAGAAATAGGTAAATATGCGCGAGTGAAACTAAACTGCCCGTGACCCGCGAAACAATAACAGCATTCTGAAACTCGAAACGTCGGGAAAAACGGCCCTGGACAGTCTCCTTACTAACCGCACAACCACACCCGATGTTACACAATTCAGCAAGGCAGAAGCTACACGTCTGGCACAGTCAACCTTTTTTAATAGAACTAATGTTGCCAAAATATTCTCAAACATAAAACAGGATTAGAAAAAGTAGAAAAGCTAAAGTTGGTCTAAGACCAATTCTTATGATACCCTAGCAGGCGCGGATCTAGCATTGAAATTAGGGGAGGTCATTTTACAAATTAAATCATCGAGCAAAAAAAAACATCCAACGCCGGTTCGCATGGCAGTACTGCTGCAGTACTTGGAACTAGGAAATCCGCATTAAGCGGGGTGTGGATGATGTGTCTTTTTTAGTATACTTTTTTTTTTACAAACACTAATTTGACCAACTTTTCTCAGTTTTACACACTGGTATATATAATATGGACTGGACTGCTCGATATGCTATTTCATGCGGGTACAATTTTTTGTGTCAAAAATAGTTCATACGTCGGTGCCAACATTGAAAAATCCATTGGCGGAAAGTTGAAAAGTGAAACCTCTCGAATTTCTATTAACCCAAATAATTAATTTAAAAACATTTATTTCGACAAACTCACTTATTTATTTATTGTTTACAGCCCTTTCTCAGTTCGCACGTTACATAGGAAAGTGATCAACTAAAAAAATGCAACTTTTCAGGAGAGCGAAAAAACGAAAAGCTGTACATAGAATTAATTCTAACTTAACGTAGTAATTGTTTGCTAAAAATAGTCTGAACTCTTAAACTCGTAAATATATTTCTGAAGATTTATATAAAAGAAATTTTAAGATTTTGTTACCGCAGTTGGCGAAGTTAGCTGTTAATCCCGCATCCTCTTAAGTTGTGTCGCTTTTCTTTGTTGCGAAATAAATATTTTTACAAGCTTTTTTAAGTGGCACAACTCACGATTTTTAAGAATTAAATTCCGTACTTTGAAGTTTGTGGAATAATGTCATAACTCATAATATAATTTGTAAGAAATAATTGCTGTTTTGTGGAAAAGTGACACAATTTAAAATAATACTGTTAAAATGTCGAAAACATATTTACGTTTGTTATAAAGATCGTCACAAGTCAAAAAGTGACACTGACACACTGTTCTATGAAGAATAGCTCTGTTCTTAAGTAACGGAAAAGTGATACTATCTCTATCTAGCGGCAAAAACAATCAACAATTTCATAGTGTAATTAACTCAAAAACGACAAATTTTGAGTTAGGTCACGTTTCTATGTGACGTGCGAATTAGTAGTTGGTGCTTAGATCGAAAGAGAACGCTATATAGAAATGAGCCCACTTTCTGCAGTGTATTTCTATGGACGTAGTCAGTCCATATTTTAAATGTCAGTGGTTTTACATAAGAACGCTGCAAATATTTTAGAATGTTAGGAGTGTTAGAGTGTGTGAAATTGCCATCAGCAATTGATTCAAATTCCTCAGTTAAAAACAGAAAGTATTTCCCATAGAACGACTTGGGACAAATAAAAGTTTTAAATTTCAACCCAAGTCGTTTCAATAGAAAAAAGCCCCACGACAAATCTTACATTCAGTAAGATTTGTCGAAAATAAAAATACGATATGTATGTACATAAACCTACATACATATCGGGCGCAAAAAATTTACTCGGTGAAGATTTAAACGATCAAGTCTTCACCAAAAAGCCTCCTTTCAGCAAATTGTCGCGAGCGGAATACATTCTGGGTGCAACAATGTATGCACGATAGCGGTTTGATATTTATGAAAATATCAAATTTCATTTCAACCATCGTCCGCCGCGGTAGGCTGAACACTAATTGTATACAGGTAAAGAAAATAGAAGTTGCGATAAGAAAAACAAAATAAACGTTTTGTGAAAATAACCATAAGAGGAGGTTTGTGAAAGAAAAAGTTTGTGAACAAAGCAAAAGTAAACAAAAATATATATAAATAAAATAAAAGTGTGCGAGTTGTCTTAATCATAGCTTCCTGAGACGGCTTAGAGTGATTGCCTTCAACTAAGCTAAGCCCCGAAATATAACAGGAGTTAGGACTAAGTTAAGTTAGGGCTATGATGTGGTGGCTTGGGAAGTGTTTCTCTGAGGTCCGAAACCCAAATTCCGAGAAAAACCTATACACATACATCACATGCATACAATAGCATTCATTGAAATAAATTTTTATTTTTTTAAGTTTCGGAATAAAGTTTTTTTTTTTAAGTTGAATTATATAATAAAAAAAGTATAAAATAAAAATTTTTTTTTTTCAAATAACTCAATTAATTAAATATTTTTTCTCAAATTTAGGGGGGGCGGTCATGACACCCCACGACCCCCCCTGGATCCGTCACTGTACCCTAGATGAATTCCCGTATGAAATTTCGTATGGTCACCAATCTGTGCAAGTTTGATTTTTGAAGTTGTTTTTCGCATATATTTCTAGAACGGTTTGTCGGACAGAAAAAATGATTATAACCAATTTTATATAGTTTTGTATTCTGAAGAAGTTTTTAGTACAATAAAAATATCTAGGACTGATTTTTTCAGAGTATATGTAAAAAACATAAATTTTTATATGGCAACAACAAAAACGGGTTGCCCGATTTAGTCCATTTTTGACATTTTATTTGTTATTATTATAAAAACACCATGTACAAATTTCAGTTCTCTGTGTTGACGCGTTCTTATATATATAGTTGAAAACAAAGTTTTTGTATGGCAACCCCATGAAGGAGTTGCCCAATTTGTCTCATTTTCGAACTTAATTTTGCTTTTTTTTAAAGTCCGCGTACAAAATTTCAGCTTTCTAAGTGAGCGCATTCTCGAGTTATCGTGCGCACGGACAGACAGACGGACATGCAAAAATCAAAATAACTTTTAATATTATGCGTGGGTGTTCTGTCCAAAGCATTTTGCTCTACCCTACCATCATTATGCGTTTCCTCTACCTAGAATCGAAGATATTCCTGACCAACTAGGTCATGCCAGGAACTTTACCACTCTCGATTTGGCCAATGGCTACACAAAGTCTTAGTCGATAATAAAGATTGACTTGAGATCGCTTTCAGCACTAGTTACGGGCACTACGAATTTAAGCGTATGTGACTCGGACTCAAAGCAGCTGCCGCTACATTCCAACACCTCATGAACTTCGTTCTGAAAAGCCTACAAGGCCCCGTATGTTTCGTTTATCTTGACGACATCGGCATTTATGGTAAAAACCTAAATGACCACAATGATAAACTGAAAAAAGTCTTTGACAAATTGAGGGAAAACAACTTCAAACTACAGCCAGAGAAGTGCCAGTTCTTGAGAAAAGAAGTTGTTAATCTAGGTCACAAATGCTCCAGCGAAGGTGCATTACCAGACCCCAGCAAAATGGCATGCTTCCAAATATTTCCTGTTCGTAGAACAGTAAGGCAAGTTCAGACCTTTGTAAGACGCCAATTACTACAGGAGGTTTATCCCGGACTTCTCGAAAATCGTTCGTCCAATAAAGAATTCACTCCGAAGGGATGTAAAATTCACTTGAACCGAGAAATGCCAAGAAGCATTCTAAAGCATTAAAAATGCTCTAATTTCCCCACCACTTTTAATCTTTCCAGATTTTTTTAAACCATTGAACCTTACAACGGACGCTAGTAACGAGTATTTAGTAGCTGTACTTTCCCAAGGAGAAGGGGAAACGACCACCCTATCGCCTATGCAAGCCGAAGCCTGAACAAATCCGAGAAAAATTACTCAACTATTGAAAAGGAGTTATTGGCTATAGTCTGGGCAACTAGAAATTTCCGATGCTACCTACAAGGCAGAAAATCGACAATCTACACTACCCACAAGCCTCTCAAAGGTGTCTTTAATGTTAAAGACCCGACTTCCCTTTTGGTGAGATTTCACCACAAATTGTCAGAATTCGATTATACCATCAAATACAAAACAGGGAAGTATAGTACTTATGCGGATGCATTAAGCTGCATTCCACAAGTATTAAACGAAGACAATACAGGCAATACCTTAATGGTACAAACCCAAGTCCACCACACTATAGACTCAGATGTGGAGGAAAATAATTCCACAAATAAAAAGAAAATAAAGAAACCCGCTCATTTCTTCGCCGTGACCAGAGCTCAAAAACAGGAAACCCAAGAGGCCAATATTAGCTCAAATACTGAGAAAACAGAGCCCACGGCAGCCTAAGAGAAAGAAATTCAACCCCCAGAGACGATTGGTATGCCATACCTAATGGAGAAGCAGTAACGGTGGCGCAAATCGTCTATGACGAAATCGTCACGAGGTATCGTAGTCCAAAGAGAATAGTCACCGATCACGGAGCTAATTTCCTGAATGAGCTATTCAAGAAGGTGTGCAAGCTGTTAAGGTAAAGAAGTTACAGACTTCAGCATACCATCCACAGTCTAATGGAGCACTAGAGCATTCCCTACACAATAAACCCCTGAACAATATAGGAGTACTGTATGAGGACTTAGGAAAATCACAAGTCTACCACAGTACTAACGGAGATAAATCTACAGGAACAACCAAACGCTAATGGCAGAACAGGCGGAACACCTAGTGTAGAGATTATATTCAAATCGATCTCAAATGGATGAACGCTGCCTAGTACACAAAAAAAAACATGTTCATTCAGTCGTGGAAAATATCAAGAGAAGAACCAGTGCCATCCTAGAAGTGGTCCAAAAATCAAGATCAACAAGATCTCTTCTCGATGCAATGGGGAATGCAATGCACTACATATTCAGGACCATGGACAGCTCCAATGAACAGGAAATATACAGTCGACTCGAGGAATTCGAAACAAACACCAAAGCACTAGTCGACCTAGAAAGACAACAAATCAGTGTTGTCAGAACAACTCTCCAGCAAATCCAAAAGCCATTGATATCCCTCCAGAAAAGACAACGTCAAATAAATCTCCAGGTAAATATAATGCAAAACATAACAGATGATTTACTGATGAAACAATTAAGCGTAGCGTATTGCATATAGCAATATGCTACATTGATAATTACTGCAGCGTGTATGCCGGCGGCTGTCAAACAGAATATTCGAATGCACCCACACCGAGAGAAGTGCGTTTCCTCGAGCTCGGTGTGACATGCTGATGAGAAAAGGAAAAGAAGAAGAAGAAGACAATCTTCTATGTCATTTGTAATCCATCGAGCAGCTACATCAGTGAAGGAACAAAAATAAATTTCCGCAATCATCTGCGAGTAAACACAGCCTGTAAGTAAATTCAGAATATTTTTGAGTTCTCATATTGATCTATTTTCACATAATCTAGTTATTTTGCAACTACCCCGCACCAGGAAAGAAATCATCGGAATTCCGGCAACAGAAAAGTTGCTCGCGGTCATTCTAAGAGTTGAGACTTCTTATAATTTCCTAATCGAAATCAAAGGAGATTATGTGTTCGTGATTTTTTTTTTGTGAGCGAGTGCTGAGTGGTCTGGAACCTTTTGATGAAGCGCTAAATGTGGCACGAAAATATCTTTAAAGCGGATAGAAAAGGTTTTCTTCAGTCCTATTGTCTGTGCGATGAGGGACGAGAAATTATAAAATTTGGATCACCTCGTTACTATTTTTATGCCCAGCCCGACAACATTCTTCTCATTCTTCTATGTAGACGCGACTGGTTCGGTGTCGGAAGTTGAAACAAGTAATGTGCCATCGAATGAGGTTAAAATGGTAAAACCGGCATTACTGTAGCTCAGGGGTGGCAAGACGTCGAACGCGGTCTACCGGTCGATCGCGTAGACGTTTTTGATAGCCCGCGAGAGTAAAATCAGTTGAACAAATGTTACAATAAATTGCCATTTTCAGATAATTGCGCCGCTTCACGTGGCGTGAGTAACGGATAACCAACCCCTCGCCAACATGGTGTCAAGTCTTTGCCTCACTTACCCATCGCACGCTCATTATTTCTCTCGATATCTCTCTCTCTTTATCTCTTGTATTAATAAAAAATGCGCCTTTGTGTCCTCAGTTGGTGTACTCAGCTAGTACGAGTATTTAACTCTGACGATGGTTTTGTTATGTGGTGATAATAATAGCGACTAAAATGAGCGAGCAAGTTTGTCGAGTGCGGAAAAAGGTTACCATTATCAGAGGAGTTATTTACTTTTATGTTCAAGGATTAATGTGTTTGTTCTATTTGTAACTCAGGAGGTGTAGTACTACACAAAAAAAAGCATTTTAAAACTACACACACAAAATACGTCACTGACTTTCCGGTTGGAAGTAAAATCTAAAAAAATAGAAGAACATGAGTTAAAAACTGGCTTATCTGCATACAGCAATCGGTTTTTACGAAGCCAGGCACAAAATTAAAAACAGCGACATTGGTATCGTAAAAATAAAAAGGAAATTCTTTTGTAAATCGCCGGCATTTCCCTGCCTCGGGAATTCTAAATTTTCGCCAAGCAGTTGGAGAATTTACACGAGAAGTTCGAAAGAAGTTTTTGGAGCTCGGCTAGAAGTCATCAGTTTCATAGTGTTCCCTTTTAACGAAGGCATTAACATTGACAGAGGAAGAAATTATAGTTGGTCCGACATATCTAAGTATTTTTCAAATTTGGACTATTCGGAAGCATGTACAGATTTTTTAGGAAAACTTTTTGCGTTTTATTTAAAACTGTTGCTGACGGTAGACCGCTACGATATTCTGAATTATAATGTAGACCCCGCACTTCAAAAGTTTGGCCACCCATGCTGTAGCTGACACAAAGAGGAGAAAAAGATCCTTTTACGATTTAGTTTCTAAAGCATCAATAATCCCCCCAGGGTATCAAATTCGTCATCAGTTCCAAGAAAACTATAGAAGAAAATCACTGTGGAATTAAAATCATTTGACGTAAAAATACTTTTGAACTTTTCACGAAATTTTTGCTGTCCATGTGGAAGTAATTTTAACAAAATGTTTCGGAAAATTCGTGCACCAACGAGAAAATTCGGGTGACGGGCCGTCGACGAAGTCAACGTCTTGTGCTTATCCTACAGTTATTTAGTAAAATTATTGTTCAAGTATTTTAAAGGAAACTTTCCAAATATGTAATACACCCAACAAAAGAAATCAATTAGAGTAGTGTTCAGTTGTTTTAACAGAAAGACTTTTTAAAAATGTAATAGAAATAACAGGAGGAGGTCAATTAGAGATTGCATGGAATTTAGACTGCATGGAATTTAGACCACATATAATTTCAATATATATCGTGCTATTTAGCTTTTCAGAGTGCCATACATTGTATAGAGCTTGCGCATTCTCGCAGGAACAATAGTATAATAGGACTAGGGAAACTATAAATTTTAACTGAAATTACCTTCAGCAGAAACAATGGCCTAGCGGAACTTCCAAGGAGGCGCCTCTGCGGGGGATCCCGGAAAAAGGAAAAAAAATTAAATCACGTGAGTTAAAAACCTTTTTACCATTACTGAACAAAATATTTTTTCAGTATCAGAAGCTCCGATTGAAATATGAATTTGCAGGAGCAATAGTTTATAGTTTTTTTTCTTCGCTTAAATTTTTACTTATACTTTATATCAATGAAGGCATATATGTGATACAAGTTGCGAATATGAAGTCATAAACCATGACTAGCCACGCCTAGCGATAGCATGTAGATTTATCATGCCTCTTTTTATGTATATGTTAAACGTCAGACTTTATAATAACCATACATTTAGGTGTTATGAATACAATTTATCATTAGTGCTATGAATGATTGGATTTAATTAGGATGATTTGAATTTTACTAGATTAAGTACTACATATACTCCGATATCCGATAGGTAATTTTCACTGTGCTAGAACGAACTAGAGTTTCATTTATTTTTACGGAGAACTCAGTATTTAAGTGTTGAAGCGAGCAAAAGTCAAATAACCATTTTCGATTAATTCTCATCAGAATTCTAGTATGCCATTTTTTTTATACAATGAAATCTTTATATTAAGTGTCGATGGACGCTTAAGCAAAAAATAAATACACTTAATTGGAAACACTTTGACAATACGTATATAGCCTAAATCAATCATACGAATTTTTGTTACATTAGAGTAAACTATTGAGGCATACTAACGGTTTGCAAAACAAAGTATGTACAAAGGGGCCAATAAGTGTATTTCATTATGGCGACTTACACAACAATGAAAATAACCAGGTTCTAAACATTTTTGCCGACGCTTCCTCTTAACTTTAATTTCAGATAGATTAGTTTATTTGGAAACTTTGTTTCGAAAACATTTCACGTACCGGATGTAAACCTTATGTCTTAAGGGAATGATTATAACGTCAATATGAATTGTTGATTTTTTTTCTCTCCTCTCGCTTCCTGGAGCCCTCTCGCATGAAGGTCGTCTAGCTCGCTATACTCTCTCTTTACAGGTCACAAAGGGACTCTGAAAATATCTTGCACTCAGAGTCAGATGGGTGGTTGGGGCACGCATAGAAGGCATACCATCTGCGCCTTCGATGATGGATATGGGTAAGTGACGTAAGGGTCCCTTCAGGACCGAATGTGTGCCGGATTTTAGTTAATAGACACGAAATTTTTTTTTGATTATGGCAGACGGCAGCGGCAGGTTTTTCGTGGAACCTCCCCACACTCTCCGGTGAGGCGAGCTAGCGTGCCGCCCTACAGTCAACGCTGTCCGTCGAGTGATCTGTCAGCTCATGCTGGAAGTCTGGACTTCACGTCAAAGCAAATCACTCACTATAGTTCCATAACAATAATTTCTAGCCTCATGTTACAAATTGTCGAAATTGAGTACAGGCAACAAGCCTTGCTCGATATACTCATTGCCAGTAGAAATCATCTATTGCATCCGCTAGTGGTGTATGCCAAAAGTTTATTAGAGATATACCATAAGTCCCATGCTACTTGCCCAGATGGACAAAATTGTCTCTCCCTGTTATATCAGACAGCGGAAACAATGAGCGTTTAGTCCAAGATAAGTTAGTCATTCGAATACTACTTTCGATTTCAAATTTATCACAAATGAATGTATAGGATACATAGTTTTTCCATTCACATTAATGACAAGCAATCATTGGTTCCTGAAATACAGTACTCACACGTAGCGTACCAGGTACAGATACATGACGTATTACTGTTAAAACCACAAGATCTTAAAACCTTCAGAAAGATCACACAATATTCCAAAGAAGACACTTATTTCACTAAGCTAAGCATTCCCGTAACAAGGCAGCTATGTCTAAAGAATGCATAGTGAAGCTGCTCTTTAATCCATTAAAGGATGAGCCTCAGTGTCAATTACTTATCAAATTAAGTAAACCCAATTCGTGGATATTCTCGTTAATAGAACCACCAATTGTACACCTTCAGTGTACCCAACAATTCTTGACCTCAAAATTCAAAGGCCAAGGAGTAATAACTATCAATCATCCCTGCCGACTACAAGTAGGATCCCAAATCCTACACTATGAGGTAAAGAATATCCAGCCATTGAGTCTCAAACAACTTAACTATTTTCCAAACATGACTCAATTAGAACAAGTGGCGGATATATACCTCCATAAAACCGAAAACAAGGCACAGTTTGATAAGATTCAGACAGAACTACACTTAGGAGATGACACTAAAAGCATCATCCTAGAAGGTACCCAGTTATTAAAAGAGCTGAACAAAAAGTTAACAAAAATAGCTGTCGTACAAACCACCACCCTACACATGTACTAGCTACAACGTTAGTATCCTTAATTGGTGTATGTTGCTGTATCTGATCACTAAATGGCTAGTCTCATTCATAAAAAATTATCGATCACGCATATCTGAAAAACCTCAGAGGCGGAGGAACAATCCAAATCAATCAAACCTACCCCTCTCAAAAGGACCCGCACCTTACCTACTACAAGCTGCGTAATTAGCTATGCTTAGAAAGTAGGATAAAATACTGTAATAAAAAATAATATACATATATAATAGGAAACAGAAAATAAATCTTTTAATAGAAAGATTAGCATTTAGGATAACAATCAACAAAGAAAAGAGCGCAGCTCCTTTACTAAGTAAGGAATAGTAATAAAATGTAATAAATGATATAAATAAATAAATATAGAAAATAAGTCTAACCTAGCATAGCAACTAAATAACCACTAATATTAGTAGTAGAAACAAATAAATAAACAGTTACTAAAATAAGGTAAAATATTGAAATATACATATAATATACATATAACTATAAAAAGAAAAGACAAAGGATAATTATAATTTATTATGATAATTATAATGGTAATTATAATTTATAATCATTATCACCATTCATACATTTGTATAAGCTAATCATGTTGAAAACATGATTGGCTTACCTTCATAAACGTCGAAGAAATTTTCTTCAAATTCCTTCGTTGAAAATAACAAAAATATTTTCCCACAAAACGACTTGGGAAAAACATAAGTTTTAAATTTCAACCCAAGTCGTTTCAATAGAAAAAAGTCACACACGCAATATGTATTTATGTTGGTTTCATGCGACAGATGTTTTCAAAAATTTATCTTTTATGACACTTTTATTGTCTTGTTTTCATCCTTGCTTGCTTCGATGCTAGTATTGGTTGAATGGTAATGGAGGAATTCTCAGAAAGTAATTAAGCAGGTAGATACCTGTACTGTCGGTATTTTCTTTTATTAAGATGGAACCAACATGTTCTCTCCGTTAGTTTTTAAGGGATCAGTTCTTCTGTTTTTAGTCTTTTAAGTGATCTTGGATAAGGATAATACCTTCAAGTACTTTGTGCAAAATATTAAATAAAAAGAGAAAAGTGAAATTGTGTTTTTAATTAAATAAAATAGAAATCCCTTTAGGTTATGGGACCAGAATACGCGGTGTATTAATTTAAAATTAAAATAATGGAAAATATGAATGTGAAGCGAAACATTAAAGCTTTTAATGGTGAAAAATATAGTGTGTGCAAATTTAGAATTAGAGCTCTGTTAACTGAACTGGATGTAATTAAAGTAATTGATAATGAAAATCCGGAAAATAAAACTGAAGAATGGAATAAGGCTGAACGAATTGCCAAAAGTGTCATAGTTGAATATTTAGCTGATTCTTTTCTCGGTTTTGCAAAGTCAGAAAGTACCGCAAAAGAAATTTTGTGTAACTTAGACAGTTTGTATGAACGCAAAAGTCTTGCTACCCAATTGGCTCTGCGAAAGAAATTATTAGGATTAAAATTACAAGGTGATATACCCCTAAGAAAACATTTTACAATTTTTGACGATATAGTCGGAGAGTTGTTAGCAGCAGGTGCCAAATTGGAAGAAACCGATAAAGTTTCTCACTTATTACTGACACTACCAACATCTTATGATGGTGTGATAACGGCAATAGAAACACTGTCCGAAGATAATTTAAGTTTAGCTTTTGTGAAGACAAGACTTTTAGATCATGAAGTGAAGCTGAAAAATGAAAGTTGTGACACAAGTAATAAAGTGCTTCAGGCAGAAATAGGAAGTGATAGTGCAAAGAAACATAACATTGAAACTGTGAAAATATCAAGGAACTATCGTCAAGTACACAATAAGTTCAAATTCAAGAGAAGGTCACCTGGTGTAAAGTGCCATCATTGTGGTAGAAAAGGGCACATAAAGAAAAACTGCTATTATTATAAAAAAGAATTACAACATCAAAATAATGACAAAAATAGAACAGCTCAAAGTGTGCAGCTAAATCAAGCATCAATATCGAATAACAACGTCTCAGGATTTGCTTTTATTACTGGAGATTATCAATTTGATGAAACAGATAAAAATAAAATTACGTTTATTTAGGATTTGATTAATACCTTCACAGAATTTCAGAAACCATTAAAAATTTCGGTAGCGAAGAATGGAGCTTACATAACTGCGACAAAGAAGGGCATGCTTAATGTAATTAGCAACATGGGTATCCAAGGAACACTAGAAGGTGTTCTTTATAGTCCTGATGTTCCATACAACTTACTATCTGTTTCCAAAATTCAAAGAACTGGAGCAACAGTTATTTTTAATCAAAAAGGAGTGGAAATAAGGAAAGGTGGTAAGGCCATAATGAAAGGTACGTTTTTAAACAATTTAATTGCTGTTCATTTTATAGTAAATATAAATACAATAAACTCTATTGCTCAAGTAGACAGTAATACAATAGCTAATTACGAACTTTGGCATCAACGTTTAGGTCACATAGGAAAGTATAAATTTTTAGAATTAAAGAATAAAAACATGGTAGATGATATGAGACAAATTAATCAAATAATACCTAATGATAGTTTATGTGAAGCATGTATAAAAGGTAAACAGGCGCGATTACCATTTAATCGATTTAAGAATAAAAATCATATCAAGCGACCATTATTTATTGTGCATTCTGATGTTTGCGGTCCTATCACTCCTTCTGCAATCAACAATAAAAATTATTTCGTATTTTTTGTTGATCAATACACTCACTATTGTGTTACATACTTGATTACATATAAGTCAGACGTCTTTTCAACTTTTCGAGACTATGTTGCAAAAAGTGAGGCTCATTTTAACTTAAGGGTAGTTAATTTGTATTGTGATAATGGAGGAGAATATATATCAAATGAGATGAAAAATTATTGTACAGAAAAAGGTATTAGTTATCATTTAACAGTTCCACGAACCCCTCAATTAAATGGTGTTTCAGAACGTATGGTTAGGACGATAACTGAAAAGGCTCGTGCAATGATAGTTGGTGCTAGATTGGATAAAATTTTTTGGGGTGATGCAGTCCTTACCCCCACATATTTAATTAATTTAACTCCAACTAAAGCCTTAAAACAAATTAAAATGCCATATGAGTTGTGGCATGATAGAAGGCCTCAAATAAAATATTTAAAGGTTTTCGGTTCTACTGTTTATGTACATAATAAAACTAGTAAAACAAAATTTGAAGAAAAATCTTGGAAAGGAATACTGGTAGGATATGAACCGAATGGATATAAAGTGTGGGATGTAGGAACTGAAAAATATGTTGTAGTTAGAGATGTTGTTGTAGATGAAATAAATTTTGTGGTATCCAGGCCTATAATAAAGCCTGAAGGAGTTAATTCTGAAAACTCCAGATATGAAACTGATGTGCAGCCAAAACCAATAATAAGACCTCAGAAATCTGATAGTAATAGTAAATCAGATAAAATTGAATTTGAAAAAAGTGACAAAACTGAAGGCTTAGGCGCACCGTCAAAATCAGTAATAAAATATAATAAATCTAATAATGATAAATCAGATACATTAAGTTCTAGTAAAGAATATAGTCCTAATAAAATTGCAAAATTAAATAACAATAGACATAAACATGTAGATAAAGCTGATATGCATACTGATAGATCTTTATCTCAAGAATCTCCAGGTAGTCAAATTGAACAAATATTCTCTGAACTTAGAAAAAGTGATAGGATTAAAGTCGTCCTCCTGTTTCTTATAATGAAGAAGATAACATATTAGATGATTATCTGATGTGTGCTCAATCTATTCTATGTAAAATTCCTAGTTCATATCAGGAGATTGGAAGTAGGGATGACAAAATTTATTGGGAGCAAGCTATCAGGGAAGAAATTGATTCTCTTTTGACTAATAATACCTGGACTTTAGTACCAAGGCCTGAAAAAGTAAATATTGTTGACTGTAAATGGGTATTTACTATTAAAAATGATGAATTTGGAAAACCATTAAAATATAAAGCTGGTCTTGTTGCTAGAGGCTTTAGTCAGAATTATTTAATATAATGATGAAACTTTTGCACCAGTTGCAAGAATTTCAAATTTCAGATTTATAATGAGATTTGCAAATCAATTTAATTTATTAATTCATCATATGGATGTTAAAACTGCATTTTTAAATGGCAAATTAAATGAGGAAATCTATATGAAGGTTCCTGAGGGTATTAAAAGCAAAGATAATCAGGTCTGTAAGTTGAATAAAGCCATATATGGGTTAAAACAGGCAGCAAGATGTTGGTTTGAAGAATTTGAACGAGCACTTAAAGAGAAAGGTTTTCAAAATTCATCAGTTGATAGTTGTATTTATATTTTAGATAAAGGAAATAGATCTGTAAATATTTATGTGGTGCTTTATGTCGATGATGTTGTCATTGTTACTTCTAGTATTGATACTATGAATAGTTTCAAAAGCTATTTAATGAATAAATTCTGTATGGTAGATTTAAAAGAAATTAAACTTTTTCTAGGAATTAAAATCACACGAAATCCTGATAAAATAACTTTGGATCAAAGTGAATATATAAAAACAGTTTTGAATAAATTTAGTATGTATGATTGTAAGGCTGTTAGTATACCTCTTGAAAGTAAATTAGACTATGAAATGTTGAATTCTGATGAGAAATATGATGCACCTTGTCGAAATCTTATCGGATGTTTAATGTATGTAATGATATGCACTCGTCCTGATTTGAGTACAAGTATTAATATACTAAGTAGATATATGAATAAAAATAATAAAGAATTGTGGAAATGTCTGAAAAGGGTTCTGATATTTAAAAGGTTCTATTGATATTAAATTAACTTATATTCGAGGAGATTATAATAATATATTAACTGGATATGTTGATTCTGATTGGGGAGGAAATGATGAAAGTGATAGAAAAAGTACAACAGGTTATTTATTTAAATTATTTGAGAGATGTACAATATGCTGGTGCACAAAAAGACAAGTATCAGTAGCAGCTTCATCTACAGAAGCTGAGTATATGGCTCTTTTTGAAGCTGTTAGAGAGGCACTGTGGTTAAGATCATTAGCAAGTAGTATCAAAATAAATATCTTAGAACCAATAATAATATACGAAGATAATAACGGTTGTATTAGTATAGCAAACAATCCGGGTAGCCATAAAAGATCACAGCATATTGATATAAAATATCATTTCTTTAGAGAGCAAATTGAGAAAAAGATAATAAAATTAAAATATATTCCTACAGGTAATCAATTGGCAGATGCGATGACAAAGCCGTTACCGGCATCCAGATTTATGGAATTCAGATCGGAAATAGGTTTAAAATAACTTGTCATTTAATTAATATTTAGTGAAATGGTCTGATTAGGTTTTTCTGGGTTTTTCCTAATCCTAAGCAATGAATGTTGGGCCATCTGTAACTTACCCCAGAAAGTACTTGGAAGGTATAAAGTATATCTTAGTTAAATTTGAATTTTATTATTATTATTGTATGTCATTATTTTTATTTTTTTGCTTCACTTAATTATTTAAATTTTAAAAGATTAATTTTTGAGCGGGCGTGTTGGTTTCATGCGACAGATGTTCAAAAATTTATCTTTTATGACTCTTTTATTGTCTTGTTTTCATCCTTGCTTGCTTCGATGCTAGTATTGGTTGAATGGTAATGGAGGAATTCTCAGAAAGTAATTAAGCAGGTAGATACCTGTACTGTCGGTATTTTCTTTTATTAAGATGGAACCAACATGTTCTCTCCGTTAGTTTTTAAGGGATCAGTTCTTCTGTTTTTAGTCTTTTAAGTGATCTTGGATAAGGATAATACCTTCAAGTACTGTGTGCAAAATATTAAATAAAAAGAGAAAAGTGAAATTGTGTTTTTAATTAAATAAAATAGAAATCCCTTTAATTTACATATGTAGCTACATACATACATATCGGGCAAATAAATTTTACTCGACGAAGATTGAAACGATCAAGTCTTCACCGAAAAAGCTCTTATCAGCAAATTGTCGCGAGCTGCTTATGACTGTCCTTATAAGTCAATAGAACGTATCAGGGCAAATTGTCGCGAGCTGCATACTGTAACGGTTGATCACCTATTATTCGCTATATCAGCCCTCTTGTGAGATGATATGATGATATGTGTGTTGATCTATTCGCCTCTGGTTGTATGTGATGATGATTCGATCAATTATCGCTATATCAGCCGTCTTGTGAGTTGATACATGCAGCTTGCAGAGTCCTATGCCAGGTAAACCTTAGATTTAGTGATTGGCGAACATGCTCAGCCTATGTCTCACACTATGAGTACTTGGCGTCTTACGACAGCCTAAAATGTACCAGGAGCAGGGTGTGTTGGTTCTAAATAAAAAAGTCCGATGTTCTCCCTTCACAGGCCAAAAATTAACTCTATTTATTGAATCCAAAGCCATTCCATTTATATTTACAAAATTTTACCCTTCTTCAACATAATTTTGATCACTTAAAAAGAACTAATTTTACACGAAAAAACGTGAAGCAATATGTCACAAAAATAACTTACGAATATACTCTTTGTTTACAAATATTCGTTGCGTACAAAAATGACCCATATCAGCAGGCGGATTTATTGAGAGTCAGTACATCGTAAAAAGTAAAAATGCAAGAATCATCTGGCTGGCGCTTGAGTGCATTTAATTGCTCAACGCATTGTTTACGTTTTATTTTTAGGTCTTCATGCATGAAAATCAATTACTCAAGTCATAAGCCATATGTGCTGATATAAGGAAGTGAAAGTGTTGAAATTATTCGAACAAAATTTCTTCATAGTTCTTTAGTCCCGTTCTATGCAAATTCTGCCTGCATGATATGCGTGTTTATTAACATGCTATGTTGTTATGTTGTAATTACCTTTTTTATACATGTAGTCTTATAATGCATCTTTTTGTTGGGTCGTTTAATATATCTAATTGTTTTATCATAGATGCATTACAATACATTGTGGGTGCAACATTGTATGCAAAAGCAAGACAATGGCTTGATATTTACTAAAATATCAAATTACACATCAAGTCATCGTCCGTCGCGATAATTCGGGACGTGTTCAAACATGTCCAGCGAAAATGATTTGCTCAGGGTAGAAAAGTGTTAATTATGCATTTTTTCTACCCTGAACGAGGATACTTAAGATTTCAAAATCGAAGTCTCGAAGAGTTGTGTTTAAAATCTTGAGTTGGCCGGTTCGCGGTGCAAAAAAGAGAGTTGATTTTGGCCCGTCGTAGGAAAAAGTTTTCGGTCGATCGCCGGCGGTATAAAGTAGATTATCCTTGGAATATAAAGAGTAAATTGTGATTCGAAAAGATTGTTAGTTTCAAAAGACAAATTGTGGTCCATCATTACAAATTGTATTTGATATAACGAGTGATTTTTGATTTTTGAGTGAAACCTGAATACAAGTGAAATCAGATTTCCAAAGGGAAGTAACTCCACAAAGGATACAGTCGCCAAGAATGGCAGTTTCCAAATGCAGTGGTGATCAGTAAGTTTTGGTGTCTCCGATAAGCTTCGAACTTAGTTTGGATTTGATACGTGTGGCCACCACAAATTCGTTTGATGACTCCCTGTATCCATTTTGTCGCTTTCATGTACTGCCTTAATGAACGTGTTGCTGGGTGCTAAATCTTCTGTCGATATCAGGAATCATAGCTGCAATAACTCTGATGTAGGAACCTTAGAAGTCGGACTGGGTGTGGTGCGATAGGTTTAGAAAAAGGTAAACAGCGCGTCATCTGCATTCGGTCGTTCTTCGAAAATTTTCTTAAATGATGCCTTAAACCAGTGTTTCCCAACGTGAGGCTGACGCCCAACTGAAGGGCAATTCGATTGTTAAGGGGGAAAATTCGAAAATGGATGAGTCCAGAGTTTAAGTTTACTGTATGGCGACTCTCAATCACTTCTCGAGCTGGGTAAACCTCCAGTGAAAGTAACTTTTGTCTGCCATGTCAGTAGCCGTGATTTCATTGTTAGACGTTAGAGTTGAACTGCTGGTTATACTGGGTAATTATACCTGGTTGTTAAAATCATTTTCCCTGTTCTTAATTAAGTAGGTACTATATTTAGTTATAACGTGTATCAATGCTATGAACGCTAATGCAAAATATAAACGTCTCTTTAAATTATTTTGTGAAGCATAAAATGAAGATCATGTGCAAATGGTCACGTGGAACGATATTTCCGCACGTTGAAATCCTCCATAGCTACGATGGCTCAGGACAAGGATGGTAAAGATTGGCACAAGAACGTACCTAAGATGCAAATCGCCTTAAACAGCACGGAACATTCGACTACGAAAAGGTCACCTCAGGAAATACTGATGGGTTATACTCCTATAAACAGCATTGATAATAAGCAGAATAACACGCAACGGTGAACTTACAGGAGACTCGGCAAGAAATAATGAAGCTGATTGTTGAAAATAAAACAACACAAGCTGCTAGACAGAATCAAAGTTGTAAACCTTCGCGGAAGTATGCTGAAGGGGAACTTATATTAATAAAGCATGAGCCCTCCATGGCCGGCCAGTCCCGTAAACTACAACCGCGATTCAAAGGTCCATACGAAGTGAAGGCCGTCTTGGGAAACGACAGGCACCTGATAGCGGAAACGCTCATTCAGCAGAAAACATCAAGCCATGGTGCGTTCTCACTGACATTGCGCTAGAAACAGATGCAGATGATGAAGAAGAAGTATGCTATGTGGATGACGAATAAACTTTTCTTGATCTTACTAATTGCAGTAATGTACAAAGATGACTAATAAATATGGCTTTGACCTTAGTGGTTGTTTTTATTTGACCTTCATGGTTGTTTTTCTTTCTCTTTGACCTTAATGGTTGTTTTTTGAAATTTATACTCTTGAACTATGTGGTCGTCAGAAGAAATGGGGACCAGATTGGATGCAGCTCCGGAACTTAAACTAATCAAATCAGCGTATACCAATGCTGACGTTGAGAACTACCTTAGTGGTGAATTAAACAAACCTTTGTGGTTAATTAAGCCGCGATCACTGCGGACAGTGATTCACAGGTTGTCCGAGTTGTAACTATCATCGCCAAACAAATCCCATCTGGCGTGATGCTAATAAAACAAAAGTAATTAAATTCGTGGTCTAAGAAACCTTCCCCGCGGTTCGAACAATAAACCGACAATTTAAACTAGAAGAAATTCTTGAGAAATGCACTAAGGGTAGATGTAGATAGAATACACATTACATAACAGGTTATATGTGCCGGCTCCAGGTCTACCTGAAGGGTAGCTAGATTAGTTTATGATAGGGTAAGAATAATTAGCAATATCGACAGCATTTTTAATGTATAGTTCAAAGAAAGATATTGAGAGGTGGAATAAGGACAGTTTTGTTTTGAAAGTATAGGCGGTAAATTGTTGTCGGGCGGGCCGTCGAGTTGGCTACGATTCATAAAATCTTAAAAATTCTTACACAAGAGGTTTTTTTTGTCATGTGTTTAGTAGATTCTGCAGATTTTGATAGTTGAAAAGTGCCTTCTGCACTAAGAAACCTTATATTAAAAGTTTCATGCGTGTTGATTATTTCGTCAGTGGCAACTTAGCCCAGTTGGTATTGGTTTCATTTAATTTCGGTCATGTGGCACTGTTATATCAAAAATAATATAGCATAAAGATGTCTCATGACGCCACTGCACGTATCGCTCTCGGTTTTCAATTTCTCTGAGAATTTTATTTTATTCTCTTTACAATATCCTGAAATAAGAAAAAATATATTACTTGTATTGTGATGAAATGCAACCCCCGGAATATAATGCAAGGCACTGACCCAGCCATGCATTGTTTACATCAGATATGATTTTCGTGGCTGATATAATATGTATGAAGTAGGTATATATAGCATACACATGTATGTAGTTATATTTCAAATGAACATTATTGGTACAAGAGAAAATTTTTCGAAAATTAGAATTATTGGATTAGGTAGACTATATGCATAATCAAGATTTGAATAAGACTATGAATCGTCGCACAGGTATGGATCATCGGAGTCACAAAAGTAATTGTATGGCCTTAGATTTAATCACGCGACTTAGGGTAAAAAAATTTATAGCAGAATTCATGACTAATTATGACTGTCCTTATAAGTCAATAGAACGTATCAGGGCAAAATTATTAATTGTTAATTTTTGGATTTCAGATAAAAAATAATAATTATTTTTAATTTTAATTTTTTATAGTCGAGGATAATTACGAGTATTTTTGATTTTAATTTTTTTATTATGGAAATAAAAATCATTTGCTGATTTGATAAAGCGAAAAACAATCTACTGTTGCGATCAAACGAAGTAACAATTGGTCGATTCTGGTGAAAACCATACCGGCGACACGAATAATAAAATAAGGGAATGCAGACGCTTCCTTCCTTACGGCTGCGCTAAATTAAATAATCAAATGCGTAGTGAAAGGTAACAGTGTCTGCATTGTCTTCTCTTCTCTATGGGTAATAAAATCATAAAACCCGAAAGTGCAATAGTAGGATCAAAGTAGTCCTCCGCCTGTACCCTAATTATGTGAAATGCATGTTATCACCTTTTTCCTAGAAACCTTAATGCATGAGTTGAATAGATTGGTAGAATTTGGAATTCTTGGTAATACTTAATGTAGCAAAATCGTTAGTAAGGTAAAGGTTCCTTGTACTGCACAATTCGGGATACGATAGTTTACCGCAGGGCATGGAGATGAGTTGACGCTCCTAAATAAATCTAACACTATAGTTTAGATTACGTATTTTAACCCAAATATTAAAATTTAAGGAATCTGAAGGAAATTTGAATATTTTTAAATTTTCAGTCTCCCTCCTCGAATTTCTGCAATGATCCAAACTGCATTTGATTCCCATTTTTCTCTTAACCTTTCCCATCGTGTGACTAAAATCCGCGGGAAATATGCTGTTATAAATATGTATAATATAATATTATAAATTTATATACCTATGTAGATATAAATATTTATATTGGAGTATTTTCATAAAAACAAAGTTTTTTCGAAAAATTAAATTTTCGTAGAATTTAAAGTAACGTCGAAGAGTAACCCCATCATTATAAATTTGCCCCTCGAAACTTTGATCCATTTTCCTTGTGGCGTAAAACCAAAGTTAACTTAACAATCTCATCTCTCAAAAAATGTTCCCGCGCTATTGTGCAAACCGGTTTTTGCTGAAAGATTGTGAGAATCCAATATTTTTTGTAGTTAGTTTCTGTTTATGCTGGATTCTCTGATATTTTTGGGAAAAATGAGAATTGCATTTGAGAGGAATTTTATATCTCCTTTCAGCACTTTGGCCAAAGCGAAATTTATCTTTTTCTTAAAAAATAGAGGTAGTGTGACCTGATATACATTATTATGAATAGTTTGAAAGGATTTTGAGGGATGCAATAAGATTTTGTCGTTCGGGTAATCCTACGTTCTCCCAATTTTTGTTTTTAACACGTTGTCTCAGTCACACTATAGTAATGCACAGCAAGTTTTTTTCTCCAATTCGTGCAAAAGACGAAAGTATACATACACATACTAATCACCACGCCACCCATCTGCATTCTGCCTTTCATATGCATACATATATGGCTCTATGTATGCTAAAAGCTGTGTGCGCATGCATATATAGATATAAGGATTTGCAAAGAGAATAGAAAGGAAAACAATTCCAGACAGTTGGCAAAGCTGAGAACAAAGTGTTCAGTGGCGTTGGTATTTTTTAAAATAGGGGAATCTGGGTTCTACTAATAAAACCCGAACACAATTTTCTTCGTCCAACTTTCGCACAGGCGTAGCATGGGCTGTGCGATATCTTTTTGTTATATTATTTTTGGTTATATGCTTGATCGCATGGCCCAGTTGCTTTGTACTCGCTGGCCTAGCCGATGGAATGAGCAAATCCTGGGGGATGGAATGACGGATTGAACCAGGGGTGCCGCTTCTAACACACAAATGGGGCTGATCATATTATCAAGACTTGGAGGCTTAGCCAGGATGGATGGGGGCATCTGGGCCCAATATTCTCCAAATCCGGGATCTCAACAACATCAGAGACTCCCTTTCGCTTTCTCTCTCATTGACTTCTCTCTCCAGCGTTGGACTTAAAAGGTTCGGCGTTGTGAAGAGCTTCTAATCATTTTTTTCTTTTTTTTTCTCAACTTGAATCAAATAAACTTTCTTCCTTTCAGGTATCTAGGTGTCACCACAAGGAGGAGGTAACTACAGCAGAAGTCTCGATATTTCCTTTTTTTCGGGATTCATTGCTGTCCTGATGAGCTCACCCTGTTACTGCTGATCGAAACACTTTACACACAGTACCTATACTCCAATTCTTTATGGAATTTTTGCTCTTCGGCTTTTAGGGCAGAAACTGACAGTACCTCGGTACTTGTTTTTTAATTTTCTCTGCTCATACGCAATAGGCTGAGAATTGCCTGTAGACCCGTCTTTTGTACGGGTCTCGAAAGAGTAAAAGACTCATTACCACTTTCCTTTTTTTATTTGTTCAAGAAGGTTTTTTTTGTATTCTCCGGTATATAGCAAAGCTAAAAAATGTTTTTAATTTGTTATTTCATCACACAACCCATTATGTTTTTGGTGACAAGTTTCAAGTGTTGGTTTGACATGTGTTGAATTTTCGTTCCTTTATTAAATAAAATCATTAAATCCTAAATAAATAAATTAATAACTAAATACTACTAAATACTGTGGCGTTACTTAAAACTTACAATTTTCACTCACAATTTCAATGTTCTGCAAAAATAAATTGCCTCAACTGCAGCTGTTAACTTTAAGCAACGTGACCAGCTTCAGCAACACACTGTACCTGCGCGACTCGCGACAGCGTCACATTGTAACTCAGCCTTAACTTGTCAGAATCTATCTTTATTCTTGACAAGGCATCTGCTTTTGTGTTCATTTTTCCTTGTTTATACACAATGTCGAGGTCATAGTCCATCAGGTCCAAACGAATTATTGTTAGCTTTGATAACGGCTTTTTGTGCGTGAAAAGGCTGACCAGCGGTCGGTGATTGTTACGACCGTGAATTTATTGCCATAGAGATAGGGTATAACAAAATTTATTCCCCAATGCATACCAAGCAGTTCTTTCTCGATGACTGATTTGCTTAACTCGTGCTTATTTAATGTCTTACTGCCAGATGATATTGGCAAATCCTGTTAAATTTCGCCTTGCGAAAGCACTGCTCCAAGCGCAAAGTTGAAAGCATCCGTCGTTAAAATGAACGGTTTGTTCAAATTTGGTTATTGTAGAACTGGTGAGGTTATCAGCTTCGTTTTGGGTCTTTCGAACGACATCTTGAATTCTTCTGTCCAAAGAAACAATTTGTTTTTCTTTAGGAGTGCATTGAGTGGTCGTGCTATTTCTGCAAAATTCGATATAAAACGTCTGCAATAGTTGCAGAAGGCTACAAATCGTCGTACGTTATCCGAGTTCTATGGTGCGGGATACGTTCGTATTACCTCATGTTTACTGGGATCGGTTTTGACTCCATTTTTATACCCTAGATTAAATCATAGGGGTATACTAAGTTTGTCATTCCGTTTGTAACACCTCGAAATAATGATGGTAGAGCAAAATGGATTGGACACCCATTCATAATATTAAAAGTTATTTCGATTTTTGCATGTCCGTCCGTCCGTCCGTCCGTCCGTCCGTCCGTCCGTCCGTCCGTCCGTCTGTCCGTCTGTGCGCACGATAACTCGAGAACGCGTATACTTAGAGAGCTGAAATTTTATACACGGACTTTAAAAAAAAAGTAAAATTAAGTTCGAAAATGAGACAAATCGGGCAACTCTTTCGTGGGGTTGCCATATAAAAATTTCGTTTTCCGCTATATATTTAGACACTGCCTGAGAACGCATCGACGTAGAGAGCTGAAATTTCGTACATGATGTTTTTACTACATTAACAAATAAAATGTCAAAAATGGACTAAATCGGGCAACTCCTTCTTGGTGGTGCCATACAAAAATTTCGGTTTTTTACGTATACTTTGAAAACGATCAGTCCAAGACATTTTTATAGTACTAAAAACTTCTGCGGAATACGAAATCCTATAAAATTGGTTATTACCATTTTTTCTGTGCGACAAACTGTTCTAGAAATATATGCGAAAAAGAACTTCAAAATCAATACTTGAATAGATCGGTGACCATACGAAATTTAATACGAGCATTCATCTAGGGTATCATAAGAATTGGTCTTAGACCAATTCTAGCTTTTTTACTTGTTTGTAATTAAATGGCCCAGATATAATACTTCAGGTTTCAAAAAGTTGCACTTGCTTGGATTATGCTTTAAATTGTATCTTTGAAGTCTTTTTAGTACTTTTTCCAGATTTTGATTGTGGTCTTTAAGACTGCATCCATGTATTATGATGTCATCAACGTATATTAATGCGCCGTAATCTAGGTCGCTTGGTGCAATAGAGAGCATTCTTTGAAAGCTGTTCGTTAATATTTTTAGGCCGAAGGGTAATCTTTTAAATTGATAGTGCCTCTGATTGGTTGAAAATGCTGTTAATTTTCTTGAGTCATCTTCGAGCTCTATTTGATGAAAAGAATTTGTCATATCGTGTGTTGAGAAGTAGGATGTCTTCTAACCCTGTCAGAGGATATTTATCATTTATTACTTTTTTATTTAACTGCCTGAAGTCCACGACTAGTCTCCATTTCTTTTCGTCACCAGATTTTTTTGGTACTATAAGGAGTGGTGAATTGTATGGACTCACTGAAGGCTCGATGACATCACTCTGTAGTAGCTTATCGACTTCTTTGTTTATTTGGTCGATTTGTGAGTGTGGAAACCTATAGTTTTTTATGTAGACGGGGTTATTATCTGTTGTATTTATATTCTGTGTATAGAAGTCATTTGTTGTTAACCTCTCTTCTTCTATGTGGAATACTTCCTGATATTTTCTACATATTTCTTTAATTGAACTTTTAGCGTTCTCATCTAACCCTTCTAATTTGAATTCTTGTAAGAGTTTTTGAAATCGTTGTTCTGTGTTATCTCCTTTTGGTAGTCTCATTATCCTATATTCTTTCAGCGCATGTACCCTTTGTGCGAATGCTTTCAAAGTCACTGTGTGGTTATTTGAATCTAACAGTTTTATATGTTGTATTCCATGCTTTGGTATGATTGCGTTACTTAAGAAGACGCCTTTTATTAATTCTATACCGCAGACTGCACTATCTTCATCGACGTCTGGTGCTATGTCTTGAATAATCTAAGTTCTTGCTGGTATTTCTATTTGATTTCCATATTTATTTGCCATAGGTATAGTCAGTTCTCTAGTGCTTGTTGTTATACCCAATAAGAGGTGTTATTTTGATATTCAAAGAGAAATGCCATTTTTTTAGATAAATGATCGGATCTTTATTTCATTATAAAGAGGAAGGTATGCCGTTAATAATGGAAAATAACATCAGCCAAATGACCACCACGACAACGCCTACAGGACCATATCCTTTTCATGAAATTTTCCATAGCCAAATCGCAAAGTGGCTGCCCTATGTCCTCGATAGCCTCACGAATTCCATCTTTGAGGTCTTGAATCGACGCTGGGCTGTTGGCGTAGACCTCCTCTTTCACGTTGCCCCAAAGGAAGAAGTCGCAAGATGTTAAGTCACAAGATCTCGCTGGCCAATTGTGATCACCTCTTCGAGAGATAACACGGTCCGGAAACTTTTCCCGTAAAAGATCAATAGTTTCGTTGCTTGTATGGCACGTAGCGCCGTCTTGTTGAAAGTAAACGTTGTCCAGATCAATACCATCCAATTCCGGCCATAAAAAATCATTAATCATCTGTCGATAGCGCAATCCATTCACCGTAACTGTTGCTCCAGCCTCATTTTCGAAAAAGTAAGGTCCAATGACCCCGCGGGACCATAAACCGCACCAAACAGTCACACGTTGAGGATAGAGATGCTTTTCAACAATAACTCTTGGGTTTTCCGAGCCCCCGATGCGACAATTTTGCTTGTTGGCGAAGCCATCGAGATGGAAATGGGCCTCATCACTCAAGATGAGTTTTGGATGGAATTCCGGATCACTTTCATGCATTTCAAGGACCCAATCAGCAAAGACTCGACGTTGTTGATGATCGGCCGGCTTGAGTTCTTGTGTTAACTGAACTTTATAAGTCTTAAGACCTAAATCTTTATGCAAAATACGGTGTAATGACGTTTGTGGAATGCCTAATTCTTCAACACTTGCGGCTACAGCAACAATATTCTCGGCTCTTCTTGAACGACGTGCACGGGTTTTATTCTTCACATCACTAACTTGTCCCGACAGCTCGAATTTTTCTACCAATTTCTGTATTGCGGTCCGACAAGGTCCTTCACGACGACCCAAAAATGTTCGAGTTTTACGAACCGTTTCTGCCACATTTTCACCATTTTTATAGTGAATTTTAATAATTTCAATGCGTTGTTGAATCGTGTATCGTTCCATTTTTATTAATGGCGTAGTTTCTACTTGTCTAATGTCAAAAAGTGACAGCTCCAAAAGTGACATCTACCGAAATAACGGCCTAATTATAACACCTCTTATTGGAAAACCCTTTAGTTATCGTGAAAGTTTCATAATCTATTTTACACCGGTATTTCATTTGAAAATCTCTTCATAATATCCCATGTGTGGTAATTGGTGTTTGTGCATCCACTATGTGAAATTTGTGTTCTATGTCATTGCCTTCATACGTTAACTGTAACTTTGCTGTGCCCAAGGAATATGTCTCATTATTCGTTATTATTATTCGTCAAGGAGGAAGTTAAATTTTACTTTTGTGAATTTGTCCATCAGCGTTATGTAATTCGTAGTGTAAGTTCTGATGTTGTAAATTTTTGAATTTTGAATTACTCTATTCTGTGCTGATCTTCTCCTAGACTTTGCGCGTTGCTCGTTTCCTGCAGAAAATTTACACTTCTCCTCTGGTTTTGTTGTTAGTTTCTATAGAAATTCCTTCCTCTACTATTGTGATGATTGTTATTATTGTTCCAATTTCTCTGACTTTGCCAACCATTGCTTCTGTTTTGGTTGTTTCTTTGGATTTTGTTATTTTCTCTATTTTGATGATTGTTCTGATATCTATTGGCATTGTTGTTTCTGCAATTGTTATGGTTTCTGTAATTGTTGTAGCTTCTGTAATTATTGTAGTTTCTATTTTCTCGGCTGTATTGATTTCTATTGATGTTTAGTATTCTTGATTCATCTGCTAATGGTTGCTCAATTTGATTTGCGAGGCTTATCGCGTCCATTAATGTTTTTGGCTGCGATGCCATAATGGTTGGTTTGAGGTAATCATTGAGTCCACTTTGAAACGTACTCAGCCCAACTTTTTCAATTTAGCTTTCAGATCACTTCCCTGTGTTCTTCTCCTATTTCGTTTATCTGCACTTTGTTTAGGTCTGCAATTATTTCCAGTATCCTGTCTGAGAAATCTTGAACTTTCATTCCATTCTGTTTGCAATTCGCTAGTTTTTGTTGCAAGTTTGTGTGGTGTTTCTTGTCTTGAAAGCCTCTGTCAAGGCTGTCTTAGGTCTTTTAGTGTTGGTTTAGCAACTGCAGACTGCAGACAATTTATTTCTTACTTTTTTCACTCAGACGTGCTAGCCATACAAATTCTATTAGCTGTGGCTATTCCTCGGTTTTTTAGTGTCTTCCCATACATCTCTACTAAGCTTATAAAATTTGACAAATCTTTTATATTGCCTCCAAATTCTGGCAATATTTTAATTGCTACAGCTGGTCAAATATGCTCGAGCCCATTTTTCTTATTAAATTTTGTGGTTCTTCTAGATCTGATTCATCAAGTTCTGAATCTTCTGTATTATCCAAAATCGTTTTGGTTGTTTCTTCTAAAATCACTTTAAGTTCTATGAACTTTGTGTTAAATTTATTTTGTAAGTCTTCTGCTTGCTTTCCTTTATTTGTGCTTATACTCGCATCAAATTCCTTTTTGAGTTTTTTGGCTGCAGCTTGTTTCTTTAATAAATTCCTGCTTGAAAATGTTCTTTGCGGATTCTTTTTAAATGTCTATAGTAATTTCTTTATTTCATTAAAAAGTCTCTCGCAATTTTCCATTTATTTATTTGTAACTATGATAAAAATATTATAAAATATTAAAAGAAATTAACTTAGTGATTATTTATAGAGTCCCAAAAATTAATATTATTATAATTAATTAAACTTTTTCCCTAAGTAAAACGTTATAGCTAGGAGTATGATCATCACTACAATAGTCACGGCTGTCGGTACATGTAGGAGGTCGTGAATGGTTACGGATTGCGGTGTCATTCCTGATGCTGCTGCTGCATGGGAATTGAAGGTGAAAATAACAAAAATGGCAGTTTTCAACCAATTGCAATTGGAAGCAATTTTGCAGAATTTGATCCAGTAGCTACTGACTGGGACGTTTTTGAAGCAAAATTGGAACAATATTTCTTGAGCATCGGGGAAGCTGATGGGAAAAGAAAGGCAGCATTTCTGTTAACAAAATTACATCACAATGTATTTAAAATTCTCCGAGATAGCATTTATCCTACAGAGACTTCTAAACAAGGAAGCAAAAAATCATCTGATGGATTAATATGGTAAGACAATTTCAGTATTTCTTGAAAGAAAAGAATTTTATAGTTTTGGGGCAAAAGAAGGTGAATGCATTAATTCATCGTATATGCGTGTCAAACAAAGAGCAATAAATTGTAAATTTGGTGAAAACTTGAGTTCCGCGCTAAATATGTTCATAACAGTGCTAAAAAATGGTCAAATATTAGGTAGAGTGTTAAAGGAAGATGAAAAACTGACACTTAAGAAGGCTATAGAAATTGCAATGAAAAAGGAAACAAACCAGGGTTTGAAATGCTCGAGCTTTTTAATTGCTCTTCCTCTTACTTTGCTCTTAATTGAAACAAAGTAAAATTACTTTGCTTTGCTCCGCTTTGAAAAAATCCTTAAGCATTTTTCATTACTTTGCTTTGCTCTGAAGACAACTCTGCTCTAAATGATTTGCTTCAAAAAACTTTTTGCTCTGACAATTTTTGCTTTGCTTTGCTGTTAAATGCTTAAAATACTTTGCTCCGCTCTCATGTTTTTGCAAAGAATAGAGAATAGAGGTATAACTTGTCGTCACTTCAAACTCACTTATCTAGATTGGAAAACGGAAATCCAAAAATTTGGTTTTTACACGCACGTAACTCGCTTGATAACTCAAGAAAGAATAATTGAGAACAAAACACAGTCAAAGTTAACTTAATAATAAGTTAAGAAAGAAGCAGGCAATATTTCCAAGTGTTTTAGATTTAAAATGTACACGGCAAGAGATGGAAGAAATAAAAAAAAAAATTAAAAAAAAAATCAAACTCTCTTTAAAACTTTTATGAATAAAAATAAAAAATGTGAAAGGGGAAATTGCATGCAACGAAACGGAATGGCAAATGTTACATTTTCGTAAATAAATGCGAAGGGGTAGAGTTTTCACGTTTTACTCTCATAAAATGCTCCCGCGCTTTTGTGAAAGCGGAAATCTTATGAGAAATATCCAATGTTTTTTATAGCATAACCAATGTTTGTTAGTGTAATTTCTATGCAATTTGAACAGCACGTGCTTCTGTTTACATTCATTTTGCTCTGAAGGGATTAAGTGGGAGAAACTCAACTGGACTCTCTGATATTTTCTGGAAAAATGATAATTTCATTTGAGAGGAACTTTACATCACCTTTCAGCTATACCCATCAGAAATTCGAAATGTTTTATGAAAATCTGCGAAATTTATCTTTCTTTTAAAGATGGGTGGTAGTGTGACCTGATGAACAGTATTGTGATTAGTTTGATAGGATTTTGAGAGATTCAATAAGATTTTGTCGTTCGGGTAATCCTACCTTCTCTTGATTTTTGTTTTGAACTCTTTGTCTCAATTGCACTTCCATAATGCATAGCCAAGTGCTTTTCCATTCATGCAAAAGACGAAAGTATATGAAATTACTTGTTTCATTCTAAAAAACACCAAAAATCTCCAATTTTGTATACTGCTTCCCATCTTCTTATTGGGTAATCTTTGACACAGTAATCAATCAAAGCAATTCACAATTACTCAACATTTCCTTATCTCTTTGCATACACCCTTCTTGAGACTTGAGAGCAAAGTAAAGAGCAAAGTGAGCAAAATTGCTAGAGCAATTTTAAACTCTTTTCACATTAAAAGCAAAAAGAGCTAATCAAATTTTCATTAAATACTTTCGGAGCAAAGAGCAAAGCAATTGCCAAAGCTTGTTTTAATAACCAGATCAAGAGCGATTGGGAGCGATATGTATTGAAAGCTGTTTTGTGTACAGCAAAGCAAAGCACTGAGACGTATGCTTTGCTCCTGATTGCTCCTGCTTTCAAACCCTGAAACAAACAATAAAACAACCAAACGCAATTTCGCGTAAAAATCACGTGCAAACCAGAAAACCATCAGTACAGTCAGCAGGTGAGTTAAGCAATAGAAATGGGCCAATGGCAAATTGTTTTTCATCAAGAAAAAGGTATAATAATATGGAGACTGAAAGTATGCGGAAAGAGAGGTCATAATAGCGAGCGTTGTTTCTATCGAAATTATACTTGTGACACATGTAAGAGGCGGGGACATTTAAAAGCGGTATGTACAATGTGCAAATCGATTAACATTATTGAGGTTAATAATAATAAAGTGAGTGATTATATCGAAATAAAATCACTTAAATACGCGCAAGATATAGATGGTGAAAACAAATACAACTGTTCTCCTATCACAGTAGATGTTGATATTGATGGAAAAACATGCAGAATGGAAGTTGATACGGGCAGTGCAGTATCAATTATACCAAAGGAAATGTATAAGGATAAATTCCCGGGACGCAAACTTAAAGTGTCAACTGTAAAATTTCGAGGATATGGAGGTAAAAATATAAAAAATTTGGGCAAAGTATTTGTGAAGTTAAGTATGGCGGATATAAGGGACTTGTTGACATTTAGGAACACAGAGCAAGGTAAAAACGGTTTTTTGGTAAAAATATAAAAAACTTGGGCAAAGTATTTGTGAAGTTAAGTATGGCGGATATAAGGGACTTGTTGACATTTAGGAACACAGAGCAAGGTAAAAGCGGTTTTTTGGAGCGAGATTTTTTATCGGTCTTGGAATTGGTTTCACAGATATAAAAAAAATTGAAACGTCTAATCTAAAACACAACAATGAAATTGATACGGGAATCAAGCACTTAATAGAAATGCATTCCGAAGTCTTCCATGATAAAGCTTGAAAGTGCAAATATGAACAAATTAAGCTGAAATTGCGTAATGAAAATGTCACTCCTGTATTTCTAGGACCTCGAACTATACCATATGCTATTCGTAAGAAGCTTGAACATGAATTAGATAGGTTAGAACGCAACGGAATAATCACAGCAATAGAAACAATTGATTGGGGAACACCAATTGTTCCAGTTCAGTTATTAAAAGTGATGGCAACATTCGTTTATGTGGTGACTACAAGGTTACACTGAACAAGCACCTAGAAGCTGAGCATTGTTCCATTCCAAGGATACAGGATCTTTTCAAAGACTATCGGGAGGTATAAAATTTACAAAAATTATGTGTGGAATTTCAAAATGGAAACCACGTCCTAGTAAACGACTATAGAAAACACGTGGAAGGATAGACACGAGCAGTAATTTCCAAAAGAATTGGAAGTCAAACATATTTAGTGAAAACGACAAAATATGGAAACGGTACCTTAACCAAATAAAAGAATGTCGACCTTCAGCTTTTCAGTGTAGTACTTCAGCAGACAGCTGTATTTCTTTGGGAGAAAGTGAGCGCATGAAAGATGAAAACAGGTCAACGCTAGAAATCCAGCCCGACCATCTGGTGATTGCAGAGTGCTTAGCACCACATCGTAGAGACGAAAGTATTCAAATCGAAGGTCGTGCTTACGATCTCCGGAGAGGTCGCCATCTTCAACTGCCAAGAAGATACCAGTATTCTATGTAAGCCTGCTACTTTATGCATATAAAAACATTATGGATATATAAAATCTAGGGATAGGAATTGCTGCATATCGAACAAAGCTTCATATATTGATTATTGAACTATTTTATATTTTGTATATTGAAATGTACCTTAATTGATATTATTCCTATGTTATATAATACTGTGATCACTTTATGAAGCACCCTGAAATATTGACTTAGAATACTAGAATAAGAGAATAATGTAATAGATGTACCTGCACACACATGACTTGCATAAAGAATGTAAAAGAAGAAACTACGTTCTGTTCAAGCCTCAGTGAATTTCGCAATAAATATAAACGTCAAGAATAATTGTATTGTTTTAATGTAAATACAAAGTAAAGATTATAACAGTAATGAATCATTTCTTATTGATTTGGTAGAGCGATGACCTCAGATACATTTATGTTTTCGTAAATGTTTTTTTGTTTGCTTGCAAAGTGCAATTTGCGTATGTTGCAAATTCCTCTTAAGGTCGAGCGAATTTTGCTTGTTTTGTTTTCCTTTTCATTTATCGGTCTGATTTTTGTTTATTTTTCTTGTCTGTGGTCATGGCTCTACAATGCATGGTTATAGCATGTAATATTATCTGTTTCGAGTGACTACAAGTTAAATTGAAAAATATTATTCTTTCATGGCTTTACACTACATTGTATCAAAGAGTAGTTCAATGCTGGGTTTTATAAAACATTGGTCCCGATAGGTTTCGGAATCCTATCATAACAGTGCATTTGTACAGTTGCTTTTTTGAATACGTTAGTCAGGTCTGGTCTCCATTTCATGATACACACATCGACCGTATCTTATCTGTACAGCGAAACATCTTATGATTTGCTCTCAGGCACCTAGTCTGGAATAATTCATTAATTCTTCCACCCTATTAGGATCGCTTGATGCTTTTAAATATGCACTCGCTTGAGAAATGTGGCATATTGATTCTCCGTTGTTACTTAACAAAATCTCTTTCCGTGATAGTAGGCACAAACTGAGAAGGCTACTTATGTTGCATATTAACTCCCCAAGGTCTAACTTTAGCATGTATGAACCTCTTAATCGCATGTGTTTTACTGTTAATAATATGGCTGACCATTTTGTTGTTGACGTTTCTAAGTATGTTTAAAAAAAACGTCTGTATATTATTTAATCTTTTTTATTTACTTTATTTTCTTTTTTTTTAATGTTTTTGCAGTATGTTGTTGACCGTTTATTTATTGTACGTGTCACTACAACTTAAGCTGGTTCTGATAGTAAAAACAAATGAGATAACAAACAGACAGCCTGTCCGAATTATTCAACCAGCCTATTTCCCCGTACATAATGATCACTGACTTATAACAATGAGCGTATTGAGATTTTCCTATAGGAAAGAATGGCATAAGTTTTATAGTTTTCTCTTTCGCGCTATGATAGAGTTGGAGCTACCAATAGAAAATATCGCATACTGAATGCGAAGAATAAGGTAAAGATATTGTTTACCATGCTCCGTCTCTTTTGTCCATACTCAGGATTCAGCTAAAAATAACCTTTTGAAAATTAAAGTCGAAATGAATTCAATTCCTTAAAGACATTTAAAATATCACTTGGGCACAAGAAAATATATTTTTTTACTTTAATTCGATTTTTTTGGTGTAAAATTTCATCTGATTGGTTAAGTTTTACATGATTTTTAAGTAGTAAACGTTTTAAAGGGTGCTCAACCCTGATATACAGACAAACAAAATGCGTGCCACATGAAATAGCAAATCGCTCAGTCCATTGTTATTGTTCAGAAATTAGGAAAACACTAACTCTGTAATTCGGATTACTTGAACTTAGAAAACGCTAAGTCAAGTATGTAAAAATAACTCTCGTACTGAAATGAGGTTTCACTGATTCCAGTACTGGGATAGGATTGGATAGAGGATTTGAGCAGAAGACAACTACAGCCTATTAGATTATAATAAAAACTGAACTTTTTTCGTACAAATGTTCCACATATATATATATATAACAAAATTTTTAAAAGTAAAACGGAAACAAATAATCAATATTCATTGTCAGCAATTACTGCTGACTTACACATAATTTTATTTTCATTCAATATTGCAAACACAGTCGGGTCACAGTACTACAAAAATATTTATTTGAAAAACAAGTGCAATTGCTTAGTAAGCAAAAACACAAAGGTGAATTTACGGTAATTACATGTAAGGTGACTGACCGACCAACTGCTCGTGAATTATAATGTCTTATAAGTCAATGATAATTATGCACAGCTTGGTTTGAGCATATCTCTAGTCCTTCTCGCCTTGGATAGAAAAACAAACTTACCCCTCGACTTGCTGTTAGGCGATGAGACCAATTCTATTCGATTCTAATTGCCCTCACCATAGTGAGGTATATTTACCCGAAAATCGTCAAGTTTGTCCACCAGCAAACATCTAGAAGAAACTCTAGAAGCTAATAAGGCTGCACCCATCAATAGAACATAATCACTACCCAAGATCAAATCAATACAACTGATATAGTGCCACTCTTACTGATTAAATACCCCGTGAATAGGAAAGATAAGATTTTTTTTCCTTTTTGTTTAGTACTCCCTACATAGGGATAAATAATAGATTTTGTTTGTTTGTTTTTTAATGACATTACTTTTTTTTATATGTATACCCTTTACAAAAATTTGATAAATAACAGAATTTGTCTTTTTGTAGGTACTCCCCACATAGTGATAGATAATAGTTTTTTTATAAATAATAATTACTCCCTACAAAGTGATAGATAATAGAATTTTCATCTTCTGTACAAGTGAGTACTCCCTACAAGGGATAAATAATAGATTTTTTTTAGAAATGATATTTTTTATATGTACACCCCTTACAAAATGATAGATAATAGAATTTTTCTTTTTGTACTTCCTACATAGGAATAGACCATAGATTTTTTTTATAAAAGATGAATATTAGATTTTAGAAATATACAAAAATATTCCCTAATTAAAACAAATTTATTTATACACATATAAACGAACTTACCACAAAAGTATTTGAAGCTATATTTGTTTTTAAAGTTTTATTATGATTTGAAGGAAGTGTCTTTTACAAAGCGGATTTGGTATCTAAATATCGCTGAACCTTAAGTCAATTTCTCGTTACAGTTCAGTGGGAAATAGTGCTCTCACGGTGTGAGATCTAGCCTCGAGCGTAAGGACCCTCCCTGGTTTAAAATAGATAACTGAGCTTTATTTTCAATTCAAATATACATATATAATATTAATATATCCTAACCTAAATATCATTATAACTCTTAAAATCTACTGAAGCTACTACTAATATAAAAATTTAATAAAATTCAACAATAAAAATAAAAAAAAGTTAAAAAACTTAAGTAAAAAAAATCCAGTTTGAGTTTTGTCCCCAATGTGTTCTCCTTATTTCTGTAATAAACGAAAAAAGAACAATTTAGTTCATTGGAATTAAACTTGCATTAACTAAGATTTAATAACACAGAATTATATCGCTGCTATAGAGTGAGAGCGACAATGTCGCACAATTATACTTCGGCTGCAACGTGCTGAAGCGTGTAAGCAGAATTATACTTCTGTTACATCGAATTATTTGAGAACGTGTGCGCAGAACTATACTTCTGTCGCAACGTGCTGAGGCGTGTTAGCAGAATCACTTCTGTTACAGCGAATGTGAGAACGTGTACGTAGAATTACACTTCTGTCGTAACGTGCTGGAATGTGTAAGCAGAATTATACTTCTGTTACACGAGTGGGGAGCAAATATTAGATTTTCTGAAAATTTGGATATTAGCAGAATTATACTTCTACAGCAATAGAATTAAACGATTGGCGTTATCTGGTGTAAATCTCCGTCAATCTTGGCATGATTTTATTTTATGCTGCCTTTTCTGTTTGGGATACTCGGAAGTTCTGCCTTTGTTGCTCGAGCTGGTTAACCTCTCGCTTTGTGGCTATGGTGACACATAGATTCCTGGACAGCATTTTGCTTTAGATTCTGCTGCCTTTGTTATGCCAAGTGGCTACATAAACTCAGTTATGTTCAAATATGGCATACTTAGAGTTGTAGTGTGAGTAACTGCAGGCTTTAGTTCAGGACGACGTGGCCGAGTTGGAATTCGAATTCTTGGACAATAATTCCTTGACCTTGGTTTGAATGTCAGGCAGTCGTTTGCTTTGGGCTCTTTTTTTAAGCTTTTTCATTTCAGATGAAGCTGGCGTTGCTTCAAATGGCCTGAAGAGCTTGGTTACAGGCAAAACCTAATGAGGTGGTGGCCGTACAATGGCAGACTTTAGTTTGTGAGCCTTCTTTAGTGTTGGTGGCAGAGGGCTCACTGGCCTAATTGGCTTAGAAGGAGCCAAAAGCTTTGGTGGTTGGACTCCGGGTTAAATATTTCCAATAACTCTTCCATTGTAAAAGAAATAAAAAACAAAAAAACCAAAAATAAAAATAATAAAAACGAAAAACTGAAAATAAGACCGCACTGTTGTTCACTTGTCAACTTTCAAAATTGAAGTGATTTTTGGCGGATTTTGGATTCGTTTATATTCAAATGTAACGGGTATTTTGATATTTGGTACTGCCAGAGAGCAATAGTTTTTGGTGGGCATAATTGATAATTGTCAAGAGACGGTGATAGAAGAGAGAGGAGGGATTTTGGAGATAGGATGAGTGAGAATATTGTATTCAGTTCTATTATTGGATATGGAGGAAAGAAGTCTGACATGTTTTATTGGGGTTTGTGCCACTGGGGACTGAGCATTCACTTGCACAATTAGTGTAGAGTGAGATGCAGGTTTTAAACTATAGTGACGCAATCTAGTGGTGAGAGTTTTAGTTTCTCTGCGATCTAGTTCAGTTTGTATTTTATTAGATTGCAAAGTTGTTGACACTGAACGAAATGGCGATACACTTTTTTCATTTTTCCATTTTGTATTAATAGTTGAGAGAGTGTAGTGCTTTAATATATCACTTGGTGCATTTCTCCAGATTTTTCTGAGAACTGTGATGTTGAGGTGCAATATGATTTTTGGTGAACTAATATTTTCCGGGGGGTAAGCGTTTTCTTGTATGGAATTGATGTTTTTGTGAATATATTGGCGTGGTGGAGTATTCCCAAACTATCTTTACTTTTTTATCCAACTTGGGGTTTGTTGTAGTATAGTTGGATAGCATAGTCGTAGTCGTGCTCTTTATTTCTGGTACTCCGTCGACCAGAATCCAATCCAATTCTGTGTTTTGGGCTGTGGGTGTCAGGCGCGGATCTAGCATTGAAATTAGGGGGAGGGGGGGGGGGGTCTTCTTACAAATTATATCTGTCGAGCAAAAAAAAAAAAAAACAAAAACAAAAAAATCCAACGCCGTAAGTCGGGTTGCATAGCCACCGCAGTACTTACTGCAGTACTTGGAACTAGGAAATCCGCATTAAGCAGTGTGGATGATGTGTCATTTGTTAGCAAACTTTTTTTTTACAAACACTAATTTTTTTAATAAAATAGGGTGCAAGCTGCAGGAGTCATTCAAGCCCAACTTTTCTCAGTTTTCCACACTGGCATATATAATATGGACTGCTCGATATGCTATTTCTTGCGGGTACAATTTTTTGTGTTAAAAATAGTTCATACGTCGGTGCCAACATTGAAAAATCCATTGGCGGAAAGTTGAAAAGTGAAACCTCTCGAATTTCTATTAACCCAAATAATTAATTTAAAAACATTTATTTCGACAAACCCACTTATTTATTTATTGTTTACAGCTCTTTCTCAGTTCGCACGTTACATAGGAAAGTGATCAACTAAAAAAATGCAACTTTTCAGGAGAGCGAAAAAACGAAAAGCTGTACATAGAATTAATTCTAGCTTAACGTAGTAATTGTTTGCTAAAAATAGTCTGAACTCTTAAACTCGTAAGTATATTTCTGAAGTTTTATATAAAAGAAATTTTAAGTTTTTGTTACCGCAGTTGGCGAGGTTAGCTGTTAATCCCGCATCCTCTTAAGTTGTGTCGCTTTTCTTTGTTGCGAATAAATATTTTTAGAAGTTTTTTTTAAGTGGTACAACTCAAAATACGATTTTTAAGAATTAAATTCCGTACTTTGAATTTTGTGGAAAAATGTCATAACTCATAATAAAATTTGTAAGAAATAAATGCTGTTTTGTGGAAAAGTGACACAATTTAAAATAATACTTTTAAAATGTCGAAAACATATTTACGTTTGTTATAAAGATCATCACAACTCAAAAAGTGACACTGACACACTGTTCTATGAAGAATATCTCTGTGCTTAAGTAACAAAAAAGTGACACTATCGCTATCTAGCGGCAAAAACAATCAGATAGAAATATGCCAATTTCATAGTGTAATGAACTCAAAAACGACAAATTTTGAGTTACGTCACATTTCTATGTGACGTGCGAATTAGTAGTTAGTGCTTAGATCGAAAGAGAACGCTATATAGAAATGAGCCCACTTTCTGCAGTGTACTTCTATGGACGTAGTCAGTCCATATTTTAAATGTCAGTGGTTTTACATAAGAACGCTGTAAATATTTTAGAATGTTAGGAATGTTACATGCCAAAATTACCTAAAAAGGGGCTTATCTCTCTTTAAGGCGAAGAAATTGCCATCAGCAATTGATTCAAATTCCTCAGTTAAAAACAAAAAGTATTTCCCATAGAACGACTTGGGACAAATAAAAGTTTTAAATTTCAATAGAAAAAAGCCCCACGACAAATCTTACCTTCAGTAAGATTTGTCGAAAATAAAAATACGATATGTATGTACATATATACCTACATACATATCGGGCGCATAAAATTTACTCGGTGAAGATTTAAACGATCAAGTCTTCACCAAAAGCCTTCTTTCAGCAAATTGTCGCCAGCGGCATACATTGTGGATGCAACAATGTATGCACAATAGCCAGCAAGACGATGGTTTGATATTTATGAAAATATCAAATTTCATTTCAACCATCGTCCGCCGCGATAGGCTGAACACTAATTGTAAACAGGTAAAGAAAATAGAAGTTGCGATAAGAAAAAAAAAATAAACGTTTTGTGAAAATAACCATAAGAGGAAGTTTGTGAAAGAAAAAGTTTGTGAACAAAGCAAAAGTAAAAAAAATATATATAAATAAAATAAAAGTGTGCGAGTTGTCTTAATCATAGCTTCCTGAAACGGCGTAGAGTGATTGCCTTCGGCTAAGGTAAGCCCCGAAATATAACAGGAGTTAGGACTAAGTTAAGTTAGGGCTCTGATGTGGTAGTGAGGGAGTCTGTTTCGTGGCTTCGGAAGTATTTCTCTTGGATCACCTAAAGCTGAGGTCCGAAACCCAAATTCCGAGAAAAACCTATACACATACATCACATGCATACAATAGCATTCATTGAAATAAATTTTTATTTTTTTAAGTTTTGGAATAAAAATTTTTTTTTAAGTTGAATTATATAAATAAAAAAAGTATAAAATAAAAAATATATTTTTTCAAATAACTCAATTAATTAAATATTTTTTCTTCAAATTTAGGGGGGGGGTCATGACCCCCACGACCCCCCCCCCTGGATCCGCCACTGGTGGGTGTATTTCTAGACCCTCATCTAATTCCATTTTTAATGATGGCGGCATAGATGTTTGCTCCGAGAAGAATATCGATTTCTCCTGGAATTGAGAACGTAAGATCTGAAGCGGGAGGTTATTTATGTATTTCCAATTTGAAACTTTGATTGTCTGTCTTGGTAGTAGATTGGTGACTTTTTGGATTATGAGCAAGTTGCATGCTATTTTAAAATTGTTGTGTAGAGAATTAATTGTGACTGTGTCTTGTTTTAATGTTGTAGCTGTAGAGAGCAGAGGTCTTTTCATATTAGCGGTTAAAAAATTTTGAACTTGTTGTTGGTCATTTTTACAAGCTAAGGGTGTGCTTGGTTCAGTTTCCATACTGAAATTTTGGGTGGATTCATTTATTGATTTTGTCACCGAATCGTTTCGCTCATGATGGAGCAGAGTATTGTGACTTTTATTACAGTGGTAACACATTTTATTTCTTGTGTAATTTGATGTCATATGGTTGGGTGATAAGCAGTTTTCGCATAAATGCTTTGTAGTGAGCTTGCTTCTTAAACGAGAAGATGTAGTGAGCTTGCTTCTTATATCAGAAGATTGGTAGGTAGGAGTGCCGATTTATCAAAAAACTTAGGCTACTACGCCGACTTATCTTCTGGCTATTACGCCGATAAAATGTTAGGCTATTACGCCGACTTGTGAATAATAACACTCCTGGTTAAGGTTCAGTTAATTATTATTTTATTCAATCGATTACGCTAAATTTATACATAAATTTTACTTACGCTAGCAATTATGACTATCGATCATACAAGTCCAATCGTGAGAAACGCGTCAACAATGAAAGTCGGTCAGTCATTATACTTTATGCAATATTCATACATAACATGAATCACACTCTTGAATTTTAATTCATTCATTGTAACCTGACTCATGCTTTCTTTATTTTGTTTTCTTTAATTCAATGATTGTGAGTGACGATTTTCTTTCTTGACCCATATCTTTCTTTGTTGATATTTTTCCCATAATATGCCGCTTAATTACATATAGCATGTCGTAAGCATGCTTGTGACTCAATTTAGTATTTAGTGATATATCTTGGATTAAGATATATTACATTCATTCTCTTTGGGGAAAAAAAAATATGTTTGTGTTTAAAGATATATTTTTTTTGTGTATTTCTATACCTATTGTTTATATTAAAATAGTAAATATACTTATTTCTACTTTATCATATCTTATTTCTATGTGTGTACATATTGATTGTCTTAAGTTTCCTATGTATTATATTTACAGATACTTCTTTAATCGATTATTATGTATTTCTTTGATTTCTTTCCCAATTCTTATCTTTGTATTTACACCATTTACATCGATAACCTCATATGGGCCTTTGTATGGTGAATCTAATTTTTTACGATTTCCTACTTTAAGCCATAGATATTTTTAGTGGATTTGACTTTTTATCTACTTGTTCTTTTCTATTAATTTTTGCTTTATCTAATCAAATTTTTGCTGTTGCGTTAGCTTGTTGTAGTCGAAATTTAAGTTCTTGTATGTAATCACCAATGTTATATATCCGTGGTGGATTATCAGTTTTTGCGTCAGAGGGTAAACTTGCTAGTTTTCCGAAAATTAATTCAAAAGGTGAAATATTGGTGTCCGAATGGGGTGTTGTATTATAGCAAAATATGAAGTATGGTAACCATTCGTGCAAATTATTATGTGTTGCAAATGATAGCAAGTATTCATTTAGGACTCTGTGGTTTCTTTCTTTTGAGCCTAAACTTTCATGATGAAATGGGGTGGAAGTTTTATGTTCAATTTTAAAAATTTTACAAATATTTGCTATAATTCCGTTTACAAATTCTGTTCCCAGATCGCTTTTCAGTGTTTTAAATGAACCATATTTCAATATAAATCTTTCTGCTAGCGCCTTTGCTATTGTTTTGGCTTCTTTATTCTCCATTGGTATCGCTTCTGTGTATTTAGTTAATTCGCATTGAAGTGTTAGTATGTATCCAAATTCACTAGATGGTCTTAGTGGTCCTACTGTGTCGATGGATATTGTATCTAAACTGATTGTTGGGGTGTCTGTTAGTATTAAATTTTCACGTGTGTGTCTAATTTGCTTATTTTGTGCACACAGTTTACATTGATTAATGTATTTCTTTACCATTTTGTTTAAATTTTTCCAACAGTACCTTTGTTTAATTTTATTAATTGTTCTTTTTACTCCAGAATGAGTGCGGTGAATCATGGAATTCTTTTATGATTTCTATTTTTGTGACTTCATTTTCAATTCTAATCGGATGATCATATATTAAAATTTGTAATTCTATCTTCATTTTCTTTATATTTCGTTGTAATGCATTACATGTTTTTTTGAATTCATCTATGTTTACGTGCTCAAATATTTTATCATTTTTGGCTATAGCTAGCTTTATTATATTATGCTTCTTTATAATGAATATGAACTTTGTTACGGTATTGCTTCACATAATTATCATCACAATATCATAAAACCATGTAACACCATTTCACTTGTTATGACATAAAAAATCTGACCTGCATTAATAACATTGCAAAATGTAAGTCGGATCAAATGTCACAACATATCGATACCAGAAGTGGTTCAAAGTGAAATATGGAAAATGATGATTAATTCATTTTTGTTTAATTGCAAGGTGAATTAATGAGGTGATGACGATGTGTAGCAATTTGTTTATTTTTATAAGAATTATTTTTGATATGAGCTGAGTTGAGTTTAAGTTAGTAGTTAGTAAGTGAGTCGGCTGAGTTGGAACTAGTGAAAAATAAAAGTTGAAGTAAAGCAAGTTATCGAGAAATACATATATTTAAAGAAGAACAAAAGAAAAATAAGTGATCGAGAATTATATATGTACACATATATTTAAAGGAGAATTATATATACATAAATTTAAAGAAGAATAAATGAGTAAAGTATTTGTTATTGTTTGTGTGTGATTGATGGTGTTATCCACAGTGCTAAAGTTACAGTTGGACCAATCGTGAGATCGTTACATTGGCGCAGCCGGTAGGATCGGGGAAGCCAGTTTTTGCCTATATATATATAAACATACTACAATTTCGTTTAAGTTACCCCCAACGCTCGAGGTCGGTCAACTGTAACTGCCTCTGCTGATAAAAGCAAGCAGCCACCTCCTCACCAACGTGCAAAGCACCAACGAGGGATTGATTCTAGAGGGCCTCATCCCTGCCCAAATTGAAGAAGGAAGACGGATAAAAGAAATAATCAACACTTCAATAATCCTCCTTCCCGGACGACACTACAGATTCCTGGTTTTGGCAGCTGGAAACATCCCAGAAGAATTGAGAAAGAAAACAAGTAGGAAAAGTAAACAATTGAATATAAAATAATTATAATTAAGTAGAGAAAATATTTTTTTTATATATATATATATTATATATATTTTATTTTATATATCAGTCAGTGAAATAATTTATTTTTTATTTAATAAGTCTTAAGTGTTCAGTGAAATTTTTTTTTCTTTTTTCGTACATATAAATATAAATCTTGAAGGTCGTATGGTTGATAACCAAAACTTTTTCGAAAACTGCATTGTTTTCTATAATTTTTATGGTTTTCGTACTCTTTGTTCCTACAAAGAATTTTTTCTTTTTTTTCGGAACTACTCATACGTTTTTTCGCAGTGGGTAATATTGTATCAAAATCTTCTGCCGTTAACTCTTTGCTCTTCAGCTGTCTACTGTTTTCATTATAAACTGCCAAAAAATTTCTATGGTTTTGCCTACTCGGCGTTCTTCTTGTTCCGATTTTGAAACGGCAATAAATTCTCTATCTTTTGAAAATACAAGCCCTCCAGGCAGCCCGAGAACGGAGCAAAATTCACATTGTAGCAGACCATCCACAAATTGGTATCGCGAACACCGTTCGGGTAAACGTTTCCGATGACTTAGCTTGGTTAGATTTCTTACAAAAACTAGTAGTTTACCCACTTTGGTCGCAAAGGACCGCACTAAGTCAGTTTCAGAAAATTTTGTCATTACAAATTGTAATAAAGACTCTCTGGAATACAACGGAAAAATGCCACTAAATTATGAAAAGGTGGTTAAATTAACTGCCCAAATGGTGCCCCTATTCTCAGGTGAGGCTAGTCCTCAACTTGTAACCGAGCTGCAGACTTTTATTGGATGTTGTAGACAAGTTCAACAATGCTTAGAAGATGAAGAAAAATCTGCATTTCTACACATTCTCCAAACAAGATTGCGAGGGAATGCTTACATGCTTGTTTCCTCCAGCACTTTTTCAAAGTTTGAAGAGATGGAGCAATTACTTAATCAGTCCTATTTACCACGGGAAACATACCAGGAGTTAATAAATAAGCTGATTACATGTAAACAGTACCCCATGGAATCGCTCACATCTTTCGCAAACCGTATCAAACAGCTTCTAACGCAATGCAAGGAAGCTGCAGAATACAAGTATGGTGCGACAGGTCTCCAAGCGGTGACTACGCAACTAGAAGATTTTGCTATAAGTTCCCTAAAATGCGGTGTAAGGAATCCACTTCTCAGTACACATCTTCTGTCATTAAGTGAAGCAACCTTAACCAGCCTAATAGAAAAATGTCTGAACATGGAAAGACTACTTCAGGGAAATCCCCACATGCAGCAAGAGCACCCATATCTATATAACTTCCCAAATGCATATATGGGTATGCAAGGAAATATCCATACAGTGCACCGCACTGATAATTTCTCGAATTCGTTTATACAAACTCCAACTAATGCCATCCCAGTAGCTGGTCATATAACCTATCAAGCAGCAAGTGCACTGCATACATCCCAAATATTTCACCCAATTCCGAACGTACAGAACTTATTTCGACATACCATTCTCCGTCTAATACTCATGAAATTTCTAGCTATCAACCTCACCCCACTGATAAAAGTGCACCTATTTCTGCCTCAATAACTGATCAATTCTCACCAAAAAACCATTCAAACAAGCTACCACAAAGACTTAATGACCAGCACAAATCCGCATTGTCTAGAGTTTCATGTTCATATTGTAATTTTAAGGGGCATACTTATGACGACTACCTAAAGCGTAAGAATACCCCATATTGCGTGAAATGCAAAATAGGTGGGCATGATGCTAAAAACTGTAGAAACAGGAATAATTATCCACCCGAGGATTCACAAACGCATCGTGCCAATGACACAACCCGAGGTAACCCGAGGGTTTATCATGTGCAACTAAAATGCGATTTCTGTGGAAGACGAGGACATTCCATATCAGAGTGCATGCAGAAACAAAGATGGGAAGCCAGATCTTCGGGAAACGCGCGCCAGTTGATCGAAAATTCCCCGGCTCGACTTTAAAATCGCATTCTCAACCACTATCAGGGTATTCCCCGCCGCCTGCCAGTAGCAGCGAAAATATATCACTGGCTCACTTACCTTTAGATATAGGCAAGAACAATTCGGTTCGGCTAGTAGTGGATACTGGAGCTGAAGTCAGCATAATCAAACAAAACGCCTTAAATACTAGCGACTCAATCAACCGGAATGATACTACGGTGTTGAAAACTCCCTTCGGTGAAGATAAAACACTAGGTAGCTGCCACGGTAAATTTTCTTTTGAAAGCCCAATACCATGCAATTTTCAAGTTGTGAAAACCAGCACACCGATCTCGCACGACGGGTTGCTAGGAAATGACTTTCTTTCAAAAAATTGTAACATCGAGGGCCCTAATCGAATTCTCAGATTTCCTCGCACGGAAATCAATTCCACAGAGTTCACAATACCGCTTTTGGCTGCAATTAATGAGAAACATTGTTGCGACACTGGTAAGAATAAAGGGAACCAAAAGAAAACCATGGAGACTATTCAAACCACCCACTATGTCGAAACCCAGGTATACGACAGTGCCACCAAACGAGTAAAGGAGCTTCAAGAAAGTAAAAAGAAAAACCCAAATTTGAAGGAAATTTCACTCACTGACAATATCACGCACTATACTATTGAATTCCCACAGCCAGTACACATACCTGCGCGGTCGCACGTAGTAGTTAAAGCACCTTTGACACTAGAGCAAGAAATGCTCTGTCAGTCCCAAGAGGTGGAATCAGGAGTTTTTCTAGCTAATAGTTTGCTAAGTTCCGAAAACAGAGGAAACTTAATTGGTGTGCTTAACGTTAATAGCCATAGTGTTGCATTAAAAAAACTCACACTTACGCTGGAGCCCAATAGTAATTACAATACCTATAGCTTGCAGCCAAGTAGCGATTTCGGCTCCAGTCTGACTTCAGAAGTGAGACATAACTTCACTAACACTAGCTGTCCGAAAAACGAGATTTCACCTACAAAACTAATTAATTCCACACGTTTACTCAAGCAGACTCAACCAAACTTTCAAATAGACTCTCTGCAAGTATCACGCCTAGTACGACTAGAGCAAGAATTAACATTAGATGAAACTCTTTCTGAAGATGAAAAATCTTCTATCCTGAATATTTGCCACCAATACAATGACATATTTCATCTGGTTGGCGATAAGCTCACTTATACCAATGCCATTTCGCATATCATTCCAATAGTTTCTGACCAACTTCCAGTTATTAAAAAAATGTATCGACTTCCAGAGACGCAAAGAGAAGTTATAAATCAACAGCTCCATGAAATGCTAGAAAGTGAAATAGTTAAACCTAGCAAAAGCCGTTGGAACTCACCGCTGTTAGTGGTTCCAAAGAAAGCAGGGCCAAATGGCGAAAAACGATGGAGGGTTGTGGTCGGTTTTAGGAAATTAAATGATAAAACAATAGGTAACGCTTTTCCATTGCCCAGGATTGAAGATATCCTGGACCAACTAGGTCATTCCCGGTATTTCACTACTTTGGATCTTGCCAGTGGCTATCATCAAGTACTGGTTCATCCTAAAGATAGACCCAAGACAGCCTTTAGTACAGCTTATGGGCATTATGAATTTCGGCGCATACCTTTCGGGTTGAAAGGAGCACCAGCTACATTCCAACGGTTGATGAATTATGTTCTCACAGGTCTTCAAGGTCTAGAATGTTTCGTTTACCTAGATGACATAGTTATCTATGGGAAAAACCTTGAAGATCATAACAGTAAATTGATAAAAGTTCTTGATCGTTTACGAAAAATAATTTAAAGTTACAGCCAGAGAAATGCCAGTTCCTAAGGCGCGAAGTCATATATCTGGGACACAAATGCTCCAGTGAAGGAGCCCTCCCAGATCCCTCAAAAACAGAATGCGTTCACAACTTTCCCGTCCCGCGTACTGGTAGACAAGTTCAATCTTTTCTCGGCTTAGCTAACTACTACAGGAAATTTATACCCAATTTCTCCAAGATTGTTCATCCTATGACTAATTTATTGCGAAAAGATGTGAAATTTGCGTGGACTGAAAACTGCCAGAATGCTTTTAACGAGATTAAAAGAAATCTCACTTCAACACCACTTCTTATACATCCAGATTTTACTCTGCCTTTTAACTTAACCACGGACGCTAGCCAGGAAGTTCTAGGAGCTGTCTTGTCTCAGGGAGAAATAGGTAAAGATCGCCCCATAGCTTATGCAAGTCGGACTCTAAATAAGGCAGAAAGGAATTACTCGACAATTGAGAGAGCATTACTAGCAATTGTTTGGGCTACAAGGAATTTTCGTTGTTATTTGCAAGGGCGTAAATTCACAGTATATACAGACCACAAGCCCTTGAAAGGAGTCTTCAGCACCAAGGACCCCACTTCAAGATTAGTTCGATTTCATCACAAGCTTTCTGAGTTCGACTATTCCATCGAGTATAAGCCAGGGAAATACAACACAAACGCGGATGCTCTTAGTAGACGTTCTTATAACTCAGAGCAGGTTGAACAAAAGTTTTCAAATATACCTGTACAAGCGCAAGTCCATACTCCGCCAGACTTACAGGAATGAAATACAGCTCCAGTTGACTGCCTTGCAATCACTCGTGCCCAGGCGCAGCATACCCGTGTGACGAATGACTCATGCGAAATGACAAACAAAAAAAGAATACCTCCAGAGTCTTCAGTTAGCTCTGACTCACAATCTCAAACTAATATTTCGTATGGCAGACAAGCTGAACATAGTGATGAAAATCCTATAGAGCCTTATTCTCTCAGATCAAATCTTAATAACCAGCCTCCCGAGATAATCACAGAAATTCGAGTGGTAATAAAAGACTACCACGATTCTGTTTTTGGTGGACATCAGGGTGTTATGAAAACGTACAACCGAATCAAAAAGAAATTTCGATGGAAAAACATGTTGAGGGACATGAAAAAATACGTTAAGAGATGTCCAAAGTGTCAGAAAATGAAGGCTAGCCCAGAAACACGTATGCCAATGACCATTACAGACACAGCTCGAATGCCCTTCGAGAAAATCTACCTAGACATCGTGGGGCCTCTAGAAGAGACGCATGCGGGAAACAAATATATACTAACATTCCAAGACAACCTAACAAAGTTTGCTGATTGGTATCCTATGCCAAATGCAGAGGCGGAGATTGTAGCCCGAAAATTCTTTGATGAAATAATTACCCGCAACCGCATACCCTAAAATTTGGTTACCGATCAGGGCTCCAATTTCTTAAGCGACCTATTCAAGAAGGTCTGTAAACTCCTTAAAATAAATAAGTTGCAGACATCCGCGTACAACCCTCAATCAAATGGCTTTTTAGAAAGAACTCACAGACCATTAGTAGAGTATCTTAGGAGCATTGTAGATGAGATCCCAAATTCTTGGGATCAGTTTTTAAGAACTGCAACCTTTGTATATAACAACAGCGTACACGATAGTAGCAAACTTACCCCCATGGACTGTTTATTCGGAACCTGTATACAATCATCAAAGTTATTATTATCTTCTGAAATACAAACTACAGAAGACATATACCATTGCTCGTAAAAACCTTTTATGTAGCAAAAATCGCTCTAAAGAACTTTATGACAAACATTCACGGCCAATAACTTTCCATGTCGGAGATAAAGTATTACTGAAAAACGCAGCCAAAAAACACAAACTCTCCCAGGTATGGCTAGGACCATATCAGGTGATTGAAGTTCCCAATTCAGTGAATACTAAAATCCAAATTCGTAACAGGAAAGTCGTAGTCCATAATAATAGATTAAAACCTTTCTATGAATAAAGTCTAAAACAAAATATGTATATATATTTCCCCAGACATGGCGCGACTATTACTAGGGTTCTATTGCGTCAGCATATCTATTTCTTTGGGAGCAACTCTACCTTTCGAAGTCCAGCCTCTAACAAATACGGGTATTATGTTTGAAATTTAGGAGAGATTTTGTTTTTCCACGACACATGGAATCCATTTACCCAAATCAACAAAAGTAACCTTGAGACGGAAACCATGTTGGTGGAGCATACTGAATTCCTCGTAAGCCAACTGTGCGGAAAGCATAAAAATACAACTGTTTGCACCGAACAGAGTAGTCAAATCCACAACCTAATAGAAGCGATCAAAAAGCATGCCGCTGTTATCAAGGAACTAACAACAACCCGACGTCAGAGTAGATCACTGGCCGATGGAATAGGAAAGGGTTTTCATTTCCTATTTGGCACAATGGATAGCGAGAACGAAAAGGAGATATATAGCCGGATTTCCAACCTTGAAACAGACACAAAGGCACTGTTAGATTTAGAAAAACATCAGATTACGCTTTTCAAATCAACATACGAACAACAAAAGAAATCTGTACAGAAGCTGGAGTCGAACCAACGTGAAATCATCAGAACAGTAAACGATCGGCTCGAAAAGGTGACAGAGGAGATAAGTACCCGTCAACGGAATCAAGAGGTAATGACAACAATCAGTTTGCATATTATCGACATAGAGTTAAGACAACAAACACTACTTGAAATATTAACAACAGTAAAAAATAATCAAATCCACCCCTTGCTAATATCTCCATCTACTCTTCTAGAAACCTATTACAAGGCAAACCCAAAAGAGCCTAGCGAAAAAAAGGATTTTGCACTATTATCTGAAACCCTGGAAGTTAAATCACAGGTCGTAAAAGGCAACCTTGTAGTAAGAATTAAATTTCCTATTCTAAATCTCCCGGTTTTCAAGCTTCAGCAAATACATCTGTTCCCCATCAAGACATCTAACAACCACTCACTACTTCTGAATTTGGAACACTCCTATTTAGCTAGTCACCTAACCACCCAAGAATTTGTATTACTTCGACAAACAGAATTTAGAGTATACAAAAAGCTATTAATTAATCCCCACCAAAATACGTAAGTTGGCCCTTTACTAAATGCAATTTTTAAGGGACAAACTGTAAAAGAATGCCCCATAAACTTCATATTTAACCCCTTCAATGAGTCGAATCATTGCGAGTATTTGGCTCAAGCGTATGCACCACAACTTCTGGTGCAATTAACTCGAAAAAATGCTTGGTTATTCTCTTTCTCTTCCCAACAAAAGATTACGATGTCATGCAAAAGCGGACTACATAGTTCTAGCCTCAACAATCACAGAGTACTAATACCCAATGAACCGTGTCAATTTCAAATTGACGACCAAGTGATATTTTATGAAGATGAAGATCATCATGACATAAAATTATCACAACCAGAACACATACAACCCCAAACTTTGAATTTAAACGAAACCGTTCAGAGCTTACTGAAAACATTGAGTAACTCGAGTAGTCTTAACCGAATTATCTTACTAAGGGGAGAAAGCTCTAACCAACTTCTAAACGAGAACACATACTCCCTAGACCAATTAGAGCAAGAAATGCACAATTTAGAGACCCAACGTCGTGAAATAAATAAAATACAAGCCATTCAACTAAGTTCGCTAAGTTTGAGCTCCTTGGCTATCTTATTATTAACTATAATAGGGATGATTAAGGTAATCAAGCTAGTAAAAAGGAAGAGAGATCGTACACCTGGTAAAGCCGTAGAGCTAGTACAACAAGTTGAGAAAAAGGCATTGGATAAACAATCCAAACCATCCATAATTACAAAAATAAAACTACAGGACGTTGATTCACCAACCCCAATTGCGGAAACTGAAGCACAAGCGACTCAATTGCAACAAGTCAAACCTCCTCCCCCACCAGCATTACCCTCTGAAAATGCTATTAACATACAACTCAAACGGTTAAGATCACCTTCCTCTTTAGATGTTCCCACTGTAAATATAAAAAATGAAAACATCCACCTCAGAAAAACAACTACTCCACCCCGTAACTGTCACGTTCAGGTTATTTGATCCACGCGACATAAGTTATAAAAAAAAAAATAATAATTGAAATGTAATGAGAGTGGAAAAAATGTAATTAGTATTACTACTTTTAGCGAAAATAAGTAAATATAGGCATTATATTGTATATTGCATTGGAATTAAGAATATATGTATATGTATCGATACTCTTCACTATGTATTAACTAACAAATTTAGAAATATTATTAAGAACATTAAGCACTTCCATATATCTTAATTAAAAAGTCTTTTAGAATATACATACTTTAAAAATACTTTAAAAAAAAAGACGTTTAACCCATAATTAAATTACTGTAGACAAGTAAATAAAACTAACATCTCCTTACCTCCTTATGATTAGATTGTGAAGTGTGTTATTCCTCTTCAAAGAATAACACACATTTTTTTAAAGAGGGGGAGATATTGTTACGGTATTGCTTCACATAGTTATCATCACAACATCATAAAACCATGTAACCCCATTTCACTTGTTGTGACATAAAAAATCTGACCTGCATTAATAACATTGCAAAATGTAAGTCGGATCAAATGTCACAACATATCGATACCAGAAGTGGTTCAAAGTGAAATATGGAAAATGATGATTAATTCATTTTTGTTTAATTGCAAGGTGAATTAATGAGGTGATGACGATGTGTAGCAATTTGTTTATTTTTATAAGAATTATTTTTGATATGAGCTGAGTTGAGTTTGAGTTAGTAGTTAGTAAGTGAGTAGTTCCAACTCACTAGTGAAAAATAAAAGTTGAAGTAAAGCAAGTTATCGAGAAATACATATATTTAAAGAAGAACAAAAGAAAAATAAGTGATCGAGAATTATATATGTACACATATATTTAAAGGAGAATTATATATACATAAATTTAAAGAAGAATAAATGAGTAAAGTGTTTGTTATTGTTTGTGTGTGATTGATGGTGTTATCCACAGTGGTAAAGTTACAGTTGGACCAATCGTGAGATCGTTACATCTTCTCCAGGATAAAACCTAAATTTAGACGTGGATTATCGCCGTATTCTACCAAAACTTCTTTCCTGTTTATATAAATTGTTGGTAAACTTTTACTTCTGTAGAGCACTGCATTGTTCCTTTTACTCTTATTACCTCCTTTTATTTTTATATCTGCGGTTTTTATAAATCTTAATTTGGTCACATTTCTTGTTTCAGATATCAAAGAACATTCCCATGCGTAAAGTTGGTCAGGCTTTTTAGCATGTGTATCCATCTCTGTTGTGGTTCTTGTTTTATCTTTATATTCCTTTGATTTTCTAGACATTTCTCTTGTTATTACGTTAATATCTACGGTTGGTATCATCGCTTTTAATGTGTCTGAGTTTATCTTAATTCTAGATAGTGCATCTGCATTTGTATTCAAAGAACCTTTTTTATATACTATATCGAGATCGTAATCTGACAAATCTAACCTTATGCGTGTGAGCTTAGAAGTAGGGTTTTTGTGGGAAAAAAGGCTGATTAGGGGTCTGTGGTCTGTGACTACTATAAATCTCCTACCATATAGGTATGGTCTAAAAAATTGTATTGCCCAATGGATTCCTAACAGTTCTTTTTCTATTATGGGCTTGTTCAGCTCATGTTTGTTTAGAGTTCTACTAGCATATGAAATTGGTAAATCTTTGCCAATTTCAGCTTGTGATAAAATTGCTCATATAGCGAAGTTTGAAGCATCTGTTGTGAGGATGAATGTTTCTTCAAAATTAGGATATTGTAGGATTGGTGGATTCATTAATTTATTTTTTAGTGCCATAAAAGCATTTTGGCAATCTTCTGACCATATGAATGGCGTATCTTTTCATAATAAAGTATTTAGTGGCTTTGCTATTGCAGCAAAGTTTTCAATAAACCTTCTATAATAATTGCAAAAGGCTGTAAATCGTCTAACTTCATCTTTATTTTGTAGTTTAGGGTAGTTTACTATTGTATCGTATTTCGTCGGATCTGTTTTAATTCCTTTGTTTGTTATTAGATGTCCTAGATACGTGACTTGGGTTTGTAGAAAATTACATTTTTTAGGATTAAGTTTTAGATTGTAACTTCTCAATCTTTCAAACGTTTTTATAAGATTGTGATTGTGATGCTTTAAACTACACCCGAATATTATTATGTCGTCCACGTAAAGAAATGCTTCTGAGTCTAGGCCAGCTAGTGCGATTGACAACATTCTCTGAAAGCTATTGGTCGATATTTTCAGACCAAATGGCAATCGTTTGAAATGATAATGCCCTTTATTTGTAGAAAAGCAGTGAGAGATCTTGAATATTTTTTAATTCTATTTGGTGAAAAGAGCTAGTCAAATCTAGGGTTGAGAAATATTTTGCTCTGCCTAGATTATCTAAAATATCCTCTATTCTTGTTAACGGAAATTTGTCATTTGCCATCTTCTTATTTAGTTGCCACCACAAGTCTCCATTCTTTGTTTGCGTTATCACTTTTTTTGGCTACTAATAATAGTGGAGAATTGTAAGGACTTACTGAGGGTTCCATAATTTGGTCATCGATAAGTTTATTTACTTGTTTATCTATTTCTTTAATCTGCGATTGAGGTGATCTATAATTTTTTATGTAGACCGGGCTATTGTCTAATACTGAAATATTTTGGTTATAGAAGTTATTTGTAGTTAGTTTATCGCCTGTGAGGTGGAATATATCCGAGAAATTTTTACAGATTTCAAAAATTGAGTTTTTTGCTGATGAATCAATGTTATCTAAGTTATTTTCTGATTCTAATTTATTTAGTCTATCTGATTTAGATTGAGTGTTTTTATTAAAATGTACTACGTTATAATTTTTCAGGGGTTATATTTTTGGAGATATTTTATTTAAAATTATATTTTGCTCTGATGTGTTTATGATTTTTATATGAGCAATACCTTTAGCTGGTATTATTGAATTTGCTAGAAAATGCCATCTTGAATTTCCTCATTTAGTATAATACTATCTTCTAAGATTTCTAGGTCTAGGGCTTGGATGATTTGAGTTCTTGCTGGTACTCTTATATTCTCTATTTTTGGAAGCTTTGTTACCATGGGTACTATTATATCTCGGTCGGAGGTAGTGATTGAAATCGTGAAATTCTCATAATTTATTTTGCAATTATTTTGCATTAAGAAATACCTTCCTAATATACCATCTATTAATATTGGAAAATCATTCTTTACTATATGGAATTCTTGGAAAGTTTTACGTCTTCAAATTTTAAATTTGCTTTAGTTGTTCCTAACGAAAATGTCTCTGAGTATGTTACTCCTATAATTTTACAAGTGTTATTGTCTAAGATTATGTTAGGATTAATTTCACTCTGTTTTAGTATCGAAATGTCAGCACCAGTATCTATTAAAAATTTGTTTAGGCCTAAGGTTATGTTGGTTTTCACTACGATGTAATTTGTCAGATTATTACTAAGATTATAAATTCTTGATATTCGTGGTTCTATGTTTACTCTAAGTCCGTCGAATGATGCACTTCGGGGACTGTCTCTTCGTTTTCCGAATGTTGCAGATGATTAACTCTTATTGTATTCCATCCGTAGAGGGTCCTATTTTGGTTCCCGTAGTTTGTTTGCCTTCGTGGTTGATAGAAATTATTTTGAGGCTGTCTGTGCACATTATTTTGTGGATATCTAAATGTATCATTTCGGGGTCTTCTGTTTACATTATTTTGGCCTGTTCTATAGGAATTATTATACTTCCCTTTTGTGTTGCCTCTAGATCCATACCGTGCATTGTAATGATGTATGTTTGCGGAAGCTGTTGTATCGGATACCTCTGAAACTAATTGTATTGCTTCATTCAGGGTTTTTGATTGGGCTGCAAAAATAGTAGATTTAATTGGTTCATTTAAACCGTTCTTGAAAGCATGTAATCCGGTTTGTTCATTTAATTTAGATATGATTTCTCTACTTGTTTCACCTTGTTGAGATATATGCAGCATATTTAATTCTGCTATCAAAGATACTATTTTCGAGGAGAAAGTGTTTACATTTTGATTTCCTTGATGAATACCTGCTAACTCTGCTTGTATATTTAATGGATTTCTGGTTAGCTTGTGAACCTTTTGAAAAGTAGATTTTAATTGCTCACAATTTTGCGGAGTTTTTGTACTAGCTAATTTATTCCACGCTCTTTCCGATAACCTTGTTTTTGTTACAAAATTTATTAATTTCTTATTTTCGTCATCATCCTTTAAGGTATCATGTAGGAGTTCAATCAAATTTAGAAAATTATTCAAATTTGTAGGTTCTCCATTAAATTCTGGAATTATTTTTAAAGCATTGGCAATATCAAAGAGAGCCATGTTTAATGTAGCTTCTTGTTCCGAGTTTTCTGGAGAATTATCTGTAATATCTTTGGTTTTTCTACTCAGTATGTCTTCTATTTTACTGTATACTTCTTTAAACTTATTTTTGCATTCTATACATTCTTCATTTATTTTGCAAGTCTTGAATATTTCTTTGAATCTATACCTTAATTCTTTTATCTCTTCTAAGAATATATCCAGCAGTATACGTCCTATTTGGTGTCTTATTAAAATTCTCTAAAATAGCTTTCAAGTCTTTATTTATGGTGCTTAGTTCTTTAAAAGACATTGTTTTAAACTGTTGCAGTAGTTATCTCTTTATTTATTTTCTTCAAAAATCTTTTCTTTACATATTCGTAAGTAATTTTTATAATTATTATTATTACTAATACGATTATTATTGATTTTATTTCACTATTATTTACGGTCATCATCCCAACTACATTGTTGTTAATAATTAATTCCTCCTGCTTAGTTTGGTTTTTTCCCATCTTTCTTGTTTTTGTTGACTTCGAATGGCTGCAATTTATGTTATGAATATGTTCTTTTCCTTTCTTGTGACGGCCAGGGCTGCTAGTCGATACAGGTTGCCTAATTCCTTACGCTGCTTGACTAACTTGCCTCCTCTAGTCTTAACCTTTTTTAGGGGTTGCCTCTGCGGTACACTATGCTGAAGGGTGTTGTTTCTCTTTCTGTACTCCTCTATTGAAATTGGCCTCGGTCCAGCAGTGGGGTTTTCTGGGCCTCCTTCAAGTCAATGTTGTTGTTTGGTAGCTCTTCCTTCTTATTTTCCAGCTTTCGATTTGGCAGGTCTTCTTTTGAAATGTCCAGCTTTCGATTTGGCAGGGTCGCCATGTAGTGAGCTTCCTTCTTATACGAGAAGATGTAGTGAGCTTGCTTCTTATATCAGAAGACAGGTAGGCAGGATAAAATGTTAGGCTATTACGCCGACTTGTGAATAATAACACTCCTGGTTAAGGTTCAGTAAATTATTATTTTATTCAATCGATTACTCTAAATTATTACATAAATTTTACTTACGCTAGCAATTATGACTATCGATCATACAAGTCCAATCGTGAGAAACGCGTCAACAATGAAAGTCGGTCAGTCATTATACTTTATGCAATATTCATACATAACATGAATCACGCTCTTGAATTTTAATTCATTCATTGTAACCTGACTCATGCTTTCTTTATTTTGTTTTCTTTAATTCAATGATTGTGAGTGACGATTTTCTTTCTTGACCCATATCTTTCTTTGTTGATATTTTTCCCATAATATGCCGCTTAATTACATATAGCATGTCGTAAGCATGCTTGTGACTCAATTTAGTATTTAGTGATATATCTTGGATTAAGATATATTACAGCTTACTTGTGACTACTTCTTGTCGTTGTCGGGTGGTCAGAGTTCGAAACGTTGGATAATGAAAAATTATATGGTTTCCTATGCAATGGCTGCCGAAGCTTTTATTTGTATTAATAGGTGGTTGAACTGGTGTTGAACTTTTGCTTCTATTCAAGAATCCATATGTAGGTTTCGGTGAGAAAGGTTTTCTCATGGTCATATTTGATTACGTATTTTTGTCTCCTATTATTTCTAGAGTTCAGAAGCGAGACTCAAGGAGTTTTGTTAATGTTTTTAATTCGGGGAATTCTGTACTACTGTGGAGACTCTGCTCCCATAATTGGTGGGTGTCTGGGTATAATTTTTGTACAGTAAAATATATAATTATAGGATCCCAATTCTCTGTTTCTATTTCTAAATTTTATAGTGCTAGTAATGCTTCGGTTATGTTATCTAATAGCCTTTTTATATTATCGGCAGTATCATAGTTTATGGTTGGGAGAGACAACAATTTTTTGAATTGTACGCTTGTTTGAGTAGCGTTCCTTTAAGAGCTGCAAGGCTGGTTGATAGTTTGCGTCGAATACTTCATAATGCCTGAGCAGCTTTTCAGCTTCCCCAATTAGATTTGTCTTCAAAAAGTACAACTTGTCGACGTCTCTTAAATTATTGTTATTGTGAGTTACCGAGTTAAACAAATCGTGAAATGAGATCTATGTAGAATATTCTCCATTGAAGGTCGGCAACTTGATTCTAGGGAGTTTTTCACTGTTACATGAGTTTGTGCTGGCATGTGCTGTCTGCGGAGGATTGCTGACGGACAGTATTGGTGTTAGTCTGTCTATGTCCTCTTCATGCCAGCTGCCTTTTCAATGTAGTACTCCTGAACGTCGCTAAATATTTCCTTCGTGAAATAATCTAGCTGGACATCATATTTTGTCGCTCTCTTTTGTATTGCCCTATGCCGCGTTTTGAATTCTTTGCAATATTAGGTAAACGTTTTTCTGCCGATTTTACTGTCTTCTTTACTTTTCCTCTTTCGAATGCCTTTTATATAGCTCTTTGATTTCGAGTTGAGATTCAATCAATTCTAACATAGAGTCAATGGCCTCGTCGTTATCGCCAGATATTATGGATTCGCCATTTTTGGCCATTTTTTATAGAGTAACTTGAATGCTTATATTTGACTAGCTGAGTTATCCGGCTAGAAGGACAAATGTGAGATCTAGTCTCGAGCGTAAGGGAGGGTACCGGTTTAAAATAGATAACTGAGCTTTATTTTCAATTCAAATATAAATTTTATTAAAATATCCTAACCTAAATATCACAATTCAATTATAACTCTTAAAATCTACTGAAACTACTACTAATGTAAAAATTCACTAAAATTCACAAAAAAAAAACAAGTTAAAAAATTCAAGTAAAAAAATCAAATTTGAGTTTTGTCCCCAAAGTGCTCTCCTTATTTCTGTAATAAACGAAAAGAGAATAATTTTAGTTCATTGGAATTAAACTTCCATTAACTAATAAAGGGTTCTCCAATAAGAAGTGTTATTTTGATATTCAAAGAAAAATGCCATTTTTTGAGATAAATGATCGGATCTTTATTTCATTATAAAGAGGAAGGTATGCCGTTAGTATTGAAAAATAACCTCAGCCAAATGACCATCACGACCACGCCTACAGGACCATATCCTTTTCATGAAATTTTCCATAACCAAATCGCAAAGTGGCTGCCCTATGTCCTCGATAGCCTCACGAATTCCATCTTTGAGGTCTTGAATCGACGCTGGGCTGTTGGCATAGACCTTCTCTTTCACGTGGCCCCAAAAGAAGAAGTCGCAAGGTGTTAAGTCACAAGATCTCGGTGGCCAATTGTGATCACCTCTTCGAGAGATAACACGGTCCGGAAACTTTTCCCGTAAAAGATCAATGGTTTCGTTGCTTGTATGGCACGTAGCGCCGTCTTGTTGAAAGTAAACGTTGTCCAGATTAATACCATCCAATTCCGGCCATAAAAAATCATTAATCATCTGTCGATAGCGCAATCCATTCACCGTAACTGTTGCTCCAGCCTCATTTTCGAAAAAGTAAGGTCCAATGACCCTGCGGGACCATAAACCGCACCAAACAGTCACACGTGGAGGATAGAGAGGCTTTTCTACAATAATTCTTGGGTTTTCCGAGCCCCAGATGCGACAATTTTGCTTGTTGACGAAGCCATCGAGGTGGAAATGGGCCTCATCACTCAAGATGAGTTTTCGATGGAATTCCGGATCATTTTCGTGCATTTCAAGGACCCAATCAGCAAAGACTCGACGTTGTTGATGATCGGCCGGCTTGAGTTCTTGTGTTAACTGAACTTTATAAGCCTTCAGACCCAAATCTTTATGCAAAATACGGTGTAATGACGTTTGTGGAATGCCTAATTCCAAAGAACGACGAGGAATGGACAAACCTGGGTTTTCTTCAACACTTGCGACTACAGCAGCAATATTCTCGGCTCTTCTTGAGCGACGTGCACGGGTTTTATTCTTCACATCACTAACTTGTCCCGACAGCTCGAATTTTTCTACCAATTTCTGTATTGCGGTCCGACAAGGTGCTTCACGACGACCCAAAAATGTTCGAGTTTTACAAACCGTTTCTGCCACATTTTCACCATTTTTATAGTGAATTTTAATAATTTCAATGCGTTGTTGAATCGTGTATCGTTCCATTTTTATTAATGGCGTAGTTTCTACTTGTCAAATGTCTAAAAGTGACAGCTCCAAAAGTGACAACTACCGAAATAGGGGCCTAATTAAAATAATACCTCTTATTGGAAAACCCTTTATTTAATAAAACAGAATTATATTGCTGCTTTAGAGTGAGAGCGACGATGTAGCAGAATTATACTTCGGCTGCAACGTGCAGAATCATGTAAGCAGAATTATACTTGTGTTGCAACGTGCTTAAGCGTGTTAGCAGAATTATACGTTTGTTGCTGTGAATGTGAGAGCGTGTTCGCAGAATTGCACCTCTGTCGTAACGTGCTGGAGTGTGTAAGCAGAATAATACTTCTGTTACACGATTGGGGAGCGAATATTAGATTTTCTGCGAGTTTGGATATTAGTAGAATTGTACTAATTGTACTTCTACAGCAATCAAATTAAGCTTCTATAAGAAGAAAAAAACAAAATTATACTTTTGTTCAAAGGATGGGAATCCAGATTAGACTCTGACGGGTTTTGTCTTTTGTTTGAATCTTTTAGAGAAATTGATCCCTTGTATTGAACATTTTGGACATGGTGATGCCCGGGGAGTTCAAAAGTATTTGGTGATCAGATAAGTGTGTTCAATTTTATGAACTATGGTTGAAGAAGATTCTTTGTGGATCATTGTTTTTATTTGTAGGGATGCGATACAATTTGAAATGGAATAATTGCTACAGAGACTAACAATATTTCGTACTGGAGGAATTATTGGTAATAGATTGCTATCAACTTGACGTAACCTATAAAGTCATACAACTGCGAATAGAATTCTTCGAATGTGGACTGAACACACGGAAAGAGATAAAAATATAAAAGTGCGGCCCTTAGTTTTCATGCATTTTTTATGCAACGAACACTCCATTTATGTACATGTTAGGCCCGAAGACCGAAAACGCTCAGTGGCCGGAAAAAACAGCCACATCGCGTTCTGGCTGCCTTCGAACGCACAGAATGCGTTTTGGCTGTTTTTAAGGGCTCGCAACGCGTTCTGGTAACTGTTAAACAGCCGGAACGCGTTTTGTCAATTGTTGAACGCTCACAACGCGTTCTTAATGTTCGACTTGTATTATTTGCCGCTTTCTACCTGCATACAATGAGATTTATACTGCACTTATAAAACAAATGAATTTCAATCCATTTTTCAGTTTTTAGGAAACAATTCAATTATTGACAACTATAATTGTATACCAAAGATGGGTTCCGTTTTTCTCGCCGAATCATTTCAACAATATTAAATTTCTTATAATTGTTTTTCAGTTCTATGAATGAAAAAGCGAAAAGTTATATTCTCCGAATTTAATGCTCTAGTACTTTTTAAAAAAATCCATGTATAATCCAATTTTATTAAAGTTAGGAGCACCACTACTGAGAATAGGTTAAATAGTTTTGTTACAATAGTGCGCACTGCATAATATTTTAGGGCTCAATTAGGGCTAATGTAATGCCACTTCCCCGAATTTAATGCTCTAGTACTTTTTAAAAAAACCATGGATAATCCAATTTGATTAAAAGTTAGGACCACCACTACTGAGAATTACAATAGTGTGCATTGAATAATATTTTAGGGCTCAATTAGGGGTAATTTAATGCCACTTCCCCGAATTTAATTTTCTGGTACTTTTTAAAAAACATCCATGGATAATCCAACTTTATTAAAAGTTAGGACCACCACTACTGACAATAGTTTAAATAGTATTGTTACAATAGTGCGCACTGCATAATATTTTAGGGCTCAATTATGGCTAATTTAATGCCACTTCCCCGAATTTAATTTTCTGGTACTTTTTAAAAAATCCATGGATAATCCTACTTTATTAAAAGTCAGGACCACCACTACTGAGAATAGGTTAAACAGTATTGTCACAATAGTGTGCACTGTATAATATTTTAGGGCTCAATTAGGGCTAATTTAGTGCCTTTTCCCCGAAAGTATGAAAACAATAGAGGCCAAGAAACCATAAAAGTAAAAGTTTAAAAAACAAAATGCTCCATATTACTGTGTTTTTCAGTCGGATTAAATTTGTGATCAACAAATAATACTGGAAAGGAGTTGGATACTCTAATCTATTCCGAACTGATAAAGATTAGTAAGCCGTTAGCACAGAAACGTAGAGAAAATATAATTTATTTGACTGTTTTTCTATAGTATTTATAATGCCTAATCTTCAACAAACCAAATAACAAACCATGAATCAGCAGTTAACTATTACTGAGGGAAACAGTGAAATGTATATACTAAATTGATGCCCAGCTTAGAAATTGACATTTTGCCACAAATAGAATTTCACTACGCTAAATTTTTCCTATTTTCTCTACCCTGATAAAGACTTTTTGCTAGTTGTCAAATTACAAAAGCTAAATTATTTATGTAGAGGTACTAATTACATTTATTCTCTGCAATTTATCAAGTTTTCGTAGCTTTACACAGTGGTCACTGCAAACTAAATTTGTTTGTCCTAAATTACCATGTATCGTAAAAGTTTAAAATTGTAACCATGGTTGGCCGTTGATTTGTTGCAGATAGCCATTAAAACCTACGATTTTTGGGGTCTTAAAAAACGTATTCCATTTAAAGTTGCAACCATGGTTGGAAAACAAGCGGTTAACATTTTTTCTTCAACTCTATAAACTTTATTTACATTTCAACACGGCGATACGTATGCTTTGTTACATTTGTACTCCCTTACTTCGTATTGGTATAGTTTCGAGTCATAGCAATGAAAACATTTTAATTCAATGAGGAGGGTAATTATTGCTGAGCTTTTAAATGTTTTTTAAAACTGAAACCTTTTTTCACACTTTATTCGCATAAATTAACAAATGGGGTTCTAAGTTATTATTTTTTTCATTTTTTTTCCATTTGTGCTAAGTCGTCGTACTCCAACCATATACCGGATCTTCAGAGACAACATGCAGTGTAATGGTTGACCGCAGACATCGGCGACGGTATATATCGCACCAACCCAATTAGCTCGTACTGCATTTCAATGTAGCCACAATACCGAGGAACTTCATTTTTATTGAGTTGTTACCATTTGTTGTCCGGATGGTATATATCAAATGCAATTAGCGGTGCTGAAATATATTAAAAATAATGATTTTTAACAATATGTATATATATCTTATCAGTACTGATCAAAGTAACAAAAAGAGGTTTGGTTATTTTTATAAATTATAAATAAATTCGAAAAAACCAATTTTAACCATTCGACAAATTTTTAATATTAATAATTATATTGCTTATTTTGTCAAATTCATGAATTTAAAGTGGCTAGGACCTTCCGAAAACCAAAATGAATTTACCAATTTATTACTTCGAGTGCATATTGTCATATGGGCTATATTTTTTCTAGACGGCATGAAGTTAAGCAAAATATTTTGTCCTAATATTTAAATGAATTACTTTCAAAATAGGTGTGGAAAGTGGAAACGATTTTATGAGAAAATTCTATTTACACTATTATCCCTTATATCTGTCTAATGCAAAACTCTTAATTTCATATATCCTTTAACACATTTACCACAGTTTAATGGGGAAATGTATACAATTGGAATGCGAATTTTTTTCACAAAATGTCAGCAATATTATTAAATATGACAATTTATTTATTTCAAAAGAGGAGGTAAGTACTTAAATACTATATTGTAAATATTTCATTGATTTTACTCAGCAAGTATCATATCAATAGACAAATTTATATATGCATTTTGTACATTATAATTTATGCCAATTTTATCCCATAGTTGTATTTATTAAAATTTTTTTCACTCTAACATAATTTTAACTATTTTAATCGTCGGGCCGTTTGTGGATGTAACAGCTTGAAAAATGTTATGGCATTATTATTACATTATTGAATAAATTCCGAATTTAAAAAAACTTAAAATTTATTAAAATTTTTCAATCTCTTGTTATAAATTTTTCTTACATACATCTATATATATTCCACAATGAAATAATTGTTCATATAAATATAAATAAAGAAATTATTGCTTACTAATATACTCCAATTTTGTGCTCTCCATCCCGTTGCAGTTTCCATTATAGCACTGAGTAATGTGCGTTTTCATTTGTTTTGCAATTATGTTTTTTTTCAAAACTTTCTTTTAAGTCTTCCGGTTTCAACTAAACACTGTAACTGTCGTTGAGCGTTTATTAAAGCTTGTTGTACACGTTGAACTTTCCTTCAAACATGGAAAATCCTTGAAAATTTGAAAAGCTAATGCACCAGCGTTATCTACGCAGTTCAGCAGTATAAAATTATTTTCTTGTTCCTTTTTTTTTTTAATATGCCCGAAAGAGGATTCCACAGAGTTTGTGTACGTATTCGGTAGGTATACGCATTCAAACCGTTGCTTGCAATTATAGAAATACGTTTGAAAAACTGCTTTGCTCGGAAAGATCTTGAATTATCTGTTTCAGATTAGAGTAATCGATCGCTCCTGCCAATAAAACTTACAGCAAACTGTCGAAAGCACAGGTATTATTCAGCGATATTTTCTTACTGCCACTCGTAACTGAATATAATAAAACAATAATTGCATCATTATGATAATTTAATTAAACGAGCTTAAAACATACTATTACTTGTTCCCGTAAGAGACAATATACACTACTAACTACTACATACTAGATTCATGAACTTATAATTGCGAATATCTCACGCTTTTGGTGACATTAAATATCTTAATATATAAATAACTGCAAACGTAAATTATTCATTTTAATATTCATAAAAATATAAACATAAATTTATTTATTACCGTACGAAAAGATCGAACGGATCCTATCTTGAAAGACTCCTTTCTTGTTTTTTTTTTTTCTTTATCCCCACGTGGTAGGGATATCGTATGTCAGAGCCATTCTAATCATTTTTTACATAACTGTAAAAATCTTAATCTTCCTTCAGGAGGAGGAAGTTGTGATATGTGGAAAACTGCTGTCAGATTGAGTATTTAAACAGGTTTCTTAAATTTTCTTAAAATGCATTAAAATTTCTTAAGTAAAGGATCAGACCTTATATTAATAAATTCCAATGCAAAAATAATTTGCATGTATTGAAAAATTATAAGAAAACAAAAAGTTGTGCTTGGTAATGTGTCAAATTAATCTACTATTTTACTCCATTCTCCCTGAACTATTCAAAGACATATTTTTATAGAGCTCATAATAAAACATCATAATATAAATGCATGAAAATTAAAGTATGTTGTTCAATAAGTAATTAAAAAAGTACCTGTAAGCTCATGCAATTGCCATTCTTCATAATGGGAATTTTTCCATGTTGGGGAAGATCTATCCGATCAAGTGTTTTTTGATTCAGATCTAAATATCGGCTTGGTTTTTTCTCCTGATTTTTTCCTCGCCAATTTTCCTCCTCTCTAGTTGCTAGAATGATTGGACTCGATTTGTCACTGTAGCACGCTAAGCACAAACTGTTTTTCCATACTCTTCATCCTTGCTTACAGCCTTCGAGCATCCATCAATAGCATGAACATTTTTGAAACAAATAATACATATATGGGCACCTTATGGCAAATTACCATCAGAACATGCTGGACATGTTATTCCATCATTTATTGTTTTACTTTCAAAGACGTTATTATTTGTGGAGTTAAGGGAATCTTTTTTTTCCTCCGATGACGAATTTACCAATTCTTTTTCATTAATTTCAATTGTGATAACATTGGGTTCTGATGAGATTGGTTTTGTATTTAATTTAAATGGCAAGTTTTCTTCAGAAATTTCGTTAATGGATTCATTTTTTTCAAAATTTCTTCCGCTTATAAGCTTTTGCTTGACCGGTAAGTAACTTCAAGTGTCTGTACTGCGGCTATATATTTTTTTAATACATAGACCAGCAAAAAAACAATTTATATGTTTTTAATTATGTAGTCATTCCCTTTGAAAGGGTAGAAGATTTTTTTAACTTTTAAAAAACACATTGAATTTCTGCACTTGAACATGGGTAAGTTAATAACAGTTCTATTGCACATCAATATTTTAGGAAAGAGTAGCCATAATATTTACCTACCCAATTTTCATAATTATGTGTATAAAAATAACACTTTATATACTAATTTATAGGTCATGGAAAATGTGGTAAACGCCAATTGAGAGAATCTGCAAGAAATAAAGTTGCCACGGAATTAAGAAAAAAATCAGCTGTGATTTGGCGGAATGAAATGGCTGAAGCTGAAATGTCATTAGGAGATCCGGAACCTCCATTTTTATACAATAGAGCCGTCTTAAATACAGCCAAACATGATTATGTTGCATCGTAGTACTTACATCCTGATCCCATCAAAGCGTTGCACATACTTAAAAGAAAATCATATCCAAATGCCATCCACGATATCGGTTATAATCCTTTTTATGTTCATTACTGGACAAATCATCAATTGCATGTTTATCATGTCTACTCGAGAAAAAAAGATACATATTCTAGTATTAGCATAGACGCATCAGGAAATTTTGTACATAATATAGTTTGAGATGACAAATCTGAATCGAGCCACATCTTTCTATATCAAATTGTTATTAATTACAACGATGATTTCAATAATAACAATGGCAATGATAAAAATATTTTACAAATAGTAGAAATTAATACAAATAAATTGAGACTCGGCAAGTTACATGTACAAATAGAATGCACGTTCATTATCACATTCGTCAAGTACTTTTGCGGGATTTTGTTATAAGTGGAAGTACACTTGAACGTGAACTCGAAAGAGCTTATTTGTGTGATTTCATTTCCGTCAATGTTCTTTAAGCAACACAAAGATAATAGTTTCTACAAATCTGGTTGGTGTGGCAATGTAAATCCAATACTCGCCATGGTTAAAGTTTACATAAAACTGAAGTAGAATTGAGGAGTTGGCCTAAAAAGTCGAAAGGAGTGGAACACGATTTCTAATTGGCCACGGGCAAATAAAGGGTTTTCCAATAAGAGGTGTTATTTTAATTAGCCCGCTATTTTGGTAGATGTCACTTTTGGAACTGTCACTTTTTGACATTTGTAGAAACTATGCCATTAATAAAAATGGAACGATACACGATTCAACAACGCATTGAAATTATTAAAATTCACTATAAAAATAATGAAAATGCGGCAGAGACGGTTCGTAAAACTCGAACATTCTTGGGTGTCGTGAAGCACCTTGTCGGACCGCAATACAGAAATTGGTAGAAAAATTCGAGCTGTCGGGACAAGTTAGTGATGTGGAGAATAAAACCCGTGCACGTCGCTCAAGAACAGCCGAGAATATTGCTGCTGTAGCCGAAAATGTTGAAGAAAACCCAGGTTTGTCCATTCCTCGTCGTTCTTTGGAATTAGGCATTCCACAAACGTCATTACACCGTATTTTGCATAAAGATTTGGGACTTAAGGCTTATAAAGTTCAGTTAACACAAGAACTCAAGCCGGCCGATCATCAACAACGTCGAGTCTTTGCTGATTGGGTCCTTGAAATGCATGAAAATGATCCGGAATTCCATCGAAAACTCATCTTGAGTGATGAGGCCCATTTCCACCTCGATGGCTTCGTCAACAAGCAAAATTGTCGCATCTGGGGCTCGTAAAACCCAAGAGTTATTGTTGAAAAGCCTCTCTATCCTCAACGTGTGACTGTTTGGTGCGGTTTATGGTCCCGCAGGGTCATTGGACCTTACTTTTTCGAAAATGAGGCTGAAGCAACAGTTACGGTGAATGGATTGCGCTATGGACAGATGATTAATGATTTTTTATGGCCGGAATTGGATGGTATTGATCTAGACAACGTTTACTTTCAACAAGACGGCGCTACGTGCCATACAAGCAACGAAACTATTGATCTTTTACGGGAAAAGTTTCCGGACCGTGTTATCTCTCGAAGAGGTGATCACAATTGGCCACCGAGATCTTGTGACTTAACACCTTGCCACTTCTTCCTTTGGGGCCACGTGAAAGAGAAGGTCTACGCCAACAGCCCAGCGTCGATTTAAGACCTCAAAGATGGAATTCGTGAGGCTATCGAGGACATAGGGCAGCCACTTTGCGTTTTGGTTATGGAAAATTTCATGAAAATGATATGGTCCTGTAGGCGTGGTCGAGGTGGTTATTTGGCTGATGTTATTTTCCATTACTAACGGCATACCTTCCTCTTTATAATGAAATAAAGATCCGATCATTTATCTCAAAAAATGGCATTTTTCTTTGAATATCAAAATAACACCTCTTATTGGAAAACCCTTTATGTAGATTTATAAGCGTAATGGTGCAGAGGAGTGAGCCTCTAATTGTTCAAGTAATTTGCCGAGCCTGAAAGGGCCTTATCAGATAATACGATAGTTTGATTCTCGTTTTTGACTTATTTTTATAATTACATTTAGTTTGTTTTTGAAAAGATAAATTAAATGCAAGTATATTTTTGATCTCCTTAAAGATTTTTTGTTCCAGAAAGATGAGTGTAAGGTTTTCTGCTGACACGAAACGCTGCTTCTTCTTCCTTTTTTTCTTTATTTTTCAGCCCACTGCGTGGCGTATACAGGTTCGATTCGCTTCGAATGAATCTGTTTCTTTAAATTTTTTAAAATTTTTTTTAATAAATAAAAAAAAAAAAACTGTTTTTTCTGTTTTTCTCAAACTTTTCATTTCTTTCTTCTTTTTTAATTTTTTCATTTGTTTTTCAAATCAGCCAATTTCACTATTTGGGACCTGTTGATGAGTCAAACCAAGGCTTGAAACTTGTCACCAAAAATTAATGGGTTGTGCGATGAAATAACAAATTAGAACATTTTTTAGCTTTTGCTATATACCGGAGAATACCCAAAAAATTCTTTCTTGAACAAAATTAAGTTTAACCCGGTAAAAGTCCAAAAGAGTAATGTTTTTATTTATTAAAGATTTTTGTTTAAGAACCTACCTACTTATGTATTTGATCTGTGAATTTTTTTGAAAATTTGTAATTATGGATGTATAAAATAGAAACTTCCCTGAATTCCAACATATCTTTCAGTGCAAACTTCATTTGGCCAGATGTTTAGTGAGAGCCACACTACGTTAAGAATTGAATTTTCGTTGAAATCGTGGGTTGCTTCAGGAGCTGATCTTCCAGATGAAATCATTGCGGATTTCTCAAAAGCCCTTTTAAACGCAGTCATACGTACCTTGCGCAGTGCTTTTTACGAATAGATTTTGCACACTTTATGCGCATATATTCAATTTACTTAAAGAAAACGGTACAAAATCCGAACGTACGAACTTTTTTTTATGGGTGCAATAGGTAAGTAGAATTTCTTTACAAAGTCTATTCTTTCAGTTGGTTACATTGTTTCAAATGTTGAACATATACACATATTTAGTTGTTCTAGCATTTTGAATCGTTCTGGCTCTTAAATCCTTTATTCAAGTGTTCATACTTATATACTTACTTACTGTACATCATTTAAATTTTTTTTTTAAGTAGCGAACTGAATATTTTTTGGCAATCAGATATCACCACAGATTAAATAACTGAATAATATAGTTTATTTTTCACATAAAATAAATTTTGGAAGTAATTAGCCCTATATCTCAATACTCAATCAATTTCGACGGCAAAGTATATTTTGGAAGTTTATGAATAGAAATAATTTGCTGCTCGTTTAAACATTAACTTTTAAAAATAATAAATATTAATTTTTGACGAATAATTATAATTAAAAAATATGCTCACATTTTTTTAATAAATTAATTTATTTATGAAAAGTAGTGATATGAACAAATTTTTAACCGATGTTCAACACACTTAATATCCAAACATGATTGTTGAAAATGACAATATTTTTGTGTTTTGATCATTTTTAAAAACGAATATATGAATATTGGTTGTTTTGGGTTTATTGATAAAAGCGACAAGTCTGGATTATGCTGCGGATTTGCTGCAGAGTATTTTGATTGTGGCGCTTATTCCTAGAATCGGTGATGCAGAATCTGGCCAAGAATCAGACTGTTCCATTCGAAAAAATAGAATCAGACAATTATTGGATCCAAATGGAGAAGTGGAAAAAATTGTGAATTCTGTACAAAAAGATAATACAGAAACAAGTACGGATAGGCAAGGCATCGTTCTTGATGACAAAGTAACGAATTTTTGGTCAGACTGGGCGGCAAAAGTTTCGTAACGATATTGCAATGATTGCTCAAAACTTTGATACAGGTGATGATAATGCCCATCAGCGCACACAATTTGCTAACCGTTTGTTGCATGACATGGCATGGTTTCCTTTGTGGTCTGCTATTGTAAGGAATAGATTTGGTTATGGGAAAATACCTGCTGCAAGCGCTCAGTTGAAGAAGAAACAAATATAGTTAAAAATCATTTTTTCCGTGGAGAATCAAAATGTTGAGTCGATACACGTGTAGATAGACACTTGAAGTTACTTACCGGCCAAGCAAAAGCTTATAAGCGGAAGAAATTTTGAAAAAATGAATCCATTAACGAAATTTCTGAAGAAAACTTGCCATTTAAATTAAATACAAAACCAATCTCATCAGAACCCAATGTTATCACAATTGAAATTAATGAAAAAGAATTGGTAAATTCGTCATCGGAGGAAAAAAAAGATTCCCTTAACTCCACAAATAATAACGTCTTTGAAAGTAAAACAATAAATGATGGAATAACATGTCCAGCATGTTCTGATGGTAATTTGCCATAAGGTGCCCATATATGTATTATTTGTTTCAAAAATGTTCATGCTATTGATGGATGCTCGAAGGCTGTAAGCAAGGATGAAGAGTATGGAAAAAACAGTTTGTGCTTAGCGTGCTACAGTGACAAATCGAGTCCAATCATTCTAGCAAGTAGAGAGGAGGAAAATTGGCGAGGAAAAAATCAGGAGAAAAAACCAAGCCGATATTTAGATCTGAATCAAAAAACACTTGATCGGATAGATCTTCCCCAACATGGAAAAATTCCCATTATGAAGAATGGCAATTGCATGAGCTTACAGGTACTTTTTTAATTACTTATTGAACAACATACTTTAATTTTCATGCATTTATATTATGATGTTTTATTATGAGCTCTATAAAAATATGTCTTTGAATAGTTCAGGGAGAATGGAGTAAAATAGTAGATTAATTTGACACATTACCAAGCACAACTTTTTGTTTTCTTATAATTTTTCAATACATGCAAATTATTTTTGCATTGGAATTTATTAATAGAAGGTCTGATCCTTTACTTAAGAAATTTTAATGCATTTTAAGAAAATTTAAGAAACCTGTTTAAATACTCAATCTGACAGCAGTTTTCCACATATCACAACTTCCTCCTCCTGAAGGAAGATTAAGATTTTTACAGTTATGTAAAAAGTGATTAGAATGGCTTTGACATACGATATCCCTACCACGTGGGGATAAAGAAAAAAAAAAAGAAAGGAGTCTTTCAAGATAGGATCCGTTCGATCTTTTCGTACGGTAATAAATAAATTTATGTTTATATTTTTATGAATATTAAAATGAATAATTTACGTTTGCAGTTATTTATATATTAAGATATTTAATGTCACCAAAAGCGTGAGATATTCGCAATTATAAGTTCATGAATCTAGTATGTAGTAGTTAGTAGTGTATATTGTCTCTTACGGGAACAAGTAATAGTATGTTTTAAGCTCGTTTAATTAAATTATCATAATGATGCAATTATTGTTTTATTATATTCAGTTACGAGTGGCAGTAAGAAAATATCGCTGAATAATACCTGTGCTTTCGACAGTTTGCTGTAAGTTTTATTGGCAGGAGCGATCGATTACTCTAATCTGAAACAGATAATTCAAGATCTTTCCGAGCAAAGCAGTTTTTCAAACGTATTTCTATAATTGCAAGCAACGGTTTGAATGCGTATACCTACCGAATACGTACACAAACTCTGTGGAATCCTCTTTCGGGCATATTAAAAAAAAAAAGGAACAAGAAAATAATTTTATACTGCTGAACTGCGTAGATAACGCTGGTGCATTAGCTTTTCAAATTTTCAAGGATTTTCCATGTTTGAAGGAAAGTTCAACGTGTACAACAAGCTTTAATAAACGCTCAACGACAGTTACAGTGTTTAGTTGAAACCGGAAGACTTAAAAGAAAGTTTTGAAAAAAAACATAATTGCAAAACAAATGAAAACGCACATTACTCAGTGCTATAATGGAAACTGCAACGGGATGGAGAGCACAAAATTGGAGTATATTAGTAAGCAATAATTTCTTTATTTATATTTATATGAACAATTATTTCATTGTGGAATATATATAGATGTATGTAAGAAAAATTTATAACAAGAGATTGAAAAATTTTAATAAATTTTAAGTTTTTTTAAATTCGGAATTTATTCAATAATGTAATAATAATGCCATAACATTTTTCAAGCTGTTACATCCACAAACGGCCCGACGATTAAAATAGTTAAAATTATGTTAGAGTGAAAAAAATTTTAATAAATACAACTATGGGATAAAATTGGCATAAATTATAATGTACAAAATGCATATATAAATTTGTCTATTGATATGATACTTGCTGAGTAAAATCAATGAAATATTTACAATATAGTATTTAAGTACTTACCTCCTCTTTTGAAATAAATAAATTGTCATATTTAATAATATTGCTGACATTTTGTGAAAAAAATTCGCATTCCAATTGTATACATTTCCCCATTAAACTGTGGTAAATGTGTTAAAGGATATATGAAATTAAGAGTTTTGCATTAGACAGATATAAGGGATAATAGTGTAAATAGAATTTTCTCATAAAATCGTTTCCACTTTCCACACCTATTTTGAAAGTAATTCATTTAAATATTAGGACAAAATATTTTGCTTAACTTCATGCCGTCTAGAAAAAATATAGCCCATATGACAATATGCACTCGAAGTAATAAATTGGTAAATTCATTTTGGTTTTCGGAAGGTCCTAGCCACTTTAAATTCATGAATTTGACAAAATAAGCAATATAATTATTAATATTAAAAATTTGTCGAATGGTTAAAATTGGTTTTTTCGAATTTATTTATAATTTATAAAAATAACCAAACCTCTTTTTGTTACTTTGATCAGTACTGATAAGATATATATACATATTGTTAAAAATCATTATTTTTAATATATTTCAGCACCGCTAATTGCATTTGATATATACCATCCGGACAACAAATGGTATCAACTCAATAAAAATGAAGTTCCTCGGTATTGTGGCTACATTGAAATGCAGTACGAGCTAATTGGGTTGGTGCGATATATACCGTCGCCGATGTCTGCGGTCAACCATTACACTGCATGTTGTCTCTGAAGATCCGGTATATGGTTGGAGTACGACGACTTAGCACAAATGGAAAAAAAATGAAAAAAATAAGAACTTAGAACCCCATTTGTTAATTTATGCGAATAAAGTGTGAAAAAAGGTTTCAGTTTTAAAAAACATTTAAAAGCTCAGCAATAATTACCCTCCTCATTGAATTAAAATGTTTTCATTGCTATGACTCGAAACTATATCAATACGAAGTAAGGGAGTACAAATGTAACAAAGCATACGTATCACCGTGTTGAAATGTAAATAAAGTTTATAGAGTTGAAGAAAAAATGTTAACCGTTTGTTTTCCAACCATGGTTGCAACTTTAAATGGAATACGATTTTTAAGACCCCAAAAATCGTAGGTTTTAATGGTTATCTGCAACAAGTCAACGGCCAACCATGGTTACAATTTTAAACTTTTACGATACATGGTAATTTAGGACAAACAAATTTAGTTTGCAGTGACCACTGTGTAAACCTACGAAAACTTGATAAATTGCAGAGAATAAATGTAATTAGTACCTCTACATAAATAATTTATCTTATGTAATTTGACAACTAGCGAAAAGTCTTTATCAGGGTAGAGAAAATAGGAAAAATTTAGCGTAGTGAAATTCTATTTGTGGCATTAAATGTCAATTTCTAAGCTGGGCATCAATTTACGACATATACATACATTTCGCTGTTTCACTCAGCAATAGTTAACTGCTGATTCATGGTTTGTTAGTTGGTTTATTGAAGATTAGGCATTATAAATACTATAGAAAAACAGTCAAATAAATTATATTTTCTCTACGTTTCTGTGCTAAGGCCTTACTAACCTTTATCAGTTCGGAATATATTAGAGTATTTAACTCTTTTCCAATATTATTTGTTGATCACAAATTTAATCCGACTGAAAAACACAGTAATATTAAAATGTTGGGGGCGTGTAGGTTCAAAATCGATGGAGCATTTTATTTTTTAACCTTTTACTTTTATGGTTTCTTGGCCTCGATTGATTTCATACTTTCAGAGAAAAGGCACTAAATTAGACCTAATTGAGCCCTAAAATATTATACAGTGCACACTATTGTGACAATACTATTTAACCTATTCTCAGTAGTGGTGGTCCTAACTTTAATAAAGTTGGATTATCCATGGATTTTTTTAAAAAGTACTAGAGAATTAAATTCGTGGAAGTGGCATTAAATTAGCCATAATTGAGCCCTAAACTTTGACGTATTCAAAACTTTTCTACCATGAAATGGCGGTCCCAACTTAATTGACGTTCCGAACACGGATTTAATTATATTAGGCCAATGATTGTACGAATTGACGAGTATTATTTAGGCCCCTACCTAGTTACGCCAATGGGTTTATATAATAACAACCAATAATGTTCACTAGTTATTTTAATCCAAGCTGTTTTATTTACTTTTATTAAAGATTCTTATTCCGTTACTTTGTTCCTATTACAAAGGAAATCTTGTACTTTTTAACAAATTGAATTTTTAATTTCGTTTACAATATTTATGTTACATAGAAAATTTGTATTTTTTTGTTTTTTTAATAACAAGCAAAATTTACCGAAAGGGAAACATCGCGCAATTTAAACTAAAGATCCCGGTATTTCTTCAATATCACGCGAAAATATTCCCACAGTCAAAAATGCCGATGTTTGTTCAAAAACGTCTATGCACATTTTCGTTGCCTATAATTAGCGCATGTATATAGATAATTTATTGTACGGACACTTGTCCGGAATCAGACCCTTCTCAAGTTATATTTTTAGTTTTGAGAAAAACATGTATGTCTAGATGTTTGCTCGTAATATGAGTCTCATGTGCTGCAATCGTTGTGAGAAAATATCTCGAAGTAAAGTAAAGTGCTTATGCCGAGTTCTAATGACATATATGGTGCGCGTATATTTTCGTGGGGAATATATAAACTGTACCAAGAGCGTGTGCACTTGATGAAATATGAATATTTTTACTCCCATAAGAATTTGTAACTTCTTCACTTTGCTTAAATTCTTGAATGTAGAGACTTCTCAGATTTCAGTGTCTTTACGCAAAACTATTCTCGCGATGATAAACCAAAGCTTTTGCATTTTTTGGGAAAATATTATTGAGCTGAGAATTTAATGCCTTTCCATTTCCATGAAATATTATGCAGTGCGCATTATTGTAACAATACTATTTAACCTATTCTCAGTAGTGGTGGTCCTAACTTTTAATAAAGTTGGATTATCCATGGATTTTTTTTAAAAGTACTAGAGCATTAAATTCAGGGAAGTGGCATTAAATTAGCCCTAATTGAGCCCTAAAATATTATGCAGTGCGCACTATTGTAACAATACTATTTAACCTATTCTCAGTAGTGGTGGTCCCAAATTTAATAAAGTTGGATTATCCATGGATCTTCTTAAAACGTACCATAGCATTAAATTCTGGGAAGTGGCATTAAATTAGCCTCAATTGAGCCCTAAAATATTATGCAGTGCGCACTATTGAAACAATACTATTTAACCTATTCTCAGTAGTGGTGGTCCTAACTATAATAAAGTTGGATCCATGGATTTTTTTAAGCATTAAATTCGGGGAAGTGGAATTAAATTAGCCTCAATTGAGCCCGTGGATGTATCCTTTGCAGTGTAGGATATCAAAGTCATAAGGTTGCAGTCTAGTCTCTCAACGAATAGCTTGCTCTCTAGTCCGCCATCTTCTCCCTTCTTCTTCTGTTGATTGCATTCGTCTTCGTTTCCTACATTCGTTTTGAAGGTGTCCGAGTCTACTACATTTCCAGCACCAAAGGAGACCACGAGAAGGAGTCGTCTCTGATGATGACATTCTGCTGTGAGTCTGATGCCCAGCTCGATATGTTTGCCCATCTTCTGGCGCTTCCATTCATCGGCGTTTTCTGAAGTCCCTTTGTAAGTGTCCCGGTCTATTACAATTCCAGCATCGAAGAATACCGCGTGAAAGAGTGCTCTATGATGACTGCATTCTGTTGCAAGTACATTCATCCATCGAAATTTCTCTCACCCGTATTGCGCTCTGAGAAGCTTGTCTAGCTATGCTAGACGCTAGCGCTTCTGCTGTTGACTTCTTTCCTGCTAGCCTTAGCACTTATTTTAAATTTTTATCTGCGCTAGCGTTCACAAATGCCTTTGTTGCCACTTCACTACGGAAATCCGCATTTACGTTAGAGTATGAAAGTTAAGCTAATCTTTCTACATCAGCCTGCAGTTGTTGTAGTGTCTCGTCATGCTTTTGAATTCTGTTGCGTAACTAGAAGCATGTGTTCATCTCCATAACGCAATTCTATCGCATGTACTAATGAATTGTAATCACGTTATCTTTCAATCGTTATAGTTTGTAATAGCTCTGATGCGGACCTCGAAGTACTAAAACCAAAGCTGTAGTCTTGTCTGCATCATTCCATCCATTTATTTCGGATTGTCAAATATTTCGGATTTCAAATTGTCTCTTGAAAATATGCCACGAATTTAGTCCATCCAGGTTTCATTCTGCCAGCAGCGGATATATCAGTTCGTTCGTGCCTAGATTGTCGATGCTTCATCCTCTCCAAATCTGCTTTAAAGTTGTCGAGCTTCTCCGTAACATTTTGCTGCACTTCCGGCACTTGTTGTTAAGGTTCCCGCACTTCCTGCTGGATTCATTCAATTTTCACATTTTGTTCGTCTAATGAATTTTTAAGAAAATTCTTCGTTTCCTCCAAACAGGTTTCTAGACAATTCTGCAAAGAACTCTTTTATTCATCCACGGGCTTCCAGAGCATTCTTTTGTTCTTCTAAACATGCTTGCAAAGAATTCTTTTGTTCCTCTTTAGCTTTCTTCTACTCATCTAAACGAGATTCCAGAGAATTCTTTTGTCCTTCAAGAGCATTCTTTTGATCATACAAGCGGGCTTCTAGAGAATTCTTTTGTTCTTCTTAACATGCTTGCAGAGAATTCTTTTGTTCCTCATTAACTTTCTTCTAACGGGCTTCTAGAGATTTCTTTTGTTCTTCAAAAGTATTCTTTTGTTCCTCTAAGACAGTTGCATTTGTTCCTCAAGCATTCTTCATCTGTAGGGCTGAAAGCTCCTGTAGAGCGCAAGTTAAGCGACCCTCAGCATACATATATGCACACAGCAAAGCGTGCACAAAAAAAAAGGCAATATTCAATAGCAAAGTATTAAATTAAAAAAAAAAACAGTATTGCAAGTTTACTATGAATGAAACACTCACTGCATGAATGAAACTGCAGTAGAAAAATTGTAAAAAAAAAGAAAAAAAAAAGAAAATGAAGAGAAAGAAGAAATTACAATTCAAGCATACTAGCCATGCGAGTGAACTCATAGGTAAACATGCAAATAAACACAATGCATAATGCCGTGTGAACTTTGAGTGTAGCTAAAAAGCTTACTCGACGCTTTGTGTGTTTGTGCATTGACCGATTTCAGGTGATCGATCGGTGTGAAATTAATTTTAAATTCTAAATACTTTTTGCGATATTGATTAGGTAAGCGATTTTCATAATGTATAAAATGCCTGTAATTTATTGAATAAAACAGAGTTTAATTTTGACTCCACTTGGTATACATTGATTAAGCGAGCTCCATTAGCTCCGAAATGGAAGTATTAAAAGGTAATTGAGCCTATTGGCTCTCAGCCCTCAGCTTGACTGCACTTTGAGCTTCTTAGCTCTAAATTCAATCAAGTTAGCTAAACTCTACTTTGAGTTTCATACCTCTGACCCAGCGAGGCATCATTTGCAACAAGATTCAATTTATATTAAAACCAAACTTTGAGCTTCACTGCTCTCACTTGGTCGAGATATAAGAGTATAGAGCCGTTGTCAAGCTCTACCGCTTATATCTCCTCGTTAATATAAATTTATTCTTTCTTTCTTTCCGGTCTCTTTGGATAAGAAGTAGAATCAGCAGAAGTGGTAAAAAGATCATTACACTCCAATTTACTCATTTAAGCACCCAATGTTGTTCCATGTTCATCTCCGAATTTTCTTCAGCTTCAGGATCTTGAGAATATTCTTCGAAAATAAATGTGTCGGGATTCATCCCTTCTATTTTCAAAGCTTGTCTAAATCGCTCGACTAAAACATTCTTTGTGCCTGCCGTTTGTAATGACCGTTTCCTAAACTCATTTTCAAATTGTGTACTCGAAGATCTTCCAGCTAGAGTCCCATTGCTTTAGATTATCTTCCGAGCTTTCACGTAAAGCACAAAATTTCACTCAATTTCACATTTTGTTTAAGTCAAATGCTACCACTTTATTTCACGAATTTATTTCACTTCTGACACGAGTTGTTACGAGCGTGGCTTTAGTTCGTTATTCAAACACAATATTTCAATTATAATTAACGAGTTCTGTTTATTTAACTCTACCGTTCACTTTCACAAATTCACAAACAAACAAATCAACTCTTTATTTATCGCTAGTACTGTACTTCTAATTATCGCAACCCAAATAGTTTACTTCGCTCACTTCACTGTCTGAAATTAGACTCGCCTCTGGATATGAAAAGCGCCGTATTTATACTCTACAAATTATCCTAGAACCTTCCCGTAAATTCTAATCTCCGAACGCAAAGTTTACTTAGATGTCACTAGCGTGAAGTTGTTTCCATTTCCAACAGATATCGCTTGTGTGTTTTTTGTTGCACGTAACAAGATGGAAGTGAAGGAAAAGTGACTGCGCAGTCACTATCGACACTGGAGCTGATCTTGTCAAAAACAAATAGGCTTCTTCACAACACCACCAAATATTTACTAAGAACAGCAACTGGAGCTATAACTATAACTTTGGATGTTCAACTAGGCGAACTACTATTTCTTCACACTTTGCTGGTTTCAGATATCTTGGATGAGTGCATCCTTGGAGTAGGCTTTATGACCACATATAAATTAAATCTAGATGTCGGAGAACGATACTCAAGTATGGCAACAAAGAAATTCCTATGAGACTAGCAGGAGGAGTAGATTATGCTGCGAAAATAAGGACGATGATCTGCGGGGATATTACTCTCTCTGCATGCTCCGAGACGCTAATATGTACATAGCTTACTGATAACATCGGAACTTATCGATTCTATTTGGTGGAGCCTAACTTAACAAAAGTAACATCGACATCATTGTAGGAAAGACTTTAGTGAAGGCAGAAGGAGCAACATTGATTCCAGTCAGAGTGTTCGAACAAAATCGATTCGAATATGATTTGTTAACAGCTGAATTCTGAAAAGAAAATATCCTGAAAACAAAGCATCAACATTTTTAGTAAAATTAAATCAAATTTGATTACTCTTAATCAAAAGACAGGTACACAACCCAACAAAGCCATGTATTTGTCATCTACATAATATATTCTACAAATACAATATAAAAGTATAGCCTCATCGAGGAGATCAAATTAAAATCATTATCATATGTTTGAACCGTTAGATTCGTGCTGAAAGCAATTCCAGTAAAGGGAACATATTAAAAAATACTATGCTAAAATTGAGTTCTGAAAAGAAAACAAATTCAATCTAATTACAGGTTTCCCAAAAATAGGTATTGACTGATATATCACTATTTAACAACTAACAAAACAAATCATTTCTGGTCTCGACGGAAATAAACACATCTTATTTCGGGTCTCGACTGAAGTTAAAATATTTACTAACGATCATTTCTTGTCTCGACGGAAATAAACACATCTTATTTCGGGTCTCAACTGAAGTTAAGATATTTACTAACATTCATTTCTAGTATCGACGGTAATAGACGCATCTTATTTCCGGTCTCAACTGAAGATAAGATAACACTTTAAGCCGGGTCTCGATTGACTTAAAGAATGTTATCTTGGGTCTCGACTGAGATAATCTTTTACTAACAATCGTTTCTGGTCTCGACGGAAATACACACATCTTATTACGGGTCTCCACTGAAGATAAGATAACACTTTAACCCAGGTCTCGACTGCCTTAAAGAATATTATCTCGGGTCACGACTGAGATAGTATATTACTAACATTAACACTTTATTTCTGGTCTCGACGGGAATAAAGAGTTGTTCTAACCAATGGTTAGAACGAAGGGTCTTAACACTAGCTTAAAGCCAACCCTCAAGGGTCAAGTTGTAGATCGGTGAGTACCAGTTACTTGTAACAAATTAATATTTATTCATATATCTATTTTATTATATATTTACTCATATACATATCCAGAATCCAAATAAATTCCTTCTTGAACAAATACAAGTTTACCCCCGGTAAAAAATCCTTAAGAGTAATCTCTATTTTTATTTCTACCTCCTTGGTGTAATATAGGAGTTTTTGCCTCATATAATTCACACCCAGAATTTATTCTGAGTTTATATGAGCGGAGATCATTCCGATCTATTTCAAGCGTCTACGGCATGCAGGAAACCAAGCCGTACCGATTAGTGTAAGGTTTTCTTCTAACACGAAACGCTTCTTCTTTTTCCTTTTTCGTTTTTCATTTTTTCAGCCCACTGCGGGCGTACACATGTCCGATTTGTATCCACTGAATCTGATTTATTTAAATGTTTGAATAACATTTTTTTCTACTTTTCTCAATTTTTTGTTTTTTTTTTCAATTTTTTCATTTCCATTATATGATCTATTTTTTCATTTGTTTTCCAAGTCACTCAATTTCGCTATTTGATACCTGTTGATAAGTCAAAACCAAGACTTGAAACTTGTCAGCCAAAATCAAATGGGTTGTGTGATGAAATAACAAATAAAAATTTTTTTAGCTTTTGCTATATATCGGAGAAAGCAAAAAAATGCCTTCTTGAGCAAATAGAAGTTTACCCCGGTAAAAAATCCTAAAGAGTAATTTCTATTTTTATTACTAAAAGAAGGTGCTGAGTAGTTACGCTATGTATGTACGAGACCACTTTTCCCATACAAAAAGGGCGCTTTTGTACTGAAAATTTTACATTATCTAGAAGTTTTCTTTTAAGAGGATACCGATGCCAACAACAACAGCCAATGTAAGTAGGAATGTTGACTTGGATATGTCCGTCTTCAGGCCGATAATCAAATTCACATAGCCGAATAGTGTAAACAAAATCGCAGCCGAGTAATATAAACAAGATTGAATAATGTAAACAAAATTCGCACTAATTAATATTAGTAATAATTCCTAGGATATTTTTGTTCATGCCAGTACTGGGGGGTAAAATTTTCATCAGAAATCCTCTACGGTTTGAGATATTAGTGATCTTACCTTCTCGGTATAATTAATATTAGTAGCTGGAAAAAAAAAACAAAAGCAACAACAACTATAACCTAAGTTGTGGATTAAAGATTTGATGATATTGTTACAATTCTAGCTTCTGGCCGAGCGGATAGGAGATCTAGCTTTGTAATCTTTTTGAACGAGGAGAATATTACGGCAGGCGACATGTGCAAATTCCTCACTGTCAGTCAATCAGTTGGCAATCGAGATCGAGCTCAATCTCAGTAACAATCGAATTCTTAAATTGCGGAATAGTATTGGGCTCCTTACACGGTTCAGAACAAAAGCCTACTTCGCGGTAGTAGTGTTGTGACTCGCAATCCCCGAGAGGCGCTTTATTCTTGTGGCTTATGTGACATTCAGGAAAGTCGCACTGCACGGTCTGGCTGTTGGTGTTTGCGTGGTTACTTTAAATTTAGAAAAGTGTTACCTGTGTGTCCGGTGTTTTTGATACCTGGCGGGTTACTTTTGTGTTGTGCTGGTGGTATAGCAGGCGAAGTGTTATGTTGTAACTGTAGGTTATGTTGTGTGAATTATGTCGGATGCCTGGTATTGTGTGGTTGTGTGTAGATTAGCCAACGATTTAGTTGTGCAGCCTTCCTTGCCTTGAGAGTACTTAGGGCTTTCACTTCTCCGAATGGACAGTTCCTCGGGCAGGGGCTTCTGCGGAGTCTGGTGTGCATTAATTGCCAACTCTGCGGAATCTCCTCTTAGTGGAACTGCGAATCTCTGCAACTTTTGAAGAGGTGAAAGCAACAGGTTTACGCAGACTATTGGAAGGATACTCAGCTCTCGATTTCCTCGTGGTGGACGCCCGGGGCGTATATGGGATACTTGAATCCGCGAATCGTCTAGCTTACTTGACAGGCTTTTTTGTTGACAAAAAAAAAGTCTGTTCTAGAAAGTTTTCTTTCCAATTTCCATTGTTATGACTTTTAACTAATTCCAATTTCTACCACAACTAACTGAGTGACATCGAAATAATGTAACATCTGTACTTCATAATAATTCTAATTATTTGAAATTGATTTAACTAAATTAGATTATTATACAGGATGTCAATAAAAAGTGTTCAGACGTGTGCTAAATAATTCTGCATCATTCTAAACTAGTGCAGGATTCCATCGTAATCTCGAGGTAATTTTCGGATAATTTAGGTGCTCCATCTTGGCAGTTTCTGATTACGGATAGCTGCCCTGACCTCCGCGAAAATAACTTAAGATGTCAATTTACTAGTCAAGCTGGCACCGTGGGACTGCTGAAGTTCTCTATTGAACTATTACTGTACCAGATATGCACTTTTGGTACAATATTAAGCTGAAGGCGTCGTTTATAAACAAGATGGCACCATGTGATGATATATCTAAAAATAGATCAGGCGAAGGTGGTTTGGGGTGAATGTCGGTAGTTATGTTGACTTTGCCTAATTTTACTCTTCAGGTGTAATGCTTATAATTTGGTTCCTTGCATAGAAATATTCGGACAGCCGAGTAATGTAAACCAATTCGTACAGTCGAATAATGTAAACAAAATCCCAGTCGAATAATGTAAATAAAATTCGCACAGATCCGAGTAAAGTAATATGAAAGATTTCCAATTTCTTTAGCAAAAAAAACAACAATTGATATTTTGCCTTAGATGAGTAATGGAAATTGTATAGGTGTAGTCTTTTCAGAAAATTTTTAGTCTTCATGTGTAATAGCATGACTGGTAATTTTATATCAAACAAACTCGCACAGCTGAGAAAAGTAAACAAGTTGAGCGATTTTTTTGTGTCTATTGGAAAGTCTTCCGCTCAGTAAAAATCTTTCAGCAATGCCGCTTCATATTTATATCCTCTAAAGTATCATCATCCGAAATGCTGTTGTATCAGGAAGGAAGAAACAGTTGATAATTATCCAAATGCAATAGTGAAGACCGTGGTACTATATAAGTTTAAAGCTTTGACATAATTCTATTAGAATAGAGAAGCTTTGGTGAAGACCGTGGCGATCGTCGAGAGTGGGTAGTGTTATTCACTTATTTTTAAATCTTACCATTAGGTTGGTTGGGAGTGGATTAAATTAAAAGTTTTGAAGAAAACAGGTGGTATGATTATATTAATTTAGTCTTAGATTAGTAGTGGAGTGTTCTAATATATCTCGCTATAACACATTAGGAAGCTTTAGTGAATATCGTACTTTGGAACCATCTCGTTCTCTCACAACATCTGTCTCTCTCTAGCACACATGTTTGTGGTGGACTTGGTCATATACATGCCAACTTGGAGCTTGGTTGTTTGCTTAAATACTATGAGTATGGTCTGGCATCCTGGAATTATCAGGCTTGTAGTTGAGCGGGGCTATATAACTTGTTGGCAGAGATCTTTAGTGGCTGGGTGGGCTCACTTTACTGATCATGGGTGTGGGTCTTTGGTTGGATATGTATGTGTGCAGCTCAGGTGTAGTAACAAGAATATTGTGAATTAAAATAAAAGCTTTCATGATTGGTATGAGCAAAACCCTCAAAAATACTTCACAAGCCATGAAACAGACTCCTTCACTAGTACATGAGAGCCCCAGCGGAGTCCAAACATTCTATAATATTTGCAGTGATCTTATGTAAATCAGACAACATTTCATACAGAAATGTGGTGTTCTGATAATCTTAAGCCTACTTTCTTATCTTCCGAACCAAAATTAAATGTTTATACCTTTCCTAACAAAATTATTTAAAAAAAATTATCTTAACCAAGTGAGTACGATTCCTCAATCAAAACCTCTCTGCTGAGTAATCAAGCCGTGGGCTGATGATAACGAATGCAGCTGGCTACAGATTCGGACTCCGGCTGCACATAGACACAGAGAGTTATTGAGCGTAAAATTGTAAGGTTACCTTTTAATCAAAGCTATTTTATTATTTTGCTAAGTAAGGTATATAGTATGTGTAGCCCTTGGGAAGATAAGGAACTAAGCTGTAAATTACTAGAAGACTCTTTTATTCTGTGGATAGTAAGTTAGGCTCTATAGTATCGTGTCCCCAAAAGAAATCAATAAACAATCCAATAATTAACAAAACAATGCTTGAATTTCGTGCATGTTATAAATCTTTATTTACTAAGACTTGACCTATCTTAACAATTATTAGGTACTCGGCACCGAACGGAAACTTGACACCACTATGCAACGCGACTGCTCGCTGGAAGAATAGAATATTACAGGCACTAGACAGACCAGTCATTGGTCTTTTATGCTCCAATATTCGGAAGTCAACTTTTACTCGCAACGCGGACGTAAACAAACGATAGCAACCTTGCCGTTTGTTCTACCGGTTGCAGCAACTGAGCCGCTTAGTAGTCAACAATCGCTTTACATAATAATTACCATGCGAGGTTAATTATTATCGTAATCGTCGATTGTTTCACTAACCGCTCATCGCAGCCAGCTGTTGGGCTAATCAGCAAAATAACCGACAGTTGCAGAACAATACCATCCGAGGTTATTGTTTAGCAATTGCTGATTATTTCGCTATAATGCGCCTTTGGCTGCTGGAAGAATCTTCCGTATATTGGGCCATAACATCCCTCCCACCTTAGGAAAACTAGTTTCCGCAGGGAACTAGATCTGGAGAGTGCAATAGTCTTAAAAATTGAAAATATTTTTGGTCTCCGTTCGGTTCAGATTGTTTTACATTTTTCTTACATATCAATATAAATCTTCTGATTTATCTTTTCTTACATTTTTATCATTTTACATTGTTTTTCTTTCTTACCACCTGTATGCTATCTTTTCTTTTTGATTACACGTATTTATTTTCACTAATAATTTTATAGTTTATCTGTTTAACTCTTTTTAACATATATTTATTTCCTTATATATATATTTTTTTTCTTTGTCTTCATGCTTATCTCTAATTTATGAAATTTTTTCTTTCACAATTAACACATTTTTTTGTTCATGTATATCTTTACTTTATGAAAGTTTTCTTTCACAACTAACATATTTTCCCAATAACCCAATAACCCCAATAACCCCAATAACCCCCAATAATCATTTTCTTTAACTAAATTTACATGATTAAAACAAATATTCTTTATTAATTCACATACATTTTAAAAATATGCAACGTATTTATTGTCTGTCTAATAACAAAAATAACAAAAAATTACAAGTTTTCTTTTTACAAGTGTTTATCGTACTTACGTATAACAAAATTACTTATACAAAAATTCTGTCTAAGGGTATACTTTCTACGGGTGCCCCAAACTTCTCTAATTACAATACTATGGCTACTCTAATTGTACCATCTGCTTTCCGACGAGGGTAATTTTACTGTTTGCAGGTTTGTTGTGCTTGACATGATGACTATGGCCTCTGCTAGCTTGGTTTATTGACCCTTTTGATGGTTTTCTGATGAAGGCTCGCACTTTTTACTTTTATAACGTTTCAAACGGTGCACTATTCCTGATAATGCTGCTGGCACTTGAGCACCTTTGAATTTCAAATAAGATTTTACGCTGAAATGCTACTTTATCCCATTAATTATTTGGTAAGAGAAATTTCATCTACATTGCATTTCTGGAAACCATTACATCAGTTTGTAACTTTTAAGATGTGATCATCATAGAACGTATGACCATTTCTCTTTACAGGCGCTTTTTCTATTTCATTTCAAGAAACATCTCAATGGAGATCGTTGCTCTGAGGGTCGGTGGTTGGACGGACTCTTCAAAATGTTTTTTTTTTTTAAAAAAGTTTCTTTTAAGTACAATGTAGTTCTCTCAATTATATTGAGAGTCCACGTGTACTTAAAGATTTGTTTTTTTTTATATCTCATATAGTACGGTATATATATATGTTAGAAAGTACACCATATTCCAGACCTCTTAACACAAAATTATGCGGTAGTAGTTCCGTCAGATATCCTAATTTTAGCTTTTCCAATAAATGTTTATCTAAGATGTAGCTGTATTTTCGAGCATTCTCACTGTTGCTCCAAGTTCGGCATCCAGATCATTTCTGTGGAATTCATCTACGGTTACCTTGTGCATGTCTAACGCAAATCTTTATGGTTGCGGAGTTTGTGTCTTCTTTTAAGTGCAGCATTTTCCGTGTGGGCAGGATAGCTCAATGTATGGTGTATAAATTAACTTTCGCACGGTGCTCGAAAAACACTCCTGTACGGCTTGATACTACATATATCCTGTCTTCTCTGTCTCCTGCAAGGTGAAGAGTGCAAAAATTACCGTGATTACCGCTTTCCTGGCGAAAACCTAAACCCTATACTTATATGATACTAATCTATGGCAACCCTTTTATTCTCCTTAAACAGATGTTTTTTTTTTTTTTACTTTAGAAATCTTTACTTTTGTTCTGTATTCTACTTCAAACCTTTATCTTTTCATTCTTGTCTCCTTTATAACTATCTTTCTAAAACTCCTAATTTTTAAAAACTTTTAAATTTTTACCATATCTTCTCTGTAAATCTTATATTTCTTCTAAATTTTCAATCTTTTCTTAACTCTTATTTTTAACAACCTCTTAATTGCTTTTCAACATTGTGAACATATTGTTTTCCTTTAGTTTTTATCTTTCTTGAACCTACCTTTTAGCTTGCCACCTCTAACTTTAAACATTTATTTATTATCTTCATACATTTCTTATTCTTCTAACTTTTTCTTTCTATTTCGTGTCAAGTAATATTTTTTTTTTATAGATATTCTCTTTCTTTTAGATCTCTTTTTTTTCTTTTAAATTTCTTTTTACTTCAAAATCTCTATTTCTTCCTTTTTTATTCAATTTAATTCTTTTTAAATCTCAATTTTTCTTTTTTCTTATTCTGGTTATTATTTAAGTAATTAAATAACTCTTTTTCCTAATCTCTCTTTATTTAAAATTTTCAAATTTCCATTATTCACTTGCTCTCTCTTTTTTTTTTTGTTAAAGACGTTCGTACCTTTTATTTTATAGATTTACTTTACATCCTTTCCATATTTTCCTGTACATATCAAGCTCCGCTCATCGAATTTCTCCTGAAATTAAAGGGAATTTGTTGGACATATATTTGGTTAAGCCCCTCGATTCCTGGGTCATAACCATTACTTACCTTGTAAGGGGTTATTGACCTTGCAGTAGAAGTCGCATTTGCAACATGAATGAAGTTCCGTTCCTCTACTTTCCTTCTGCCTTGACGTACTTCTGTCCTATCTGGCTTACTATTATATCCCTGAAATTTAACCTTACCTTTTTGCAGAATCCCCTGGGCTTTTCATTTGCCAATAGAAATTGTTCCTACTCTTGTAGCGCCATGCATATCGTTCAGGATACTTGCGAGGTCCGTGTTGCCTATCTGAGAAGTTCATGTTTTCTTCAGAATAGGCTCTTGCATTAGCAACTCTTACAAATGCACATCCATCCTCGAGGCTATTTCCGCAGTGGCCATAATATTCATCTCGCCTCCTCCTCTCCTCCCTAAATTCTTCGATTCTTACCTCGCGAAGTCTCGCACTGTCGCGATCTGTCTCTACACTGGTGGTCTTAACTTTCCATTCGTTGTCTTTGCTATTAACACCTGTACTGATGATTTCTTCCATGCTCCTTTCAACCTCTTCTATTGTCGCTTGTAAAGGGGTTCTTTGACTGGACAATTGCAGAGTATTTGGTACAACTTGTCCACTAGCTGCGACATTCTCGAAAACCGCACTTTCTTCCTTTGCCTGGCCAAAGTTTTGTATCTATAATTTCTTATTTACACAGTCGATGATAGCTCTGTCCCTCAGGAAATCCATTCCAAGTATCCCGTCAGCAGGAATTGAATAAGTATCACCAATGGCATTAAATTGACAAGCCTGCTGTTTGTTATCTATATGCAAGTTCGCCTGACAAGTGCCTATGGACCTCCTAGCGAACCCAAAGAGACTTCCAATTGTTATTTTCTGTTGTGTCTGTACGGGCGTATTTCCTTCTATTCTATTGATCTTAATCAAACTACAGGTGGACCCAGTGTCAATTAACAGTCTAAACTTACCTTCTAACGCTATGTCCGATGGCACTGTGATGACAAACTTACTCTTGGAATTCACTTCTTCACTCTCCCTCTCGGCTAAATACTTTTTCAGACAGTTGGCCGTGTAGTGATCCTGCGTTCGATAGAATTGGCAATAAAGTCCCTTCCGTCCTGAATGGAATTCATCTTGGATGCCAGTTGCATAGTTTGCGACTCTGACGTGATGAATTCGACAATTGGATTCCTTGTGTCCATATTCCTGACATTCAGTACAGAAGAGAACTTGTTGGCACTCTCTAGCAAAGTGTCCACGCTGTCCGCATTGAAAACATTCAGTAGATCTGGGAGGTGATCTCCTTGTCGAAGATGCTTGGTATCTTCCTGATGACACTGGCCCTGTTTTGTGTAAGAACGGTCTCGAATTCTTTCTGGGCTCGTCTCTTTTAAAATCTGCCGTTGCCCATCTGTTTGGTGCACTTACTGTGCTCGACTTTCGGTCTTCTTGCCATACTCCCGATTCTCTCACTTGAAGTCTTTTGGCATCCTTTTCAAAATAACTGGCTTCCTCTCTCACTGCTTCCAGTGACTGAAACTTACGCCCTGTAAAGTACACTTGCGTGGGTCTACTCATCACACCCGCTTTGAAAGTAGCTACAACATCGGCCTCCAACTCGGCTAGTAGTCCCTTCTCCCCTCCAGGGTATTTGGCCGAAACAGCCTCCTTAATCTGATCGCGCAGTTCTTTCATTCGATCCGCAAACTCTCTGAGGTCCTCTCCAGGTCTCTGTCTACATGCCAGTATTTCAGTGCGCAATTCATTGAAAGATTTTCTCGGCAAGTATGCAGTTTTTATCGCTTGCTGCAAAGACTTGAAGTCCCTAGGCTCCTGAGAACTTATCAGGTAATAAGCGTCATCTGCCAGGCGATATTTTATGCATGTGATAAAAATGTCCTGCTCCTTATGCGTTAATCGATCGTACAAGTCCTTACTGCAGCTAAGAAATCTGTAAACTTCTTTTACAAGTTTTAGCGATCTTTCCCCCGAGAATATTGGTACATATTTAGCTACCATGTCCATGATCTTTTCATATGTATCTGCCATCGAAATTCACTTTTTCTCTAATTACGTATATGCTTCATTCCGACAAATTGATACAACACACTCTAGAAAAAATCTTTCGCAAAACTAAAATCTTTATTGAATGTGCTAACCGAATACCAATGCTCCATATAAGCTTAAACATGCAAGACTATAATGTAACTACCGCACTTCATTACTCTGAAATCAGCTTTATTCGTACATACATACATTTTTTATTTGTCCTTACCCAGATGCACACAATCACAAACATAACAAACCATTCGTTACTTGAAACTTTCTACCTAATTAACCGCGTAAAACCCGAATACATTTGTCCTTTTTGGACAAAGATCATTTCGTAAATATAACACGATGTTATTACGACTATCAAAAACCCGATAAATTAAATAAACGCGCGTACGACCAACGTCTAAATCGAAACGTGACGTTGAAACTGATGATATTCTTATTACCAACTTTCACTTATTTTAAAAAAAATCTTGCACCTTACAATATTGCCTCTTATATATTACTCCGAAGTTAATCCCATCTTAAAATTAACTCTGTATGTATGTATGTATGCTTGGAGTAGCTAAAAGTAGCTTTGCTCCCAGTATGTGTATGTGGAGTAGCTAAATTAGCTTTGCTCCCAGTGTGTGTATTTGGAGTAGCTAAATTAGCTTTGCTCCCAGTGTGTATGTGTGGAGTAGCTAAATTAGCTTTGCTCCCAGTGTGTGTTTGTATTGAGTAGCTGATGAAGATCAACTCCTCAAATAATGTAAATAAGTGTATCTTCCAAATTCACAAAAAAAAAAAAAAAAACACAAAACACAAAAATTCAAGTCACTTAATCCAATACTTCTTAATTTCCACCTTCTTACAAAAAATTCTAGAAAGAAAGTTAGCAATAACAAAAAAAACACACCAGCAAGAAATACTTAAATTTCTTACCTAGTTTCACCGGCTGCGCCAATTGTCGTGTCCCCAAAAGAAATCAATAAACAATCCAATAATTAACTAAACAACGCTTGAATTTCGTGCACGTTATAAATCGTTATTTACTAAGACTTGACCTATCTTAACAATTATTAGGTACTCGGCACCGAACGGAAAATTGACACCACTATGCAACGCGACTGCTCGCTGGAAGAATAGAATATTACAGGCACTCGACAGACCAGTCATTGGTCTTTTATGCTCCAATATTCGGAAGTCAACTTTTACTCGCAACGCGGACGTAAACAAACGATAACAACCTTGCCGTTTGTTCTACCGGTTGCAGCAATTGAGCCGCTTAGTAGTTAACAATCGCTTTACATAATAATTACCATGCGAGGTTAATTATTATCGTAATCGTCGATTGTTTCACTAGCCGCTCATCGCAGCCAGCTGTTGGGCTAATCAGTAAAATAACCGACAGTTGCAGAACAATACCATGCGAGGTTATTGTTTAGCAATTGCTGATTATTTCGCTAGAATGCGCCTTTGGCTGCTGGAAGAATCTTCCGTATATTGGGCCATAACAATAGCATATATAAAGTCAATGTTTGACAGTTTTCCATAAGTGTCAATATAGAACATTTTAGAAAGCGGACTCCCAACGCACACAAATAGATTTCAGTTTCATGGCTTGGGTTTTAGTATGAGCGATTGAATCGATGTATGTTGTATAATGGATTAGAGGTATATATGTATTTAATTGATTGGAGCAAAATATTCGCACGGCTTCATGATCCAAGGCTTAAATATAACTGAAATTCATAAAAAAAATGTTGAATCGATGACAATAACATTAAGCTGCCGTAATATTGGGGTGGATTTAAGGTTTTATTGGAGGAATATCTTAGATGAGTAGTGGTGGTTGTATGGGTGCAGTAAAAGCCTTATCAACAATTTTTTTAATGATTAAGTGTAATGGCACAGTCAATGTTGCTACTTGATATATTTCTAGAGGCGTAGCTCGAAAGTGGTTTACGTAACCACACCTTATAGAAAATGAAAAAACTTACCAATTTAAAGCTTTGCAGGAAGATATTGCTATGATATTAATATAGTGTTGTAGCAAAATCACAATTAATCGTTCTTTCGCCTGGAGAGTAGAGCTCATGTTTGTTAATGAACTCCTCGTGTTTTTAAGAGATCTGCGAAAAGTCTATCCTTCGGAAATGCTGGAACTTCTTGCACTTCGTTTGGATTCGGTTCGTGCCTGTAAAGTTCCAACAAATCATTTTGATTATAATATCGTCTAATTTGCGTGTTCACCTACGACACGTTTAGTTGTAGCTTGCTGTGCAACTTGACGTTCGTACACTTTTGCTCCAAATTTCTGCACATTATTTCACAATTTTCGACCGTTCTAGAGCGATCTCCGTGATGCTGGATATCATCTAAAAGTTTTTCTTCATAAGTTCTATCACCTTTAGTGAAAGGATATTCCACGGTATATACAAGTTTCTATTCTTCAGGCGTCGTCGTCGTCTCTGTTTTGATCACTTTCTACCAATTTCATGTTTAATAAATCCTCTCGTACAAAGACGCACATTTGACCCATGCATTACCCCTGAAAAGGGAACAAAAACAACACAAAGAAACATCCTTAACATAAAAAAAAAAAACATACAGCCACACACGGCAGAAGTAAATACAACTTCAAGAAGAAATCTTACTAGAACACAAAATGGAAACGAGGTACGGGCAGAGATATAAGGAATTCTCATTACACACCACGTTCCGCCATGCACCATGAATGCGACACAAAATTGTCGACGCCAATTTGCGTCGTAGATTGTCACAGACGTAATACAATGAATGCGACATTGTCCTCGTCACTTCAAGATAGATGAGTTGAGTTTTGCTTTTTTTTTTTTTGGGAGGTCTACAGGGAAATTTTTACATCTTTTTAAGAATAAGTATAAGTTGTATTTAAAGCTTATATGCATTTATGCCAGATTTAAAAGAACAGTGCTCGAAATTTACTCTACATTTTGACGACGACATTTTCGTGGCACAGCATTTGCTATGTTCTAATGTCGTAACATCTATTCGAAAATTAGTTTTGGCGTTGACAGGTGCGTGTCGCAATCGTTTATTTCAGCCTTTAACCGCAGCTAGCACACAAGAAATCACTGCGCAGCGGAATATTGTGATGGTAAATCTAAAGGCAAGTGCGGCAACTCGTGCGTGCTGCTTCCAGCTATGTCTAGGCCAGCGGAAGGTATGGTTTTTATGAAGTTACAAATTATTCCTGGTAAGTAAAATCTCTAATTCAACAAAAGGCGTAAGTTTCTTTTTTTTCTGCCATATTGAATTAGAAATAAATTGAATTTACTCAAAATATTTTTTTAGATAATAAGTTGGGAGTAGCAATAACTAAAATGGTAACACTTCATGACAAATGATGAGGTGCAGTTGCTATGCCAGTTGTTGCTATGCCAATATTGTTGCTAAGCGCCTTTGACTACCGTTCTTTGGTGCCGTGTGCAAACTCTGGCTATATAAACAGCAGTCTGACTGGACTCGATCTATTTTTCAGTTTGGCAGTGCAGTGATCAAGTGGTTATCTATTTCTAGTGTTATTTCCCAGTGTTCTAATTCCTTTTAACAAATCAAATACTTTATTTAGTTGACGATTAAAATAAATATTCTTTTTCTGGGTCTCGCCTGGATTAAGAGTATTGTTTTGATAAGCGACTAAAATAAAGATTCTTATTCTGCGTAGCGACTGCAATAAGAATAAATTACTAACTCAAAACACTTTATTGCGGCTCTCGATTGTGATAAAGATTCTTTCTGTGGGTAGCGACTGCAGTAAGAATAAATTACTAACACCAAACACTTTATTGCGGGTCTCGACTGTGATAAAGATTCTTATTGTGGGTATCGACTACAATAAGAATAAATTACTAACTCAAAATACTTTATCGCGGGTCGCGACTGTGATAAAGATTCTTATTGTGGGTATCGACTGCAATAAGAATAAATTACTAACTCAAAACACTTTATCGCGGGTCTCGACTGTGATAAAGATTCTTGTTGTGGGTATCGTCTGCAATAAGAATAAATTACTAACTCAAAACAATTTATCGCGGGTCTCGACTGTGATAAAGATTCTTATTGTGGGTATCGACTGCAATAAGAATAAATTACTAACTCAAAACACATTATCGCGGGTCCCGACTGTGATAAAGATTCTTATTGTGGGTATCGACTGCAATAAGAATAAGTTACTAACTCAAAACCCTTTATCGCGGGTCTCTACTGTGATAAAGAATTCTCTCTGTGGGTATCGACTGCAGTCAGAATTACTAACCTCACTTTATTCTGGGTCTCGACTGGAAGAAAGAATATCCCAATCCTAAAAACCTTAACAGAGAACCAAGTGAATCAGCTGCCAAACACTGATCAGGTGAGTACAAAGTCAGATACAGTAAAATAAATTTTCTTTTAAAACAATCAGATACAGTGGAAAAATAAATTTTCTTTTAAAATAATCTTATTACTAAGATAACGTAAATTATGTATTGTCGTAACTTTTTAAATTGCTAAGATTTCGGCGAATTTCTTAAAGTAGTTTGAAACATTAGAATAAAACTGCTCCCTCGTTTACCGCTCGGCCGGAGCAAGTTTTTATCCAATAGATAAAAACGCTACAATTGGTGTCAGGTGTGGGGGGTTAGAAAAATATTTCCTCAAATTATTTGTGCCACTCAAATACTCGTTTCAGTGTTTAAAATTTCTGATTGAATTCCTCGAAGTCTCGCGATCTTAGCTAAGTTATTATTTTCCATTTTAAGTCTTTTTAAAGCGAGTTTGAACTTTTCGTAACGATAGAATCAATCTTATCGAGAATTTAAATAAACGCTATACTGTTACGGCATTTACGTATAATTGCGGCTTTTGGTGATCTCTTTTGGTTTAATGAGTTGCTCATAATGGATTCCGAACAGCTGAAGGAGCTGAAGGATGAAATTAAGGCCATGGCAGCAGCTTTGGTGAAAGAGCTTGCTAACGAAATCAAGGTCGAATTGCAACAAGAACAAGCTGCGTCCGTTACAGTCAGTGGCTAAACTATCGAAGAAAATGGACGTGTTGGATAAGACTTTAAGTGGGACGGGATTTGTTAACCGAGTTTTTGAAGACTTTTCTTCTCTGGCAAATACGCCTTCCCCTACAACTACTACTACGTCGACTACTACTTCAGTAACTACAACTTCGGTAGCATTACCTATCTCGTCGAGCGCGGCGATAGTTCATTCAATTTCACTTGCAGTGTCTGCTAGCAGCTCGCTACCCAATTTTTCTGTGTCTTCTTATGGACACCTGCCGTCGACCTATACAAACCAAACATTTAACTATCCTGTTCAACCCACTTCAAGCTGGAGTCATCGGCCAATTAATGGCCATTTCCCGTTGATCCCTGCAAGAATTCAGCCTGCTGTGCAATCTGTTGAATAAGCTCCTCTAGCCCGAGACGCCGTCGAAAGGCTTTATTCCCTACAACAGCCCAATTCAAATTTGGCGCAGCAGTCTAACAACATTTTTGCTCAGCAACATTGATTATTCCAGCGCTAATCACAAATTAATTCTCACGGAAAATTCTACCATGCGAACTCCAGACGCAGCAGTTTTTTCTTGATTGTACGTACGTACCTATCACCACCTGTATGTATGTACCTATCTCGTGCTACTCACCTTTCATGGGAGAATTTTCATTCTCACAATATATTGTGAACTAAGCACTTTTTGGTAATTTTTAATTTTATTTCCCAGACTAATTTAGTATAAATAGGATAATTAAATGGACATATTTGACTACTTTTTAATAAACCATCAACCAGTAAAGAAGGCTTTTTTACTGAACATTTTGGTGACCCCGACGTGATGTATTGAATGTTTCAATACTTCACTACCAAGTCTTATCATCTATAAAAAAACAATAAGCTCTCTAGTGATTACTACAAGAGACAACAACAGCGCAGCCGTACCTACATGTACAAAGGCAAAGGGTTCCAGTGTTTACTACGCGGTAGCAGTAGTTTTTGATTGCGGGCTAGCAGTTACCTCAAGAAGACCCAATACTAAGAAGAACAGCCGTACATAGGCAACCCCAGGCAATATATTTTGGACAGAACAGCAGTGTTAAAGTCAGAAGCAAATCAACATGCAAAATCTAACCGCAGCACAGTCAGGAATTGGCAAGTCAAATTCTCAACTTCTTGAGAATTTCAGGAAGGAAAGCATTGAGCGGAGAACTATAGAAAACACGAAACGCTATGAAGAAAGGCTCAATGGCTTATGGACTAAGTTTTGTGAGAATCACGGCGAAATAGTTGAAAGTGAGGACTTCAACAAAGAGCATTCTTACTTTGTGAAAAACTACTTTAATCAAGTAGAGAAGGTCTACAATGAATTCTTGCAAAGATTGAGTGAGAGACTCGAGGTAACGACAGCCACATCATCACATACAGACGAGCTCGAGCACCATGACGAATTAGTGCCACGGACTGGAAGCCTGAAAATGAGAAAACAAGTGAAGGCCAGTATTGCTGCGCTAGAGCGAATCATCAAGGTAATTGAACGCGAACATTCAGATCCACATCCCAGGGCATACTACACACAAAAACTGAGGTCCATCAATCAATATTGGGACACTATAGCCTCCTTACATGGGCAAATAATGGCAGAACTTGATGATGACTCCTACGATATTCGCGAATATACGAAGATTGAAGATTATTTCCAAGAAACAGCAACAAGGCTACAAGGAAAGCTTGACGAACAATCAGTGACCACGATAAATGGAAACGTTAAACTTCCAAAGTTAACACTTCCAATCTTTGATGGAAACTACAACAAATGGGGGCAGTTCAAAGATTTGTACAGTCAACTCATTCACAACAGGCCTCTGGGTGGGGCCGAAAAATTATACTACTTGAAGACAAATCTCACAGGTGAACCCAGCGGACTAATAAAACATTTACAAGCTACTGACGATAACTACTCAGTGGCTTGGAAGTTACTCTTAGAGAGGTATGACAATCCGAGGGCTATAGTAACAGCAACTCTCAATCAGTTACTATATCAAGCAGCTCTCACAACCGAATCAGGCTCGGGAATCAAAAGATTGCATGACACTAGCAAGGAATGTCTACTAGCATTGGAGAACAGTGGCATCGAGATCAAGCAGTGGAATCCCATACTGCTTCATTTACTCACTCAGAAGCTCGATAAGGAATCCAGGAGATTATATGAGCAGTCACTTAACGCACCTCACGAATTGCAGACAATGGACGATTTCTTCAAATTCATGGAAACAAAGTTTCAGATGCTTGAAGTAATCCAGACGAAGGAAGAACGCAAGAGGGTATCTACGTTGACGGCATCATCCCAGGTATTGAAGTGCGCAGTATGCAAGGCAGATCATGGAGTTTTTAGGTGCCCAAAATTCCTCTATGCAACATTAGATAATCGGATTCAGCTCATCAGGCAGTTCAAATTGTGCCCCAATTGCCTAAAGCTAGACCATACAGTACATGATTGCACATCAAGAGGCTGTATGAAATGTGGCAAACGCCATAACACATTAATACACAACTCTCGTCAATCAGAGAAGCCAAGAAACCTTATTCAAGCTAAATCACGACAAGGCATCATTCGTCGGAGCACAAACTTGGCACCAATGAACTACCAACAAGTGAGCAGAGGCAGTTCAGGAGCTACCAGACAACTTAACTCCACTTCTCAGTTCCAGGAGATTAGTCGTTCTACTCCATCTGAGACAACAAACTCACAAATATCTAGCTTACAGGCGTCAACACGCTCGCAGATTCTATTAGCAACAGCAATAATCAAGGTCACTATTGCCTCAGGAGTCCCGGTCAACTGTAGGGTACTCTTGGACTCAGGCTCACAGCTCCACTTTATCTGCGAACGACTCGTACAGGCTCTGGGACTACCACGCAGCAAAACTTCACTGCCGATTAGTGGTGTTGGTGGAATCGCAACAACTGCTAAGTACGAAACCACTCTCACGATACATTCAAGAGTGAAGAGCTTTTCAGCAGTCATCAATGCTGTTATCTTAAAAACTATCAGCGACCGCCAGCCGTCACAATACATCAAACATCGAACTGGGATATTCCAACTAGCATCCAGCTAGCAGACCCCGCGTTCTATAAACCTCAGGCCATCGACATGTTACTGGGAGCTGAATTATTCTTTCAACTCTTGCAAGAAGGTTAAATAAGACTACACAATCTGCCACTGCTTCAAAACACCCACTTTGGATGGATTCTTGCAGGAAAGGTGCCAACTCAAGCTGGCTGCACTCAAAGTTGTCACATCGCAACACAACCCTCAGTTTCAGCACTGGACAAACAGTTGCAACAATTTTGGGAGTTGGAGCAACACGATTCACCATCCAAGTACAAGTCAAGAGAAGAACTGCTCTGTGAGGAGCATTTCCAAAATACCTTCCAAAGATCCGCGTCAGTACAATACATCGTCAAACTACCCTTTCGTGAGCTACCAACTACTTTGGGGTCATCCCTGGAAATTTCTTCAAAGCGCTTCTATGCATTAGAAAGAAAATTGGAGAGAAATGCCGATCTTAAGAGGCAATATCATGATTTCATGACAGAATACCAAGAACTCGGCCACATGCAACCGATAGCAAAGGAAGCCATTCCTACCGATCATTACTACATGCCCCATCACTGTGTAGCAAAGGCACATACCAACAAGCCCAAATTCCGTGTAGTATTTGATGCCGCAGCGAAAACATCATCCGGAAGATCCCTCAATGATATCTTGATGGTTGGTCCCACCGTTTAGCCAGATCTTTCCACCATCATAACAAAATTCAGAATGTACAAGTACGCAATGACAGCAGACATCTGCAAAATGTATCGGCAGATCAGTGTCCACCCAAACGACAGAAAGTACCAACTAATTTTATGGAGGGATGACAGAGAGAAGCCTTTGCAAACATACCAGCTAAATACCGTAACTTACGGAACAGCCGCCGCTCCATTCCTCGCGACGAGATGCCTGAATCAATTAGCCTTAGCAGAATACGATACATTTCCCGAAGCTGCGAATATGATTTTAGGAAATACCTATGTCGACGACATTCTGACAGGAGCTGACTCTAAACAAAGCATGCTCAAATTAAAGAATGACCTAATAGAGCTCCTGAAAGGCGGCGGTTTCGAGTTAAGGAAATTTTGTGCTAACCACCCAGACACCTTGCGAAATGTACCAGAAGATCACAAAAAGAAGATGCTACTCATTGACAATGGCGAAGTAACGAAAACTCTCGGATTAATCTGGCAACCAAAGGAAGACAGTTTTCAGTATCAAGCAACTGAAGGTGAAACACAAGGACTTACCAAACGCACAGTGTTATCCGAAGTAGCCCGTATTTTCGATCCTCTTGGGTTAATAGGACCAGTAACGGTATGAGGAAAGCTATTTCTACAAGACCTCTGGAAGGCCAAATGCTCGTGGGATGAAGAACTACCCGCAGTTTACAAAAATAAATGGATGAAATTTAAGAAGAGTCTACCAGGATTACGAGCAATAAGAATTCCAAGACATGTACTATTTTCAAACTCAGTCAACATCCAATTACACGCCTTTTCAGACTCCAGTGAGTCCGCCTATGGGGCTTGCTGCTACCTGAGATCAATGAATACGCAAGGAGAAATCAGAGTAAGACTGGTATGCGCCAAGTCACGACTAGCACCAGTAAAGGCTACTACGCTTGCAAGATTGGAACTATGTGCCGCGCTACTCATGACAGAATTAGTGGAAAGAGTATCTCAATGCATGCAAATAAACCCTTCAAGAATTGTGTATCATACTGACTCTACCATTGTACTCGCCTGGATCTCATCACCGTCTTATACTTGGAGTACCTTCATAGCACATCGGGTTGAAAAAATACAACAATTGACTCAGCCACAGCAATGGAGACACATTGAAGGAACACAAAATCCAGCTGACATAATCTCCCGTGGAATGTTCCCGGATGCCCTCAGCCAATCAACTGTGTGGTTCAAAGGTCCAATGTATCTATCTGAACCTGAAGAAAAATGGCCCACATTTGCCTTCAAGATACCAGACGAGATTCCAGAAGCCAAACCAAAAAAATCCGTCTTCACAGCCATGGAACGAGTCAAACATGTTGATCTAGTCACACCTTGTAACATTGTAACTGATTTTTAAAATTACAGAAAATTTTTGCGTACTGTTTCAGATTCTTGCAAAATTGCAAATCTCCCAAGTGATCGAGGAAGATGGGCGAAGTATCCATTGCAGAGCTAGACATTGCCTTGAACGGAATCATAAAAAATATTCAACGCACAGCATTCGAGCACGAGTACTCATCATTAAAGAAAGGGGAAGCACTTGATTCTCACCATTCTATTCAACATTTGGCGCCGCTTGTAGACGCCTCTACAGGAATCATAAAGGTCGGCGGACGGCTGAAAAATTCAGAACTCAACCAAGAGGCCAATAACCAGATTCTTCTGCCCAAGGACCACAAACTGAGTGAACTTCTATTCAATTATCTACACAACCAACATATGCACGCAGCACCTCAAGCGCTAACTGCAATCGCGAGGCAGAAATACTGGGTCATAGACGCTAGAAGGTTGGCGCGCCATACTGTCCATAGATGTATCCGTTGCTTCAGATGTAAGCCGAAGCCCGTTGATCAAATGATGGGAGAGCTACCTGTGGAACGGGTGAAGCCGACAAGACCCTTTCACACCACAGGAGTCGACTCTTGTGGACCCATCATGATTCATTACAAACTACGAGGAAAGACACCTACAAAGGCGTACATAGCTGTCTTTGTATGCTTCACTACAAAGGCTGTCCATTTAGAATTGGTCAGTGATCTGAGTGCCGAAGCTTTCCTTAACGCTCTAAAAAGATTCATTGCCCGGAGAGGTCTGTGTGCTACTATCTTTTGCGACAACGCAACGAACTTCCTAGGAGCACGAACACATTTAAAGGAACTAAAGGACATGCTCCTGTCGTAGGATTTACAGTCATCACTCGCTCAATTATGCATCAAAAATCACATTGAGTGGAAGCCCATACCACCACGATCGCCTCACTTCGGAGGACTGTGGGAAGCGGCAGTGAAATCCGCCAAGAATCACTTGATTCGCCAGACGGGAAATGCCAATTTGACATACGAGGAATTACACACAGTAATTGTCCAGATAGAGGCTATCCTTAATTCCAGGCCAATAACACCCATGTCTTCAGATCCCAATGACCTCGAGGCACTAACCCCAGGACACTTCTTGACGGGAAGCCCCTTGACAGCATGCGCCGAAACTGATGTTGCTGAAAGGGACATCGACAAATTAACAAGATTTCGCCGAATTCAACATATTCAACAAACATTTTGGCAGCGCTGGTCGGCTGAATACCTACAGGAGCTGCAAACGCGGAACAAATGGAGGAGTATAAATCCAAATCTAAAACCTGGAACTTTAGTCGTGATAAGAGAGGCGAACTTACCACCATTGAAATGGTCGCTAGGCCGCGTCTTAGAAACTTTCGACGGCGCCGACAAACTTACTAGAGTTGTTAGTGTCAAAACCCCCTCTGGAATTTTTAAACGAACCATTCATAACCTCTGCCCCTTGCCGGAGGAGCAATATAGACCAGAAGATCTCAAAGGGAATGCCAGTGGCAGCAACCTCGGGAACGACTCCAAATCAGTCGAGGGAACGCAACCGCAAACATCCTTTCTAACCTTTAATCAGGTGCTAGGACCATCTCACAAGGACGTAGAAGGAGAGCCACCAGCAAAGAGGATGAAACACAAACGACCCTATCACCCGCTGCGAGGAAGGTTCTTGCCAATCAATTCTAATTGGAAGAACTCACCATTTGTGGAAAATTTCAAGAAAAATCCCACTAACGCTACAGAGACGAATAGAAGCCCCACTGCAAGATGTTTTAGCTCATCAGCTGCTTTAAAACTGCTCATGCTAACCTCACTTATAATGCCAGCCTTCGGAAACCCGCTAAGGGAGCCGGCTGAAGTAACACCATTCTCAAGTAATCCAGGAATATTCTTTGAATCACTAGGACATCCACATCTAATAAACAGCCAGTGGACCATTCTTGCATACTACAAGCTAGATAATTACTGGAGCGAACTAGCGGGAATCAGAAAATGCATTGGAGAAATAAGCAAGTTATGCAATACAACAACACTCAGAAGAGACCACTGTTTGGAAATACTTTCCCAATTTCAACATCAACTCACGCAAATTGAAGAAGCTAATGAAATTCTCCACAAACAAGGCGGCCGTGACCGAGTTCCACACAAAAGGTCTCCTCTTGACTTAGTAGGTAACGTTGCGAACAAACTATTTGGCATCCTGGACTCGCCCTATGCCAAGTACATTGAGGAAGAAATCGAAAAAACAAGAAGCAACGAGGGTTACTTAATGCAGCTAGCAAAAAACCAAACATCAGTTTTAGAAACTACAACCAATATCATGAAACGTCAAGAGGAGTCAATTCAAAAACAATTCAAGGCAATTCAGGACCATATACTCGCATTCAGTAAGTTTGTTGATGACGTTCAGCTCGAGCAGCAAGCTACCCAAGCTTTCAGTGCCTTATCGCTTCTAACCACACTAGTTCTTCAAAACTACCACAGAGCTCAAAACGCTTTATTAGACGTCATAACAGATATTCACCACAACAAGATCAGCCCATTATTAATCACCCCGATGCAACTCCGAGACCAGTTGACTTTAATAAAGGACCATATTCCATCAACTCTAACTATTCCAGGAAATATTAAGGATGGCGTGCTACTTCTTTACAACCTAATGACAGTCGGAACCAGGATAGGAGAATCATACATCTTATTTGACATACGGATTCCACTCGTCCTGGATGAATACTTTCAGTTATTCAAGATGATACCTGTTCCCATTCAACAAGGAGACAAACTCCTGTTAATCAAGCCATCATCAGATTATCTCATCGTGAGTCTTCCCAGGGAGAGATATTACCCACTATCTCAAGCAGAGTTAAACAAATGTCAACACTTAAGAGAAGACCAGTATCTATGTGACCAGAATCATCCCATCTTCAATCTAAAGGCCAACGTCAGCCAGTGCGAAATGGAGCTGCTCAACCACAGACAAACGCTCTCTTCCAACTGCCACTTTCGCAGCTCAAACCGATCCAATCTTTGGATACAGCTGCATACTCCAAACAGTTGGCTCTACCATCTCGACAGTGAAACCACATTCAACATTGTATGTGGCACAGCAGTAACACTTAAGACTCTACAGAAAAGTGGAATTCTGAAACTTCGTCCAGATTGTTCAATCAAACAGACCTCTATGACGATCACTGGTCACGGGCGTTATCAGAGCAAGACTATATCAGCATTTATTCCACGCATAAATTTAAGTCTATCCTTGGATGAAGACCTACATTCAGCAAAAAGAGGGCACCCATACATTTCCTCAGAGCTTCATCTAAAATCCAACGATCATGAAATAGATGTGCTGACCAACAAGGTCAAGGATCTCAAGCAGTACTCGGAAGCATTGCCCCAAGGAATATCGCATCACGACATACATCATTACACCATTAGCTACATGCTTCTGGCAGCTCTTATGATCGGATGCAGCTATTGGATGGTTACCAAATGGAACCACGGGGTTTGCTCCAGGAACATGCCACCACATTGCTATTCCATACCTCCAATACCCGCAAGACGGAGCCATCCGGACAACAATGACGATTTTGTGTTGCGCAGCAACCCAAGGGGGCAGGATGATTAGCCCAGCGCTATTTCACCGGAAAATTCTACCATGCGAACTCCAGACGCAGCAGTTTTTTCTTGATTGTACGTACGTACCTATCACCACCTGTATGTATGTACCTATCTCGTGCTACTCACCTTTCATGGGAGAATTTTCATTCTCACAATATATTGTGAACTAAGCACTTTTTGGTAATTTTTAATTTTATTTCCCAGACTAATTTTACTCAGCGATCTAGTTCGAATTTTACGCAACAGCCTAATCCTAACTTAGGCGGGCAGCCTAACTTCAACTTCATGCCATCGCTTTCTTCGAATTTTAAGCGAGAGCCTTCGTTTCCCTCAACCTCAAATGCAGTATCTGTCAACTCTTGCCCAGTTGGGCTAGTTTGCAATCGAAACCCTTTGGACGGGATAGTATGCTGGTCGGATTATAGAGTACAATTCGGGATTGTAACACGGAATAACAACTGGTCAGAGCAAGACAAAGCTGACGCGATGGCTACTCAGCTTAGAGGTAATGCGGTCTCAGTGCTAAGCGTCTTTCCCCCAGGCCATCGAATCCAGTACCCAGAGTTAATCGCATTGCTAGAACAGCGTTTTGGAGTCGACTCCTCCTCGAGCCAAGTGCAGTTCTGTGGAAAATCGCAAGATGCGAGGGAAAGTTTTGCAAATTTTGCACTGGAGTTACAGCGACTTGCTACGACTGAATTTTTTCCTGCCCAACAGACGTTGTTGACAGAATGGCAGCGGGTCGATTTTTGGAAGGAATTCGGGACGATGAGTGGCGGACTTTGGTTAGAGTTCGCGGACCAAAGTCACTACATGAAACGGTGAGTGCGGCACAGGAACTGGCCACAGGAATTAACTCGGGAAGATATGCCAGAGTGCATGTAGTACAGGCTTCTAGCAATAAACGCAATAATGGAAGGCGTAGTAAACAGACGAGAAATGTGACAACAGAGAGCAAGAAGTTCGTGGCTCTCTCGGTGAATATACGACTGAGGTATTTACGAGCCCCTCCAGGTTATATGATTCATTTACTCCAGCTTCGCATGTGGAGATATCACCTTCCGTTTCTGGGAATTCGGGAAATCCGTCAACATCGACCCTCAGGGGCACCAGTGGATGAAAATTACGTCTGCCCCAGTTCACCGAAACAACGTTGACGACTCTGCGGAGTTCCTGGATATAACCCCATCATCTCAAACCATTTTCGAAATTCTAGACGATGAGCTTTCTAGTGACAAGTATTTGGAACTTATCGAGAACCGAGTTGAAGTGACTATCCAAGCATTCGGTTTATCTGAAAATAGCTTCACACTACGAGGACTACTAAGCGAAAAGCCATGCAATTTTATCCTAGGCACTGGAGCCACGGTCTCTATTGTTCATCCCACTTTTGTAAGCCGCTCATCACTGACAAAGCTTGAGAAATCGCATGTCGTGATTAGAAGCGTGACGGGAAACAGTATAGATGTCTTAGGTAGATTGAAGGTCGAGTTTCACTTAGGCAGTTATCGTACCTTTCACACAATGCCAGTCGCTTATATGGAACCCCACTGCATACTAGGCGTGGATGTCCTAGATCGTAACCACTGCAGGCTAGACTTCGAAAAGAATGTCCTTCAAATAGGGTATCCTGAGATAAAAATAAATCTCGCAGAAAGCATATTGCTGGCGGCTCATAATGAAACCATCATCCCAGTAAACCGAAAGCAAAGCATAGAAGATGAACCGATTTTATTATTGGACCCTAAGCCAGATTTGCCATTCGGCATACTCGCTGCACGCGTCTTAGTTGAGTCAAAAGCGGAAAACATCCCGATTCGATTTATTAACTTATCAGCTACTGATGTTTTCTTTCCTCGGGATAGCTTCATCGGATGTCTGGAGCCTGTCGTTATTGTAAACGCCGTCGCTTCTACGAGCCATGCGGAAATGGACCCGTTTGGTGTCTCAACGGAGTGCCCGAGGAGTTGTCTAGCGAAGACAGGCAACAGCTAACTTCGCTTTTAGAGGCATTTTGCGACATTTTTTCCACTGGCTCCAGCGACGTGGGTCGAACAGTAATCACGAGACATCACATTGATGTTGGAGCGCGAAGCCTTTCAGAATTCCACCTCGAAGAGTCCCATTAGCAAAACGGGCCGAGGTCAAGGAATTGGTACAGCAACTGGAGAGTAATAGCATTATCAGGCCATCCAATAGTCCCTGGGCGTCATCTGTAGTGCTTGTAAAAAAAAGACGGAAGTACTAGATTTTGTGTCGATTATAGGCGGTTAAATGATATCACCAAGAAAGATTCTTATCCCATCCCCAGGATGGATGATACGCTCACTTCTTTCTCCGGATCTACTTAGTTCTCTACTCTAGACCTACAAAGTGACTACTGGCAGGTCGAAATGAGTGACCAGGATAGAGAGAAAACCGCATTTGTGACCAAAGCCGGTCTATGGGAGTTTAATGTAATGCCCTTCGGTCTGTGTAACGCTCCTGCCACCTTCAAACGTTTAATGGACGGAGTATTCCGTAAACTAGAAACAGAGACAGCACTAGTCTATATCGATGACATTATTGTTCACGGCCGTGATATAGATGACCATCTGGCCAACCTGAGGAAAGTCTTTCAGTGGCTGCGTGCTGCCAATTTAAAACTTAGTCCGAAGAAATGTAATTTCCTACGTCCCGAAGTCAAATATCTAGGACACGTAGTATCGGCAACAGGATTACAGACAGATCCAAGTAAGACGGGAACTATTAGGAATTGGCCTGAACCTAAGACAAAGAGAGATGTAAGAAGCTTCCTTGGACTAGCATCTTACTACCGAAGGTTTGTTCAGGATTTCTCAACTATCGCAAAGCCTTTGTCGGTATTAACAGAGGAGAAACGAAAATTTCAGTGGGAAAGTCAGCAACAGGCGGCCTTCGAAGAATTGAAATCAAGAATAATTTCTCCTCCTATTCTGGCTTTTCCGCAAGCAGAAGGAGAATTCATACTTGACACTGATGCTAGTCAAACAGGGATCAGCGCTGTCCTTAGCCAAGTTCAGGATGGAAACGAAAAAGTCCTCGAATACTACAGCAAAATGCTCAGCAAGCCAGAACGTAATTATTGCGTTACCAGGAAAGAGCTGCTGGCAGTGGTACGAGCGAGGAGTCACTTTCCCCATTACCTCTTTGGCAGGTCATTTCGAATCCTCACAGATCACGTCTCACTTCGTTGGCTATTAAATTTCAAGGACCCCGATGGACAGTTGGCCAGATGGTTGGAAAGGATACAACAATATGATTTTGTTATCGAGCATAGGCCCGGCCGAAAGCACTTGAATGCGGATGCCTTATCACGTCGACCTTGCGAAAATTGCGCTCATTGTAGCCAGAAGGAAAACTGAGAGTAGACACAACTGTGGTGTGCCAAGTGTCTTCTTTGTCATTCTAAAAGAGGTCCCTCTAGGAAAAATAGAGGAAACCTTCAAATTTATATTGTAGGAGCTCCATTCGAAAGGATAGCGATTGACGTACTGGGTCCACTTCCAAAAACCGAGCGAGGAAGCAAATACGTTGTAGTCGTAATCGATTACTTTGCGAAGTGGCCGGAGGCTTTTGCGACGCCGGACCAAAAGTCTGAAACAATAGCTGATGGACTCATCGAGAATGCCCTCTCGAGATTTGGTATGCCATTCCAGCTTCATTTGGACCAAGGCCGAAATTTTGAGTCTGACCTGCTACAGGTAATATTACGACGCTTTGGCACAGAAAATACTAGAACAACTGCCCTGCACCCTCAATTAGACGGGATGGTCGACCGATTTAATTGCACGCTTCTGGAGTACTTGTCCAAATTTGTTAGTACCAGCCAAACGAACTGGGACCAGTACCTCTCTTTGGATCTGCTGGCTTAGCGATCATCCATGCACGAGAGAACCAAGTTCACTCCCGCTCGCCTTAATTTCGGTAGAGAATTAAGACTACCGTCTGACCTTTCTTACGGCCCTACGCCTAGCGTATGTAACACCCTTATCGAATATGTCGAGAGACTGACCCAGACCCTTGAGAAAATACATTCTATAACTCACAAGAACCTGGCTTTGTCTTCACACCACATGAAGATTCAGTATGATCTTCGAGCCCATCCCCTCAAATCTTCGGAAGGTGAGCAAGTCTAGATTTACAATCCAAAACGCCGAAAGGGCAAAAGCCCCAAACTGCAACGTGACTGGGAAGGTCCTGGCACTGTATTATCTAAACTAAACGATGTCCTCTATAAAGTTGAGTTCCCCGGAGGTTGGGTGAGAAGGGTCCTCCACGTTGACAGACTAGCTAAATTTTGTAGAGAAGACACTCGAGCTAATAACACCTTTAGCGTTGGGGTCGACTCGAGTTTAGCCAACACAAACGATATTAGCTGTATCGTACCGTGGGTTAAATACTCCAAACCAGCCGTACCGAATTTTCTAATAAAATGCGGTTACGAGATAGGGAAAGGACTAGAGATGAACTTGTAGGGCAAGGTCGATCCCATCACAGTTAGACGTCGTACGTCGCGCGCCGGTTTCGGCTCAAAGGCTGAAAAATGAAACCTATCTCCCACTAACACATAATCCATTCCCCCTTTCCCATTAACACACTAATCTACCATCCACTTCCTACTAACACACAAATCAACAGCCTTATCCCAAATACCCACACATCGATTACGTGCCTTACACCATCAGCGCATGAAATACCGGGAACAGAAATACAAACGAGTTTATATTCTTTCTGATGAGTCTAAAGAAAAGAAGAAAAAAAGTACACCATAATAATATATTCTATTTCCAGAATTCTTGCTCATCATAGGTACTCGGTCGAAACTTCGAGTCTGAAGAAGGGGGCAATGTAGCGAAATCACAATTAATCGTTGTTTCGCCTTGAGAGTCGAGCTCACGTTTGTTAATGAACAGCTCCTGTTTTTAAGAGATCTGCGAAAAGTCTATCCTTCGGAAGCGCTGAAACTTCTTGGACTTCGTTTGGATTCGGTTCGTGCCTGTAAAGTTCCAACAAATCATTTTGATTATAATGTCGTCTAATTTGCCTGTTCACCTACGACACGTTTAGCTGTAGCTTGTTGTGCAACTTGATGTTCATACAACTTTGCTCAAAATTTCTGCACGTTATTTCACGATTTTCGACCATTATAGAGCGATCTCCGTAGGAATATAAACCTACATGATGCTGGATATCATCTAAAAGTTTTTCTTCATAAGTTCTATCATATTTAGTGAAAGGATATTCCACGGTATATACAAGTTTCTATTCTTCAGGCGTTGTCGTCGTCTCTGTTTTGATCACTTTCTACCAATTTCATGTTTAATAAATCCTCTCGTACAAAGGCGCACATTTGACTCCCGCATTACCCTTGAAAAGGGAACAAATACACCACAAAGAAACATCCTTAACATAAAAAAAACATGAATTAATCTCACCTAATTGCTGATGTCAGCTGAACAGCCACACACGGCAGAAGTATATGCACAGTAATGACAACTTCAAGAAGAAATCGTACTAGAACACAAAATTGAAACGAGGTACGGGCAGAGATACAAGAAATTCTCATTACACACCACGTTCCGCCATGCGCCATGAATGCGACACAAAATTGTCGACGTCAATTTGCGTCGTAGATTGTCACAGACGTAATACAATGAATGCGACATTATCGTCGTCACTTCAAGATAGATGAGTTGAGTTTTGCTTTTATTTATTTTTTTTTTTTTTTGCGGTCTACAGGGTAATTTTTACATATTTTTAAGAATAAGTATAAGTTGTATTTAAAGCTTATATGCATTTATGCCAGATTTAAAAGAACGGTGCTCGAAATTTACTCTACTTTTTGACGACGACATTTTCGTGGCAGAGCATTTTCTATGTTCTAATGTCGTAACATGTATTCGAAAATTATTTTTGGCGTCGACAGGTGCGTGTCGCAATCGTTTATTTCAGCCTTTAACCGCAGCTAGCACACAAGAAATCACTGCGCAGCGGAATATTGTGATGGTACATCTAAAGGCAAGTGCGGCAACTCGTGCGTGCTGCTTCCAGCTATGTCTAGGCCACCGGAAGGTATGGTTTTTATGAAGTTACAAATTATTCCTGGTAAGTAAAATCTCTAATTCAACAAAAGGCGTAAGTTTCTTTTTTTTCTACCATATTGAATTAGAAATAAATTGAATTTACTCAAAATATCTTTTAGATAATAAGTTGAGAGTAGCCTGTGGCAGCAATAACTAAAATGGTAACACTTCATGACAAATGATGAGGTGCAGTTGCTATGCCAGTTGTTGCTATGCCAATATTGTTGCTAAGCGCCTTTGACTACCGTTCTTTGGTGCCGTGTGCAAACTCTGGCTATATAAACAGCAGTCTGACTTGACTTGATCTCTTTTTCAGTTTGGCAGTGCAGTAATCAAGTGGTTATCAATTCCTAGTGTTATTTCCCAGTGTTCTAATTCCTTTTAACAAATCAAATACTTTATTTATTTGACGATTAAAATAAATATTCTTCTTCTGGGTCTCGCCTGGATTAAGAGTATTGTTTTGATAAGCGACTAAAATAAAGATTCTTATTGCCGGTAGCGACTGCAATAAGAATAAATTACTAACTCAAAACACTTTATTGGGGGTCTCGACTGTGATAAAGATTCTTTCTGTGGGTTGTGACTGCAGTAAGAATAAATTACTAACATCAAACACTTTATCGCGGGTCTCGACTGTGATAAAGATTCTTATTGTGGTTATCGACTGCAGTAAGAATAAATTACTAACTCAAAACACTTTATCGCGGGTCTCGACTGTGATAAAGATTCTTATTGTGGGTATCGACTACAATAAGAATAAATTACTAACTCAAAACACTTTATCGCGGGTCTCGACTGTGAAAAAGATTCTTGTTGTGGGTATCGACTGCAGTAAGAATAAATTACTAACTCAAAATACTTTATCGCGGGTCTTTACTGTGATAGAGATTCTTATTGTGGGTATCGACTGAAATAAGAATAAATTACTAACTCAAAACACTTTATCGAGGGGCTCGACTGTGATAAAGATTCTTATTATGGGTATCGACTGCAATAAGAATAAGTTACTAACTCAAAACGCTTTATTGCGGGTCTCGACTGATAAAGATTCTTAATGTGGGTATCGACTGCAGTAAGAATAAATTACTAACTCAAAACACTTTATCGCAGGTCTCGACTGTGATAGAGATTCTTATTGTGGGTATCGACTGCAATAAGAATAAATTACTAACTCAAAACACTTTATCGCGGGTCTCGACTGTGATAAAGATTCTTATTGTGGGTATCGACTGCAATAAGAATAAAGTACTAACTCGAAACCCTTTATCGCGGGTCTCGACTGTGATAAAGATTTCTTTCTGTGGGTATCGACTGCAGTCAGAATTACTAACCTCACTTTGTTCTGGGTCTCGACTGGAATAAAGAATATCCCAATCCTAAAAACCTTAAAAGAGAACCAGGTGAATCATCTGCCAAACACTGATCAGATGAGTACAAAGTCAGATACAGTAAAATAAATTTTCTATTAAAACAATCACATACAGTGGAAATATAAATTTTCTTTTAAAATAATCTTATTACTAAGATATCGTAAATTATATATTGTCGTAAAATTTTTAAATTGCTAAGATTTCTGCGAATTTGTTAAAGGATAAAACTGCTCCTTCGTTTACCGCCCGGCCGAATCAAGCTTTTATCCAATAGATAAAAACGTTACAGTATGATATGTGGACTTAGATGAGTAGTGGAAGTCGTATGGGTAAAGTAAGAACCTGATTTTTGGTGATCTGGTATAATGGAATGCTCAGTGTTGCCATACGAAATCTTTCTAAAGTAACTGTTTAGCAAAGTGATATTTTCTGGTTAGGCGATGAGAGTTCGACAGCAAAATCCCATGTTATTTCATATGGAAGTCCAAATTTACGTTTGCAATTATCTCGCTCTAGCACATCATCTGTCTCTCTCTAGCACATACACTTGCCTGCTTGGAGCTTGGTATTATCAGTTGTTTGCTTTATATGCTATGAGTACAGTGGACTTTATGCATTTTCGTTTTAGGTTGAGAGTGGGTTAAGTTAAAAGCTTTGATGATAGAAGATAGTGCTATGATATTAAGTAATGGAAATTGTAGAGGAGCAGTAAAAGAATATTTTTTGGTTGTCAGGTTTAATGGCATGACTTAACAGGTAATTTGATATTGCCCTTTGGCAGGATCGTGGCGGTTGAGATTAGGTTAAGTTTAGTGGTGCTCGAAGTTTATTTTATGGGTGGCGGGTGTGCATAATATAGTAGGAACCTTTAGTGAATACCATACTTTTCAACCATCTGACTCTATCAAAACATCTGTGTGTATACTTGAGGTGGACATGATAGCTTGAAATTATCTTATTGATATTGGTCAATGAGGAAGTCTATAGGTTTTGCTTACAATTCGTTGTATTTTTCGGTCTGGATTAACAAATATTTTGAGAAGGATTAAGTTTGGTTTCTTTTATGTGCGGCCGGTGCACATAATCTAGTAGGAAGTTTTAGTGAATACCATACTTTTCAACCATCTCGCTGTAACACATGCTTAAGGTTGACATGATCGTTTACATGCCAGCTTGGAGCTTTGTGTTATCAGTTGTTTGATTTATATGCTATGGCCCCCTGGAACTATCACACTTGTGTTAGGCTGGTCTGTATACTTGGTAGATGAGAGCTTTGGCGATAATATGCTGTCGTTTACTTGTCAGCTTGGGGCTTGGTGTTATCAGTTGTTTGCTTTATATGCTATGGCTGTCAGGGCTTATCATGTGTTGAGCTGGGCTGGGTGAATACACATCTAAAAATAGATCACGCGAAACTGCTGCGATATTGGAGTATTTTCTTATCAGGTTGAATTTGGGGTTAAATTTAAAGCTTTGATGAAAGAATGCGGTACTTTAGATGGCAACAAAATGAAAGTTTATAAGAATTTGGTAACAGTATGTTCTATACAAAATCTAATAAATAGAAGAAATTTGTATAAGAATCTAGTAAGAGTATGTTGCATACAAAATCTAACAGGCAGAAGAAATTTTATATAATCTGGGTGACTCTATTGAACCACAGGAGACTTGATTTTTCACAGTTTTCCCTGGTAATCACTCTTTTCAAAGTTTCGAATGCGATCCTCAAATAAAAGATAGTACTGCAGAGTTAACCATTCCAGAAACTTTTTCACCTAGCTCTTCAGCTGCTTCAATACTTTAGATATCCATATGTCCAGGAACCTAGAATAGGGTGACCTTATGCTGTACAGATATTTCTTATAGGCTATAGCTTTACCCAAAACGAAGCCGGAGTCCATTTTCCGAAATCAGTTCTAGGTGAAAATATATCTTATAATGTTTACAAACACATAGTAGTAAAACAAAATTTTATAAGAATTTGGTAACAGTATGTTCTATCCAAAATGTAATAAGCAGGGAAATTTTTTATAAGAAATTGGTATGTCCTGTACAAAATGTAAGTGGCAAAAAGAGAATTGCATGAGAATTTGGTTAGTGTCTTCTTGAATGTGAAACTGTAAAGATGGATATTGAGGTGTTTGTAAGAGAATATAATAACACTTTTCTCGATGAGCATAAGAAACAAATTCAAGAATGCTATTAGTGTATCAAATTATATAAAAATATTGAGAAAGTCGATTCAAAATGTTATGAGCACAATGTAAGCTTCGCTTGGGCAAGAGATGATTCAATGGATGGATCAGTATGAGTCGATGGCTGAAAATATTGATAAATTTATTTGATACAATAAATTACTTAGAAGCTAATCAATTCAATTTACCGTTAATGAATAAAACACTTCCTGCTGTATTGTGAGGATCAGCTGAATAGTAAAACCGTGACCGAATTTGCAGGCTTGCGCTCGAAAATGTACAGTCTGCATACAAACGATGGTAAAACAGTAAAGAATGCGAAGGAATAAAGACAAATGTAGTCCAGACGCATATCAATTTCCATGACTACTGACTACTGAAAAGCAATAAGGAATCTCCTGTGACGTGCTTGAGTATACTCTTATATATTATACACTTCCGGATCAAGGTCAAGGGTCAGACGCCCTTCCGGTTTCAAAGTGACGCCAGAGGCCAATATCAAGCCCACATGTCAAAGATTTTCCCACGCTCACGGACGACCATCTTAGCATTCTAGGTAAAACGCTCAACCGCCTGATTAGGAGCCTGCCGTAGTTAGCAAATATTGTTAAAGAGGAGCTCTGGACTTAGTAGGGAAATTGAAAAAAGAATACCATATATGTTGTAGGCCTGCTCCCTGCTTCTACGAAGAGAGCAGCCTGGTTTAGTTCTTGCGATAGGGTGACACACAATTAACACTCAGTTTTCTGTTTTTCCTTACGAAAACCTTTTTATTTCTTCACTTATAGTTTTCACAGAGAAAACCATTTAATTTTTCTTACACCTTTTCTTAATTCTTACTTTTCTTATCTTTTTTCTATTTCTCAAAAATAACATTTAATTTTTCTACTCTTTTCTTATGTTTTATTTTAATTTTCTTTTCTATAAAAAAAAGACACTTTCCTTACAAAAAGCTTTTTACTCCACTTATAATTTTCACAGAGAAAAACATTTAATTTTTCTTACACCTTTTCTTACTTCTTACTTTTCTTATCTTTTTCTATTTCTCAAAAATAATATTTAATTTTTCTACACTTTTCTTATCTTTTATTTTAATTTTCTTTTCTATAAAAAACACTTTATTTTTCACTTTTATTTCTCGAAAATAACATTTAATTTTTCTACACTTTTCTTATCTTTTATTTTAATTTTCCGCTCCTACCTTCCTTGGATTCTCCAAATAAACTGCCCCGAGTCCTGGGCTTGCTAGCCCCAGGTGCCCATCAAAGCTTTTTTTTTTTGGTCCTTCGCACGTGGGAAAGTACAAAAAGTTTAGACACAGTGCATATGCATTAATGTAAAAACGTAATCCCATATGCACTTGTGTATGGTCGGAGTAATTATCTCAAGTCGACCGACGGAAAAAAATTGTACGTATGTTGTACCTAGTATGGGGTTTTGTAAATTTTAAAGATCGTATGTATGTATGTATATACATACGATTAGGTTTGATGGATTTAGGAAAAAGGGACTTTATGTATGTATGTTACATGCAGATAAGTTTCATGAATTTGGCGGAAAAGCTGTATGTAGGTACGTATATGGTACTGCATGTAGGTAGGTACATGATACTGCATGTAGATTGGTACATGGTACTGCATGTGGGTTGGTATAGATGCCGTGTGAACGGAATGTACGACTGATAACAAAATGCAATTTATGCTAAATTGAATTTTGTGCAGTACGTAAATACATTTTTAAATGCAAATAAAATTTAAATTAAATTGAAAAATATTTTGATTTTCAGGGTCGAATTGTAGTACGCCAAGATATTAGCGTATTTGTTTTATGGTTGTGATTCTGGTCAATAGGCACCCGGGTCACAACATCCCTCACCCCTGGGGAAAAGAAAGTTTTATTCTTTCGAGAAGAAAATTTTCTTTCTCTAACAGTAGTAGATTTTTTAAATTTTTCAAATAGTGCTTTTATAGGTAACTAGACAAGTATAACTACTTACATGAACATTTATAATAACCTTATACTAGGTAGTGTCTTCCAACAAAAAAATTTTTTTTTGTTCCTTATGGTTTTTTGGAGAGGAAGGTATTAAATGGGAAGGATTGCTTTGTCAGTTATTTGTTCGTTATAGTTTGTTTTGTCCCTGTTTGTATTAATGAGAAATTGCGATTTTTGTTTTTGTTTTTCTTCTAATAACGTGATCCTCTATTAATCACCATTTACTGGTCGCTTCGCCTCACTTCTATTTCATTGTTGTTGTCTAGATAAGATTTTGCTGACCAAGTCATTTGGGTTTAATTATTTTGCGAGTTGCTTTTATCTGAAGATTTTAAGTGAATATAATATCGTGTGGGATGCTGGTATGTGAAGGCAATTTTTTTCATAGTCATGTTTTTGTTTTGTATTTTGTTTGTAATTGCCTGCTTTAGCTTGAGTAGTTGTTCTATGCCGATCCTGGACCACTTTTTTGAGCCTCCAGGATTTCGCCACAGATGACGCCACCGTCGCTAGGTGGTTTGAACCCATACTAATGTAGGTTTGTGTCTTGGCTGTATTGGTTTGTGTCGCTGATAAACCATGGGATTAATCGGTACTACCAGTATGCTGTGGGATGTGTCATTTGGTCTTGACTGCACCCTAGCGGCATTAGTAGGTACTACCACCATGCTCCGGTACTACGGTTTTCTTAGATAAATATGTGGTGCGCCTAAGTGTAGGCTTTTGGTTTTGAACTTATATTAGTAATAATTAAAGTTAACGTTAGGAAATTTTTGTTCATGCCAATGGATTCTAGATGGTTGGGGTGTGAGTATTAGGGGGGACGAAATTTTCATCAGAAATCCTCTACGGGCTCTGGTTTTCGAGATATTAGCGATTTCACCTTTTCAGATAGAGGTAATATTATTAATAATTCAAGCTACCTAGGATAGTTTTGTTCATGCCAATAGTTTCTAGAAGGTGTTATAGGGGCGGGGGTTAGACGGGGAACGAAATTTTCATCAGAAATCCTCTATGAGCTATGGTTTTCGAGATATTAGCGATTTTACCTTTTTAGATATAGTTAATATTAGTAATAATTCAAGTTTTTATTGCTCATGGGGGTGCTGCGTCTAAATGTAGGCTTTTTTGTTATGATTTTTCTTGAGCGCTTGAATGTAGCGATTGATTTTGCATTAATATTAGTAATAATTAAAGTTAATAGTAGGAAATTTTTGTTCATGCCAATGGATTCTAGATGGTGGGTATGTGGGTGGGGGGGGGGGGGGGTAATAAAGATAGGGAGGGGGGGGGGGGTAATGAAATTCTCATCAGAAATCCTCTACGGGCTCTGGTTTTCGAGATATTAGCGTATTAATAATTCAAGTTATTTTTGCTCATGGAAATGGATTCTTGGCGGTGTGGGGTGTGAGCTTTCATCAGAAATCCTCTACGGGCTCTGGTATTCGAGATATTAGCGACATCTGTTTGGGTGCAAACGCCATTTCTTGATTAAGGTACCCTAGCGGCCTTAGCCGGAACTACCAGCATGCCGTGGTTTTGCTGTTTTCTGTTATTAGCGTTAGAGTTCTAGATATCGGCATGACGTCATCATGGTTTTGCTGCACCTAGATAAGTTTTCTTAGCAGGGAAGTTGTAGATATCATCATCATTCGAATTTCACAACATGATATCACCTTGACTTGATGTTTTCTTAGCAAATTATTATTATTGGGTTTAGGGGGTGCGTGTATTGAACAGTCAGACTTGCTCTTTCGAGTGCAAGCACCATTTCTTGAGTAAGCTTCCCTAGCGGCATTAGTCCGTACTACATATGTTGTTCATCTCGAGAAAGTAAGGTTCCCTATTAGCCGGTACTACCAGCATGCCTTGGTTTTTGCTGTTTTCTTGTTTGATGATAAATCATCAGGGAGGTTGTAGATATCAGCATGACATAATCTTGGCCCGATGTTTTCTTAGCAAATTATTATCATTATTATTATTGGGTCTTGGGGGTGCGTGTATTGCTCCTTCGAGTGCAAACACCATTTCATGAGCAAGGTCCCCCGGTGGGATTAGTCGGTACTAATATGTTGTCATCTCGGGCTTGGGGGATTACGAGATTACTTTCAGCACTCTCCAGCATAGGGAAATAGCATAGGATTGCGATTTTGTTTCTGGAGTTCGCTTATTTTTTTCATCTCGAGTTTTGGGGATACGAGATCACTTTGGGGATACGAGATCACTTTGGGGATACGAGATCACTTTCAGCACTTTCCAGCATAGGGAAATAGCATACGTTTTCGATTTTATTTCTGGAGTTCACTTATTTTTCATCTCGGTGATCGTAGCTATGAATATTATAAACAAGAGTGATCATGTTATAATATTCGATATCTAAAAATAGATCTCGGTTGGTTGGGATGTGGGTGTGTGTGCGTGTGTGTGTGTGTGTTGAAAACTCGCTATGTTTTTCGAGATATTAGCGATCTTACCTTTTCGGCCTTTTCGGGTATAATTAATATTAGTAATAAAACAAGTAAACCCTATGATATTTTTTTTCATGCCAATAGTATTAGTACTAGGGAGTAAAATTTTCATCAGAAATTCTCTACGGGCTATGGTTCGATATATAAGCGATCTTACCTCCTCAGGTGTAATTAATATTAGTAGCTAAAAAACAAACACGAAAAAACAACAAAAACTATAACCTAAGTTGTGGATTGAAGATTTGATGATATTTATCTGTATGTGTCTTTTATAAACAAGATTACACCATGTAATCATATATCTAAAAATAGATCAGGCGAAGCTGGTCAGGGTGAATGTAGGTAGATATGTTCACTTAGATAAGTAATGGAAACTAGTAAATGCCTAATTTTCCTCTTCAGGTGTAATGCTTCTAATTTGATTCCTTGCATAAACAAATTCACACAGTCCAGTAAAGTAAACAAATTCGCAGCCGAATAATGTAAACAAATTCAGACAGCAGCCGAGTAAAGTATACAAATTGAGCGATTTATGAAAGATTCCTAATTTCTTTAGCAGAAAACAACAACAACTGATATTAATCTGTATGGATGTCATGTCGTAGATGAGTAGTGGAAGTTATAATTGAAAATGTCTTTTGCTGAAAAAAAACAACAACAACAACTATAACGTAAGTTGTGGATTAAAAATCTTTTATAAACAAGAGTGATCGTGCTATGATATTCGATATCTAAAAATAGATCACGGCTGCTTGGGATGTTAAGAAATATGAAGTAATAGAAATTAAATTTTCGATGTAGGTGTGTGTGTGTATTGAAAAGTCTTAGGTTTTATGAAAAATATTTTTTTTATTTTAAATAAAATTTCTTTTTGGGGGGGATAAATTTAAAGCTTTGACGAGCTATGATATCAATGTGGGATGATACTAATATAGTATGATATCTTGACTTAGATGAGTAGTTTCAGTTGTATGGGTACAGCAAAAGACCTTTCATAAAATTTTTGGTGCTAAGGTGTAATGGTATGACCAGTGTTGCCCACACGAAATCTTTCTAGAACAGTGAATGGAGTATGTTATTTACAAGGCCAGGGCCTTCATCACGAACAGTGTCTTTGGTTTTATCCGGTTTAGTTATTTCGATATCTTCGCCTGTGTAAAGTTCTTCTTTTCCATCCTTGATTTTAACCAACTGTAGTTTTAAACGAAGGTATATACTTGATAAGTCTCGATATGTGTCACCATGCCCTAGTGATACAAATTCCAGCACCGACGAGTTATTTAGAGAAGCGATAGGTATATAAGATACCTCTTCAGTTTTTAAGATGCTACTTTGTACAGGTGGTGTAGAGAAAAATTCTAACTCAGATTTCAAGCATTCTTTGTATGAAGGCATGTTGTCTATTTATCAAAAATATCTAACACACGTTTACGTATCTTACGTCTACCTTTAATAGATGCTCTTTTAGCTGTCCTTTTTGTCTGTGTCTTACGTCTGTCTTTAATAGATGCACTTTTAGCTGCCTTTTTTGTTTTTAAACCTCTTTTAGCGGACTTTTTTGATCCGGAAAGCTTTTTACGTTTACAAGCTGGAGCGAAATGTAAAGCTGAGAAGGGTTGCGTCTTTTTATAAGCATGCGATTGCTTCTTCCTGCACCACCCATGCCTTCAAACAGCTTATTTATACCTTTCTGTGATAGCTCTTCGACAGCCGCTTTACCCTGCTCTTTTAAAATAGCTGATATATGTTTACTACCTGCTTCTTCTAAAATAGTTTTTCCTGTTTTAATTGCTTGTTGCTTCAAAGCCTTTGCCCCAGATGTAACCAAGGGCTGTAAATATCGTAATAGTCCGCTGAAAAAACTACCAATTCCTCTTCCACGCTGGTAGATAAGAGGAGATCGATACAATTCTCCAATATCCTCTAAAGCCCCGCCACTTTGAATTGAATAATATTTAGTATAATACGAATTTATTTTCGAAGTTATACAAAATGCTCTTAACCTCGCACTATGTTAAATTGGCTGTTGTATGAGTATTTATAGTCTATTTTCTTTTAAAATGGAGCATTATATATGTCGGAATATAGCCTGGCTTGAAATCAATTAACTCCCCTTGCTGATTAGTTATTTTTATAGAAATACTTTCGATAAAAGTTTTTTCAATAGGACAGTAATCTATGTGCTGAAATCTTATTATGTTCCCACATTCTTTTAAATGTATTACACGTAAGTATCGTACTAACTGATTACCTATAACTCTGGGCTGTATAATATCAGTGTAGACGTAAATTATATATTTTTCATAACAGTCTTTTGCTGTCTGCTGAGAGTCTTGCGGTAGTCTTAGTACCAAGTCCGTAACTGATCTTTCCAGTCTATTAAGTGTGTCTATTATTGACATATGCTCCTGACGTAATCCTGCCGTTTTAAAAGATTCTGTTATTTCTGACAATATGGCGTCAGGCTCACGCTTATTTTCAGGTGTTTGGAGATATATATCCGTAAAGAAGTTGGACAGATTGTCTATATTAGTATCAATAGGCACAGGTGTAGTTAAATATTCACCGGAACTTTGTTTTTCGTATGGAACATCCAAAATATTGCTACCTTTAATAATTTTTCGCTGTATGGACGGTTTAGCATTAATCGAATCTTTATTCAATCTATTCAAGATGTTAAAAATCGTATCCTTAATTTGAATAATTATCTTTTGTTTTTCTTGCTCGCTAAGAGTTTGATCATCAAAGTGTACATTTGATATAAAAAGCGCAATAAGATCTCTGACATTAAAATGAGATGGAAGTGGTTTTTTTATTTTGATTGTGACTCTCAAATCTTCCAACCGCAGTTCAAATACATCATGTACCCTTTTGCCACCAGTATTTTTTCTGTCTCACGAGCTCTTTTGATGCTAAGCGCTGGATGTGTGTAATTGTCTATCGATTCTTGTATGATAGCATACTTTCTCTTGTCTAGGAATTTGTCCAAATACGTCGCCAACAAAGGCTTCAACCGACTCATAGTTTTTATATTTTAAAACAACATTTTCTGAAGCCCTTTTACCCTGATATATGTGTAATGTAAACTCGGCTGGGTCCTGTTTGTAGCTTACTTCAGGTATAATACCATCAAAAAAGTCAGCTTCTAACCGATCCCACATCTTTTTTTGAACATCATCCAAGTACATGGTATAACATGATGGTGAAATAGCGTTATAAAATGTTAGTAGGAATGTAGAAAAATTTACTTGTCCTGCTCTGTAACTAGCTTGCTCAAGATTCTCTTTAGTCCACTCAAGTTTAACGGTTTCATTTATTTTGATGCTAAGTGATTTGATTTCTTTTCTATGCTGCTCTCTTATTACTTTCAACGGATCAGATGCATCACGCCTTACTCTTTTAACATTCCTTTGATTTACTTCTTCATCTGTATTTCGTTTGACTCCTCGTTTTATGGCATGGTCGGGCAATGAAATTTCAGTTATTCCGACCCACTAGTTATCAGTAAACTTGCATGTGCATGTGTGCATGCGTATTTTCGGGATAAAACTGCATGGAATTGTTACTTAAGAGGCATACGTAAAAGTCGTTATCTTTTATATCTACAGACGTTCTTAAATTCTTTCCAAATCAACGTTCGGTACACTTCAGAATTGCTGCTTATTATTATTACAGGCTTTCCCACGGAAATTCTGGTATGCTGGCACTTCTAGTTTTTGCTGCGTTTTTTAGACGATCACTTTGTCGGACAACTTTCTTAACTGGCAACGAAAGCATATATTGACTCGGATCTATCAAAGACGGCTTTAATATAGATTGATTTTTGGATGGCTTTCTACCTTTGTCATCTGTAGTACTTTCCGTATCGCGTTCTTTTAATATGTTCGCAGCTTCATCTATACTCATTTCTGCAGGTACAGTGTATTGGGTTATACCATCCTCAGCCGTGATTACCTTATAATCTTTATTGCGAGACTTGGTTTCAGAAACCGTCTTAGGTATTTTTGAAGATGGTTTCATTTTTGAAGATGGTTTTCCTATACCACTAGCTGATAGGCGGCGTTTGGAAGCAGGTGATAATGGTTGTCTTGGTGGTGATATTTCAGCAAGTTCGAAGAAATCCTCTTCCATTCTTTCAGGTGTATTTTCTTTTAAGGGTGATGTTTATGTTGATATTTCATCTTTAAAAATAAACTTAGTTTGAGTAGTACTATCCCGCAAGCTTTTGTGCTTATCTTATGGTATACGAATGAATTTAATCTGAGTAGTACTATCCCGGAAGCTTTTCTGCTTTTCTTGCGGTATGTGAATATTTTGTTTTTCGTCTGACACACGCACAGCTTTCCGTCTTAAGTTTGAAAACTTTATTAACTCATTTCGGTAGTTATACCATTTTTCCCTATCAGATAAATTCTTGTTTTTTAATATTTTATCCATAGTCTTATCGAACCTAGATTGATTCAGGGAATCCTCAATCTCGTTTTTCAATTTTTCGTAAACTTCTGGTGAAAGAAGTAACATTTTACTTAGACTATTTTTTTTAAACATATTTCTCGATTAATGAACCAATTACACCTGATAATACACTTCCTAACAACACTGGTAAGAAGCCTGCTCGCTGTATCAGTATTATACGTTGGCTGGGTACAGATCTTTTTGCAACAACTAATTTTCGCAAATCCTTTTTATACTTACAGAGCAAATTGTACATTTTTCCATGAGGGATATGGTTTCCCTTCAAAGCATTAAGAGTAATTTCGCAAAGAGTTTTAATGACCTCGGGTTCGGCATTTTTAATAATGGCCTGCCTTAATTTCGGTCTCGATGTTCTAAGAACATATAGCATATGCTTGTTGTCCCTTAATTGATTCATTCGTGACACCATTTTTACTGATTAAAGGTGGACAGAAACAAGTTGTAAATGTCTTGTTAAAAATATCAGTACGGAATCTTAACACCTCATTGATATCTTGAGTTGAGTCTACCAGTAAATATCCATGGGGCACCCGTGTAATCTCTTTATGTATTTTTAACAGCTCTGAACTGTTTTCTGGATAAATCTGTCTCGCTAAATGAATAAACTGGCTCTTATCTCGAGGGTTGTTAAACACAACGAGGTATTTACAGTTAAGTGATATGTCTCGGCAAAACTTGCCTTGATGAAATACATTTTGTGTTACAAGGATTGCTGAAAGATTGCGATGGTGTGGTCCTTTTGTAAAGAGTTCACATACTTGTCTGCTAAAAGCATTTAACATCATATCGTCCAATACAATTAATGTAGGTTCCTGTGTATAATTTACAAACTCTTCAGGAATACTATCAATAAATTCGATATTAGTGAATGTGGTATCTGAGGGCAGAGCCCCATGTTCTGTATTACACCAGATAACTCTTGTTATTTGCGGCCTTGTTAAAAATATATTATTGAGAAGGTCTTTTATAAATGTTGTTTTTCCACAGCCTGAAGGTCCAGCAACCATCATTGTAAACGGATGATTAAACTTGATCATTGCTGGTTTTAAAATATTTTATATAAAACTGTTATTCATTGGGTTGTATTTATACATTCGGTAAAATGAGTAGAAGACAAGTCGTGAATGAACTGCATAAACCAGCTCCCAAAAACTTTAAGCGACAGAGTGTTACTATCACGGGTATTAATGATTTGTGGCAGTCAGACTTGGTCGATATGGGTTCGTACGCTTCAGAAAATCAAGGCTTTCGTTTTCTTCTCACTGTAATTGATACGTTTTCAAAATATACATGGGCCTCACCAATTAAAAGTAAAAAGGCATCAGAAGTTGTTAAAGCGATGCAATCTCTTTTTAAACGAGGTCGCATTCCAAGAAATTTACAAACAGATGATGGAAAGGAGTTTTTTAATAAATCGTTTCGACAGCTTATGAATCGCTATGCTATTAACCATTATTCCACTTACAGCGCTTTAAAAGCTTCAATTGCATGATGTGGAAAGAATTCAGTATGAACGGAAATTATCACTGGATTAGTATGTTAACTAAGTTAACAGAAGCGTATAATTCAACAAAGCATCGCACTATTAAAATGCAGCCTGTAGATGTTGGCCCACGCAACGAGAAACGTTTATTGTCGACTGTGTATAAATATCCAAAGGTAAAACCCAAACCGAAATATAAAGTAGGTGATTTTGTTCGTATAAGTAAGCATAAGCATGTATTTGAAAAAGGCTATACCCCTAATTGGTCTACCGAAATATTTGTTATAAATAAAGTCAAAAGCACATTTCCAACGACCTATGTTCTCGAGGATTGTGAACAATATGTGATTCAGGGAAAGTTTTATGAGCTTGAGCTGGCTCCAGTCAAACATCCGGATCTTTATCTTGTATAAAAAGTTTTAAAAAGACGCGGAAATAAAGTACTAGTTAAGTAGTTAGGCTTTTCACCTAACAAGAACGCCTGGATTGATATAAAAGACGTCGTGTAATATTTTTAAAACATAGTCATCATGCTACTCTTGAAAAGAGAATCTGACCGCTTAAAAACTTTCCATAATCTTCCTTTAGATGACAGAAAGTGTTGCAAACTTACTTACTTTTGCTCTCTGGAAATGTATGCTATGAAACACATTCATCGATCTCCAAACTGCACGTATGCCAATGGTCGAGATGTGTGTGGACTATACAATAAACCGCTCACTAAGCCGGTTCCATCAAACACTTTAATTTATGCTTTCAACACTTTGAAGTTTTTAGCGGGTGCTATACTTGTTCTTGGACTGTTCTGTGAAATTTATTATTTTTACGAATACTTCAAACAGAAACTATGAAAAAATGTTCATCGATTGTAATAAAAATACTTGACTGCTATTAACCACGTCTTTTATTTCTTCGCTTGACCTTTTTTCAGATCATCGCATTAATTCGAAACCACACAAAAACTTACCTTACCCAACATTTATACACCGCTTCTCTCTATAACCAGCCACTTTCGCTTTCAACACAAAAAAAATATAAACAACAAACTTTGCCCCCAGCAGGCCCCCTCGAACACAGAGTGTAAACAACAACTTTGCCTCGATCGTCCCGCCACGTAAACAAAAATTTAGCCCCCCATGGTTCCCACACGGAAACAAAACTTCGCCACTGAAAAAACAAGTTTCATTTGAAATTCGAACGCGAAAATATAATCCATCATTCCATCCATGCATTCACATGTGTCCGAACATAACAACTCTACTCTCATTTTTCAGATCAATAGTGTCACAGGGATTAAACACACCTCCATATTCTGGAAGTTGATTCCAATTCCTCCATTTACTTTACACACAAGTGGTACAAAAAGCAACTTTAGTCTCATCAACTTTCATTTTCCCGTACATACGCCCATTTCTCATATGATTTACTCTATAGTGGGACAAGGGTCTTCTGTCCTTTACAGACGCAATGTTATTTTGTATTCAAAGTGTCAATATACTACTTACATATATTTAAATATATTAAAATTAATTGGGTGAACTATCTGCAGTTCTTCTGTTGGAAGCAGGGGTTATGATAAAGTTAGACCTTCTTGGTGCCGGTTCCAGAGGTATATTTTTACCTTTGCGGACTTTTGATTTGTATTTCATGTACACGTAGGTGATTACAATAACGATAACTAATGCTATTGTTAAATAAGATAGAGCATAGTGATGGATATGTTGCCTATTAATTGGGTTTAGTGGAGTTGCTTCCTGTTCTTCTTGAAGATGAATGGATTTTAAAATTTCATCGACATATTGTTTGTGATAAATACTATACTATACAGTTTTCTATTCGAAGTATAGTACTAGATCACCTAATTTTCGAATGGACATAACTCGGTAGGGTTAAGTCCAATTAGGAAACGGTTTCTTTGATTCGCTTTATCTAAGTAGTGTTTATAATTCGTGGAAGAAAAATATTTCAGACGTGTGGTAGTTTTAGGAGAGGGTGGAAACCCACCCAATTTTTCAAACACCTGTATTTTTGTCAAATTAAAATCTTTCGATATGAAACGTTAAAAGTGAACCTAACTTTCGAAAGACTATTAGCTGATATAAATTTCTATTGATCTCTATGAAAGGGGATGAGGATGGGAGGTCCCAAAGTGGTTATGTACCACGGTGCAGTGACCAGTTTCGAGGGGGAGCGAAAATATGGTTTTTCGGTCATAACGAGTACCTGTCTCAGCTGATCAGCGCCGAAAATTCATGGAATAAAAGTTTTTTTCCCGGGGGTACTTTGTAGTGGGCGGTGCGGGTAGTGAGTTCCACCACGGCATATCGCACATCAAATGAAAGGCACCGCTGGGTACTATCGAGTGGTGTACTTTTTTTCCAATCCAGAGAACTTCGTTGAAAGACATTTTAAAAATTAAATCCCCGTACAAGTGTCAAAAACCATCCCCACCCCATAATTCGGCTAAATATTCTTCAATTTCCAAACTTTCGATTATTTTTTGCAATTTTTTTCTGATTTTTTTAAACCATTTCACCTCCCCTCTGTCTTGCGTTTGCAAAATTAATTTTCGACGGCCAGAATTTCCACCTAACAACTTCATTTAGAAAAATTGTTGTACGAATTACAGATAAATCGAATTTTTTGGGAATTTTTTGTGGATTTCAGCAAGGTCTCATGTCATTTACCTATTTAAAAAAAAAAAATTAACTGTAAAAATTTTGCCATTTACCGGGGTATCTAAAAACTCACGTGCATATCACTTACATTGTCGAATTGCTACATATCTCCTCTATATTTGGCATTTTGTTTGAATGAATTTGGCGCTTTATTTCAGATTCTATGCCAATTTAACCGCGAGAACTTCCGCAAAAATTTGCAAATTTGAGCATTTTGCAAGGTAAGCCTATAAAACAATCTAGATTTTTACTTTCTCCCGTACCCGGCATTCGGGTGTTTTTGGAAAGGCCTCGGCGAGTACATAACAGAAAATTAGTTATTTTTTTTCAACCCCATTTTCGGTCGATTTGGCGCCAAAAACCGGTATTTTTGAATTACGATTTCCACATTTTAGTTATGCTATCTAGCGCGATTTTCTTTAACTACTTTCAACGTTGTAGGCATAAGAATCCTTTGTTCGTCTGCTATTTCGAAAAATTTATTTCAATCCAGTTCTTTTTTCAAATATTTGACAACTCTTTAAAAAGTTATTGTTCCTTGTTTATTTATTGATAAAAAATTATTTGGAAACTAGATAGAAATTACTCTGCGTGACCTGATGGAATTCCTCTATTGCAGTGAAGCACTCTCTCTGTTCCATTCATATTTATGGTCAATATGTCCTTTGGGTTGGAGAAAATCCCTGACTGATCACTTATAGTTCCAGTTTATAACTAATTTTCGACCAATTGCTAAGTTGTCGTGTATCCCGAAACTGTTTGAAGCCATTGCGTGTGAATTTTTGTATTTCCACTGTAAAACAATTATTATTCCTAATCATCATGGGTTTACGAAAGGAAGATCAACCGCAACAAATTTCCTACGATTTAAAACTAAATTGCATTCGGTCAAGTTTTCATACATATGTTGTAACTGTAGAATTACGATAAGGAATGATTCTATTTATTATTTCATATTGGTTTTTTTTTTATATAAGATTATTTCCTAATATTTGACGGCTATCAACAGCACAAAGCGTGGGCCACATGATGAATGTGGTGTCGACGAGACTCAATGATACGTCTCAAGTCTGACTGAGACGAGTGCCCAAGAGGAAAACTTTGAAAAAAAAGAAGAAGAAGACTTCCTACGAGCTGTCTGTCTTTTTTTAGGAAAGGAAAAAGTGGTCTCATCTTAAAAATCCGAGTGACAAGTTCTTTTTTTATGGGAGAAGTTTAGAAAAATATCGAAAGAAAAGAAAAATCAGTAAATCTTTAAAGCAACCAAGACGGAACGCAAAAGTGACCTGAAAAGAAAAAACCCAGAAAAGGAGGATAGCGGGAATAAATTGAGAACATCTGAGGCAGCTGAAAACATGTCCCAGTGGATAAGGACTTACTGGAAAATTATCCGAGAAACTTAAGGAAACTCAGTGATTGTCTTTTGGAGTCTTAATCGACAATGCATTATATACCCAATCTCGTAAATATTCAGCGTGGATTTTAAATTCCCGAAATCAATACATCATTGACCTAATTGAAAGATTTAAGTATAATTTTCCTGGCACCTTATACAAGTTTTTATATCAAATAGTATATTTTTGACAACAATGGATTTATTATAATCAAGATAGCGGTACGAAAACCAAAAGCGAAATCGATTTTGATAAATGCTTTTGAAATGCACAGCAGCGTTTGTGAATGCAGAATCTCATTAACCGTTTGGGCAACAGTAGAGATCTATCTTTTTAATAGCTCGAAATTTTTATTCAAATATTCAAAACGGAAGTCCTGTAACTGGCCGTCAGGCGTAGAATTTTAACCGAATGTATATTCGGCAGATATTGGTAGGAAGCTTTTAAGGAAAACGCCAGAAGATTATATACTACCTCAGTAGCTCTCAAGACTGCTATAGGTACTAAAATTTGATGAAGTTTCATCTTACGTCCCGTATAAAGTATCCCTAGGGGAATTTTAGCTAAATGTTTAATTACAGTGAACCTACATTCAGCTCAAGAAGGCCTTCTCGAGACACGGAAATATGGTGAGTGAAAAAGAAAAAGTTTCTTGTTTTGTTTTTAATTTATTTTACTCGTATATTGATATCTCCATGGGCATGCCATTATTCCTGATGTATTTGAATTTACACATGTATCAGATAGTCTACAGAAATATTTGGGCAGTGAGAATATTTGAGACAGATTATCGTGTATAATAATCACTTTATTTGTATACACTGCATTAGTTTGTATGATTAGTTATAGCATGACACGTTATGTAAGTTCATGTGCCTAGCACACTCCTCATGGCTCATAGAAGGTTCAATGTAATGATCAAAATTCTGATTTATAACGAAATGAATACCTGAGCGTTTATTCTTTCTCCATCACTCTCCTGGTGCCCTCTTACTGTGAAGGTTGAATAGGTCCTCTCTTCTACTCTTTTCAGGTCAACAAGGGACACTGAACTAAATGACTGCTGCCCTCAGTATCATAGGGTGGATATGGGCAATGCAGCTGAAGCCAGAACATCCGTGCTTTCACTAAGGTAAGGGTAAGTAGTGTGATGGTCCCTTCAGGACCGGGTGTGTGCTTCTTTTTGGCTTGAAAGCACGAATTTTGTTGTGTATGGCTGGTGGCACAGCGGCAGGTTTTCCGTGGAACCTCCCCACACTCTCCGCCAATAGCTGTCGGCTCATGCTGCAGTCTGGACTTCACGTCCAAGTACATCACTCTTTATACTACCATAACAAATGGCGCCCAACGTGGGGCCACCTCAGTTGGACTTCGATGGTCTAATTGAGACTTTTGCTGGGGACTGAGACTTGTTGTAAGATGGTCATTTTGCACTTTGCTAATTGACTAACCTCAAGCCCCATATCCAGTGGAGGTTATTTGCGGACCTGAGTCTGACTGGTTTTGTTATCTGAATTAATTTGAGTAAAGTAAAGTTTCGATATTTTGGTAAAGCTTTCGCGAATTTTTGAATTATGATTTAAGTAAAGTTTTTCGATTGTGATGTAGATTTTTTTGGATTGTGATTTTAGTAACGTAGAGTTTTTGATATTGTTTTTTCTCAGTTCGACTTTAGGTTTAACTTTGGTCAAGCCTCAAGTCGGAACAATTGTCGAATTTTTTTTAATCGATCTTTCCCGCTGGCTTTCTGCTATGGAAATAGTAGGTGGCCTCACAATTTTTTTTTCGATTGTGTTCTCACGGAGGCATGTCTTTATTGGCCAACTGGCTGGACAGAGTCGTGAATCTGTGAGATGACTTTTTGGCTTTTGAATTGACCAGATTCATCATTCTGCCCAGCTGGAAGGTTAGCTAAGTATTGTAATCCAGCGAAGAGGAAGGAAAGAGTGATTGGAGGATGGAAGTGATGCTGGAGATCTTCAGTAATCAGGAGTTGGCATACTGCTAACTGCCTGGCTGAAGAATCTCTAGTAGCATTTTCAGTCTATAGAATCTCCAACCCGACTCTTCCCAGATTTCTGTGAGGACTCAAGATTTTTCATGCACACACTCACAGTACTTATCCTTACCGCATAATTTCCGGCCTGACTAGAGAGAGAGTGGAACTGGAAGACTTTTGTGTTGAGAGTAAGTTCTTATGAAGTGAGGGAGAGATTGTACGATTTGATTTTTCTTTTTGTTCGATTTGAAATTTTGAGTTTGGCTTGGCTTGGTTGATTTTTATTCATTGGAGTTTGGCTCCTTGTAAGTGTTTTCATAATATTATTGCACATTTGAAGTTTTAGTCTCTCTAGATTGTGCTTATCATTTAATCAGCTTAGCTATAACTTTTGAAATCAAATTCTTGCGCTTTTCTTTGTCTGACCTGCATCATCATCTGGATCGATCATCAACCTTCAGCTGAGGAAAATTTTGTTTGCTCCTTGAAACAGTCTCTTGGATAGCGCTGATTCTAGTTTTAATAGAGCTGCTCGTTTTGTCGAGACTCCGTCATCTTTCTATATCCGCTTCAATCTCGTCTGATCTTTTTTGGGTGAAAAAGAGTCACACTTTTGCTGTTCTTGGTGAAACGTTCGAGATTTTATCATGGCAACCCTGGACACACCACCTCCGGGTGATGTTCCTATACAGAGGCCAGACTAGTGTACCATCTGTCAAGAGGGAGATTGGCTGCCAAGAAGAAGGCTGTAGCCACCATTTGTAAGCACATATTCCATAGGGCATGTCTGCGAGAATGAATAAATGCACAAGCAAACTGTCCAAACTGCAGAAGTCCTCTCACTTAGCAGGACTTTGTGGCTTATACTGGTGCGATCCCGAAGAGGTATCCCAATCGGCATGGGAGTTCAGATCCTCCACAGCAACCATTACAGTTCAATGTGCCTCCACCGACACTTCCGCTGCCTAGTCGTAGATCTTTATCTCCTGGGTTACATTCAACACCCATATCACAGAACAGCTCTAAAATAAATAGTCTGTCATCTGCACCTTCGGGGCAAGGCCTTATAGACACAGACATGATCATATCCAGTCTCAGAACTCAGCTTCAAAATGTAGTACACACAGAGATCTCTCAAAGTATGCACGCGCTGCGAGCTGAGATTACAGATGTCCGACAACGAGTCGCTGCTGTCATTCGGCAAGCGGACGCGTCTCGTCCAACACCACCTCCTTTTGGAGAGCGAGCTCAACCACCCAGAAACTCTGCATGGACTCCTAATTATCCACGTCAGAGACTTTCGCTCCCAGCTGGACAACCCAGACATTGACCTCCACCTCAATAGCTTTCGCTCCTCCGGGACTACCACCTTCAGACCCACAAGCTCAAAACCATTCCTGGCATAGACGCTAAGGCAATCCTATCAGGAGATCTTATAATGGAAATAATTGTGAACTATCCGTAGATGAGTTTATTTTCAGAGTGGAAGCACTGACTTTTTGAGGCCAGCCCATCTCTTTAACTCGTACATGAATTTGTCTGTCTGTATATTTATATATTTCTTTTTTACTGTTTTTGCTGTTTAAAACATAATTTGAATTTCAGAAAACCGTTCCAGGACTTCAACGATATGATACTCGAATAAATTTTTTGAAAAACTGGTAAATCAGTGTCTTTTCAGCCATCATAAAATTGTTTTAAAATATCTCCATGCCGCACCTAATAACAATTTAGTTAACTCGAAAAAGGCACACAATAAATTAAGTAAAAACGAGTTTTCAAAGAAAACTGAGGCCAAGCAGATTGAAAAAGTATAAAATAAACTCTTCTTCACACACGCAGGTGATTTGATTCATGAAGATAAAGAATATTCAAGAGAAATGTCCCAATTAAAAAATCTGAGTCCACCTCTGTGTGTGAAGAAAAGTTTATTTTCTACTTTTTCATGCGGCTTGGCTTGACTTGGTCTCAAATGCTTGTAACTGCCACCAATATTGCAGAGATAGCAGCTATCTCAATCCGACAAACAGTGACTTGTTGGAATTGTGACCAGCCAGGACACTATTGTCTACAAGAACGACAACAGGTATTCTGTTAGGATGTGGACATAAAAACTTATTTAAGCCAAACTGTAGACCATATCTACAGAAAAACTTGAAGCGTGTCGGGAATCATAATACCTCTTCTCAACCAAATATGCCATCCAGGCTGGCTACAGCCCCAACAACTCCGGACAAATCGCGGAGCAGGGAAAACAATCCGCTCAATTAATAGACCCTATCGAACAGACGTTAGACTGTCCGTTAATATCACTCAGTGATTCTGGCGATAGTAACAATCCTTTAGACAGTATCAATGTCAATGGTAATTCACTGATAGAGACGGAGAATCTAAATGACTTCTCTGCAGATTTTCAAGCTCCCGTTTCCACCTGTAGGGAGCCCGCGACACTACTAGACACTTCTTTGGAAGAGTCTTTAATATTCAATGTTCCGGTAAAATCGACAGCACTTTTTGCTGGCAATGTTACTGAACAGGCGATTCGACCTCCTCTTTTTTCTGTATTAAAACGGCCACCAAAATCTGCTATGACGAGTGGGCGTGAGCTTGTTTTATACCCGCTGACGCCTTACCATACGCGTCTACAAAACTACAATGCGGTACGAAACCGTATTTTCTCCTCAGTAGCGGAGCTAGCAGCAATTATGTATCCTGACCTGGACCTTGGAAAAAGAAAGAAATGATCGACCGTTCATTGGCGGGAATGCTGTCGACGAATGAAACAGGAAAGAAAGAAACTGGCATATATTTCCGTGTCGATGCCAGACGACATTCGACCGTATGCCGAAGTAAGACTGCACGGGAGATCCGAGACTGGGGTTGGTTACATGATAGTGGTGCCACTGTCAGTATCCTAGGCCAAGGAGCCCTAGAGAGGCTTGCAGAAGCAGAGGTTGAATGGAAGAGGTATCAGACACAGGTACAAGTAGCTAACGGTACCATGACGACTGTTCATGATCATGTAGACTTGGACATCACTTTCCGTGGTAAGACCCAAAACGTGCGTCTTCACGTGGTTCCTGGGCTCATACAGGAACTATATCTAGGAATGGACTTCTGGCTTCTATATGGGTTGACTCCATATATCCTGGGTACATTTTCAGAAGTGACACCAAGTCTAATAGCTACCCCTGACACAGACTGTCATGTTCTTCCTGCTATAAATCAACAACGTCTAGAAGCAACTGAACAGCTTTTTCCTTCTTTCACCTCTTCAGGCTTGGGAAAAACATCTTTGGTCACACACAGGATCGAGACGAATGACGCAACTCCGATAAAGCAACATTTTTATCCGATATCACCGGCAGTACATGATGGATGCTGAACTGAGACGAATGCTATCGCTGGGTGTGATAGAGGAGAGCTAGAGTCCTTGGAGCTCTCCAGTGGTACTTGTAAGGAAGCCTGGAGAGGTTCGGCTTTATTTTGATGCCAGGAAAGTCAAGTCTGTTACTAAGAAGGACGCCTATCCGCTGCCGCAGATAGATGCGCTTCTGAGTCGACTTCCTCCGGCAAACTACATCACAACCCTGGATCTCAAATCTCATCCTCTCTATCAATACACCGTGATGCCATTCGGCTTATACAACGCTCCACAAACCATGTGCCGCCTAATGGATACGGTCATTCCTTTCGGTCTTCGTGAGAATGTTCTCGTCTACTTGGACGATTTATTGATTCTGTTATCAGACTTTGACTCTCATCTCACACTGCTAGCCCGTGTAGCGGATTGTTTGAGGAAAGCTGGCGTCACTATTAATTTTGAGAAGAGTAAATTTTGTATTAAGGAGACTAAATACTTAGGTTTCATTGTCGAAAAAGGAGGAATATGAACCGCTCCGATAAGATTTCAGCCATAGTTGACTATCCGGCACTTAAACTGTTCGGCATGCCCGACGCCTACTAGGTATGGCGGGATTGTACCGACGATTCATTCCGAACTATGCTGATTTATTTAACTGCCTCCATCACAGACACGCTGAAGAATCCTAGTCAGTTCCAATGGACACCCGAAGCCCAGACGTCTCTGAAGTCGTTGAAGCAAAAACTTACTTCTGCTCCGTTGTTAGTGAGCCCAGATTTCACGAAACCGTTCGTTGTACAGTGTGATGCGAGCCAACAAGGTATTGGTGGAGTGCTGATACAACTAGATAATGATGGCCACGAGAAGCCAATAGCCTACGTCTCGAAAAAGCTGAACTCAGCAAAACGCAATTACACCGTCACAAAGCAGGAATGCTTAGCAGCTTTATTAAGTGTGCAGAAGTTCCGGCCCTTCGTAGAACTTATGCCGTTTAAGATAGTGACTGATCATGCGAGCTTGAAATGGCTGATGTCTCAAAAGGACCTCAGCGGTAGACTGGCTCGGTGGAGTTTGTAGCTTCAAGGTTTCGACTTCACCATTGAGCACCGAAAACGAAGCCTGAACGTCGTTCCTGATGGGCTGTCCCGAATTCATTGTGACAACTCAACAAAACCTGAAAATCCTGGAATATGAGGAGTGAGGTATAAGGTTAAATCAGCTTCTGGTAAACTACCAGATCTTTGCGTCAGGGATGGCTTCGTTTATATTCGGACTGTTCTGAGAACAGGCGATCCGATTCAGGAGGAAGAAGCTTGGAAGCTTTGGATTCCACGAGAGCACATGATCCACCACTAGCTTCTCACGGAGGTATAGGGAAAACACTGGCACGATTAAGGAGACACCTGTACTGGTCACTAATGACAGTTGATGTCAGAAACTACGTAGACTCCTGTGATGTGTGTAAGGAAACCAAAGCCCCAACACTATTCTTAGACCACCTATAGGTGTCCAGTCTGTGACAGAAAGACCATGGCAAAGCTGTACGTCGAATTTCTAGGTCCATATCCCAGCTCAGTGAAAGGAAAGGTCTGCTTATTGATAATTCTTAACCACTTTTCTAAGTCCCCGATTCTCAAAGCTATGAGAAAGGCATCTACTCTCAATGTGTGTCAGTTCATCGAGACTGAAATATTTCATGTGTTCCGAGTTTCGGAAACGATAATCTCTGACAATGGAGTTCAGTTTCGCTCAGCTCACTTCGCCAGGTTACTGGATAAGTATGGGGTGAAACACTTGCGAAAAGGCAGTTACTCGCCGCAAGCAAACGCCTCTGAGTGAGTGAACAGGTCTCTATTGTCAGGGATTAGGGCATACATCCGGAAGGAACATACCAAGTGGGATGAGAGGTTAAGTCATATAGCTAGCTCCCTTAGGAGCTCTTTCCACCAAGCAACTGGCTACTCACCCTACCGAACACTCTTCGGTCAAGAGATGATTGATCATGCGAGCTCCTATTCCATCCTTAGGAGCCTCGGAGTTCTTAATGAGCCTCTGAGAGTGGATGCTGAAGACAAATTGAGATAGATCCGTGCGAGAGTGCACGAGAACTTAAACTACGCATTCGAACAGGGTTCAAGGGCTTATGATCTCAGAGCGAGGCCTGTTAATGTCGAGGTGGGTCAAGAAGTATTCAGACGAAATTTTGCCCAAAGCAATTTCCAGCAGCAGACCAGTAGGTCGGAAATTTGTAAAGTGTCGAATTAAGTCAACGAAAGGAAACTCTTTGTATGTGCTTGAAGATCTGTAGGGGAGAGCATTAGGAGTCTATCACGCCAAGGATATCAAGCCGTGATATCCCTATTCTCGGACATGTCATCTATCTATTGTAGCGTTTATTCCTGGTAGACTAAATAAGGCATCCAGCCAGCTTAACTGGTACACTGCAGGGTGCCAATGTGCCGCTCAGGACCCTCCCAGTCTAGCGGTCGGCATACCTTTTGGACAATAGACACGTTATTGCCATCCCTCGCCTGAGAATGCGTCGTAAGGGAGAAAATCAGCCTTGTCACTACCTCAACGACGCCTTGAGGTCACACCCCTGAACAAGCGTCGGTCAGAGATCAGAGTGAGATTCCAGGGCTGGGAAATCTTTGCGATCAGTTAGTTATATTACTGACCGCGGAGCTCCCTCGGCATCTCGGTGAAGAAAGGCAAATGGAGCTGACCGGCTGGATTTTTTGGGTTAGTGTCAGTGCACCTCTGGCTCCCAACAGGGAGAATGATGTCGAGGTCTGATCAAAGACTAGCGGGACTTCAGGGAGGTGCCTTCGATTCGTCACCTCTCGAGCATTCCAGACTGTTTTTGACAACCCGTCTGGCTTGAGTGATGGAAATGCTTTCATGGGTCGTGGATCGAGTCACTTATTGGATGCCCGCAGCGATGAGGCCTATGTTTTAAGACCGGCTAGCTCAGTAGACCATTTTTCACAGTCGTCTGGACCCCAGGTGGTTTATACTACCCAGCCCTGTTATGGTCGTAGCATACTGCAGGCAGTAAGACAGAACGTGAAAGTCACCTGAAAAGAAAAAACCCAGAAAAGGAGGATGGATAAGGACTTACTGGCAAATTATCCGAGAAACTTAAGGAAACTCAGTGATTGTCTTTTGAAGTCTTAATCGGCAATGCATTACACTATCTATACCCAATCTCGTAAATATTCAGCATGGATTTTAAATTCCCGAAATCTATACATCATTGATCAAATTGAAAGATTTAAGTATAATTTTCCTGGCTCCTTATATTTTATATCAAATAGTATATTCTTGACAGCAATGGATTTATTGTAATCGAGATAATGGTACGAAAACCAAAAGTAAAATCGATTTAGACGAATGCTTTAGTGGTCTCTAGAAAAATTTATTCGCTGGAGCCTAGGCAATTGGTACGTGAATGCAGGATCTCATTTATCGTTTGGGCAACAGTAGAGTTCTGTCTTTTTAATCGCTCGAAAGATTTTATTCAAATGGTCAGAACGGAAGTCCTGAAACTGGTTACCAGGCGTGGTATTTTAACAGAATGTATATTCAGCAGATATTGGTAGGAAGATTTTCAGGAAAACGCCAGAAGATTATATACTACCTCACTAGTTCTCAAGACTGCTATAGGTACTAAAATTTGATGTAGTTTCATGCTATGTCCTGTGTAAAGTATCCCCAGGGGAGCTTTAGCTAAATGAGTAATTACAGTGAACCTACATTCAACTCCAGAAGGAGACCTTCTCGAGACACAGAAATATGGTGAGTGAAAAAGAAAAGTTTCTTGTTTTGTTTTTAATTTATTTTACTCGTATATTGATATCTCCATGGGCATACCATTATTCCTGATGTATTTGAATTTACACATGTATCAGATAGTTTACAGAAATATTTGGGCAGTGAGAATATTTGAGACAGATTATCGTGTATAATAATCACTTTATTTGTATACACTGCATTAGTTTGTATGGTTAGTTATAGCAGTACACGTTATGTAAGTTCATGTACCTAGCACACTCCTCATGGTTCATTGAAGGTTCAATGTAATGTTTAAAATTCTGATTTATAACGAAATGAATACCTGAGCGTTTATTCTTTCTCCATCACCCTCCTGGTGCCCTCTTACTGTGAAAGTCAACAAGGGACATTGAATAAAATGACTGCTGCCCTCAATGTCATAGGGTGGATATGGGGCAATGCCGCTGAAGGCAGAACATCTGCGCCTTCACTAAGCTAAGGGTAAGTGGTGTGATGGTCCCTTCAGGACCGAGTGTGTGCTTCTTTTTTGCTTGAAGGCACGAATTTATTTGTATATGGCTGGTGGCACAGCGGCAGGCTTTCGTGGAACTTCCCCACACTCTCCGCCAATAGACGAGGCGAGCTAGCGTGCCGCCCTGCACTCAACGCTGTCCACCGAGTGATCTGCCAGCTCATGCCGGCGGTCTGAACTTCACGTCCAAATACATCACTTTTTATACTACCATAACATATTGAATTAAGATCTGTATGATCTGTAATATGGTGTAAGTCCACTTAATCCTTTACAAGTGCCCTTACTTGCAGCTATTTCATTAATCTGTTCTACCCAGTAATATTTATAATCGTCATTCAAAACAAGATGTGAGATACAAGTTGCTTTCTTACTTTGGAACCATACGTTGTTATGTCGATTGAACTATTTGTTATGTTCATTCGCTGAACAACCAGTACTATTAATGCGGTCATGCTTACGTATCTTGGACTACAGCATGAGACCTGAACTATACACAATTTTCTTCAGAGCATAACTAAGTAGGAAATACCGGACCATCATAAAGATGTCACCCCAATCCTGCTAACTAAGATGTCGCCACAAACATACTGCCGATATCCAGTAGCATATTGACCGAGTACTACAATTCTTGCCGCCCCCAGCATGTTCATCCCTGAAAAATATTTCCAAATCATAAGATCATGTTGTTAAGAAATTTTTGTTTTTTTAATATAAAACATTTTTTTCTTTTCTAATAATATATCATTGAAGTTTCATAATTCATATCAATATTGTTACAAGTTGGCTGGCTATTCTATTTAAATTATCCGAGAGGGAGATATTTTCTTTTTGGGTAAGAACTTGTTTCTGCAGCAAGCCAATGTCAAGAAGATGCGAAGGTAATACTGCCAGTAAGAGTTTGGCAACAAAGCTTTGTTGCACGCAAGGTCTCCACAAATCCCTCTCTACTGTGAGAGGCACCGCTCTTAGTTGTGCAGTTTGCAGACAGGGCTTTTACGATGTAATCAGCTTCAGTGCAGCCAGTCTAATTAGTGAATGGGTAACGTAAACTAACCCTTTCGTCTGCGTGAACGCCGGTAATAGTTTTGTGCGGAGTGCTTTTAGTGCGATTATTGAATAGCTAATAGTGTTCGATGTGAAACTGGTGCTGTGCAAGTAAATAAATACATTATTATTAAATAATAATCAGCAGTGCAGGTGTTTCCGGGAAAAGATTTTTAAGGTGCCTTGTGACAATAATCGAAAGATGGGGCTCGACCATGGCGCGCTGAGCTGCCGCAGGTGTTTTTCTTTCTATGCTGGAACCGAGTTGGGAAGGTGTTTATTTGGCTATCCTCCCGCTTCATTCTTTATGGCAAGCCGGCAAGATCAACGAGGGAAAAAGTGGACATCAGCAACGAGTGTTGTAAGATGGCGGAGCGGATCATTCACAAGTAAGTAATTGTGTTTGTGTATGTATGGATGTCGTAATTGGTGAATTCGCTTCGTGCCAAAAACAGAGGGGAAGAGCTTTCGGCTTCTTAAGTTCTAAGCTGCAATCAAGTGTGTGTGAAAGCCCGGCGATTTGATGAAATTTTGTGACGGAGCTTTTGACCTTGGCCTTGTGGGCTAATGACAAACAAAAAAATAGAAAGAAATCATGTTGTTGGATAGAAACAACTTGGTTTAGTTCACAGCCTTGAGGGGATATTTTACTTATTTCGGTCCAAGTTCCTCCTTGGTGCCCTGCAATTCCTTCCTCAAGGAAAATTGTGACAGATTGCGACAGCAAAACTTACCGCACTTCTTGTCCTTATTTAAATCCTTATTAGTTTCCCACTTTATAAATAAAAGACCGAATAACTTTTGTCGAATAAAATAAATTAATTTATTTAACAATTAATTTAATTAAAACAAAGTTCATGAACACGTTTGCAATTGATCGCACTCTACTACCGGTTAATCTAGACGAGAGACCTAGTCCCGGTATTTGCTTTTATATATCCAAGTTCTGGAAAGAGTAACGTCTTCGACTAGCTTTTCCAGTGGTGGGTTGCGATCGTTTTCCTTGGCTTGTATTTACTTGAAGGATTAGATACATGGACTTCTCTAATGCAGGTTTCCATTTAAGGTAGTATGTCAGGAAAATCCCAGGCCGCAACCTCCAAAAGACAGGAAGAATCGCCTTTTTTCACAGCTTAGGAAAATTTTCAGGTACGTCGAAATTTGGTGGTGGATAATCATTTATTTGTGTCGTAGTTTTATTTTTGTTGCTTATTTATACCTCAGCTAATCGATTCAATTAAACGTTTTAGGTAAGGATGTAACAATATATTATTATACTTATTTTTGGTAAGCACTGCTGTTATTCTATTTATGTCCACATTTGTCTACTTTAAAAAAATGTTTTTGGCTGACTTTCCTAAAATGGGCTAGAAGCAATTTTTTTGTTTTTTTCAATAATTTACTTGGATTGGAAAGCATAACAATTTCCATAATTGTAATAGAATACAAAACCATGAAAACTCTATCTTGACCGTTGATCCTTGTAATAATTACCAATTGTGCGAATTAAAATTGATGTAATTGAAGAAGCCACAGCCCCCATTATCGTTTCCTTATATCAGCAAGAACTGATTCGTGCGCTTAGCACTATTTGTACCCGGTATTTGGCTAGATGTGTATAAAGGTCCTCTCCCTTTTCCATTGACCCTAGTAGGAACAGTATGCAAGTAGGATACTGTCCACAGTGAAGAAAATTTATCCTGGAAAGAATTTAATTTGTCGTCAATCAAACGATCAGAAGACAATAAGCCGGGTTATAAAAGGACACTCCTGTGTATAGCTCAATGGTAGATGAGCGGACTGATTTGGTTAGGTATATTACTTGCGCTTACCACTGGTGGGGGCGCGAGATAATAATTAGGATAGGCTACGGATGGGACGTAGAAAGAACTTGTTAGTGACTCTAGGAAAACTTTATTATCACTGAAAATGTTCTTACAATATATTTATATATATTTTGAGAACTACATACTAAGCAATAATTACATTTATTAATGGGCAGCGAGTAATGAACTGCGAATTATGCCTATATCGGTAATTTGTTTTTTAAATTAATGAATTGCTCAATACATTTGATTAATTTAAATGAGTGCATATTAAGCGGAAACTGTTAATGATTTTGCAATTGGAATTATTGCTTTTAGGTCAATATATGCATGTTTCCTAAACATTCTGCGCCTCTACCGTTGAATCCTTATGTATTGTAAGTGTATGGCGAGGTGTTGTTGGAGTGGACGTGTTCACCCTTAAGACGAAGTCTGGATTACGAGGTGCTGCCCGTGGTTTTTTACACTTGTATTTCGTCTTGATTATGGTGATTGCTGATTTTGCTGCTAGTGTGTAGATGACAGCGGAGAGTGCGGAAAGTGTATGATGACCGATTTTTTGTAATGATGTCGAGGTTAGTTCCTTGTGATACTGTTCTTGTTCTTTAATGACTCCAAGTAATTGGTCTGATGATTTAAGAACGGACTCCATTTGTAGTAACTCAGGCTCGTGAAGTGCAGTACTCTTGCTTTTCGTGATGTTTTGATCCATTGGTTTACTGAACGACGAGCGTGCAGATGTATTATGGAAAACTTCAGCTATTAGAGTGTTCTTCTTTGTTTTGATGACGCATTCCCTTGTAATTTGAATGATACCAGTTCCATTTAATTCAACATCTTCTCGAATTCCGTTGCATTTTACCCCTGCTACAATAGGAGATGTAGCGATAAATAACCATGTATTAGCCATGTATAGATGCTTCCATATAATACTTGGTACTTTTAACGCCTTCACTGGACAAGGTTGTTTTTCTTGGCGATTATAGATTTCATCCACTATACAGTTGGGATTTGTCTCTATACTGCTGATGGTGGTTGGTATACATAATAGCAGATGTTTATCCTCCTAATAGCTCTGTAAGCTCATTTTCGGAAAGTTCAAAATATGTCTGTATATTATAGTTGATAGCGAGTATTGTGTTTGGTATATCAGCTATCAAATATGTATTGTTCTCTAATCTCTGTGGAATAGGTGTTATCTTAATTATACTGTATTGGTCTGCTTCGATTATGTTGAAGTATCCAAGTAGAGTAATGCTTGATGTGTTCCTGGATGTGTTTATTCTGTCTTCTGGAACGTTTGTGATATAAAGGCTGCCTGGGAGTTTGCTGGATGCATCCTTAATAATGGTTCTTAATTTACTTGGTGGTATAAATTCAAGCAGACTGCCCTTTCCTAATAAGAATGCGAGGATTCTTACATACTGTCTTTCTAATTCATTCAATAAATTTGTTGCTAGTTGGTATGCGGTTAAAATGTGTAGATTTATTACGTTGGTGTTGATCTTTGAGAACCAACCTTGATCTGCATTAATTTCTTTCAATGCGCTATTTAACTTAGTTGTGAATGAATTTATTTTCTCTGTAATGCGTGTTTCCGTATCATTCAGGTGGGAGATTGTTGTCAACATAATGGATGATTGATGCAATGATGCTTGCTGCAATGTCTGCTGATTTTGTTGTAGGGTGGAGATATCAGTATAAACTTGGCCATTTACTCCGAAGACGTATTGTAGCGCTTCGCCAAGAAGTCCTCTTTTTTTCCGATGATGATTTTGGTCATTTAAGACATTGATTTCTTGCAGGAGGTATTGCCCCTGAATTTTCAAATGATGGAGCAATTCTTCGCAATGTACTTCCTCAGATACCTTCACCGACGCATCGCAAACCGTTTGCATTTGCCTGATCGTATTTTTGACTCGATAACTGTCTGCTGTTGTATTGAGTGGTAACGTCAGTTCAACTTGTAGCGTTCCACGACGAAGTCTTGCTTCTCCGATGTCTTCGATGTATAATCCTGGTTGTGGATGAGTTATGGTATATGCGCAGTTCCCTAAAGATATTACACAGAGAAGACTTAGGCAAATCATAGTAGAATTCCACAATGATGGCGGTTTTCCCTGTCTTTTAGTCGTAGCTAGATCATGCTCGGCTCTTAATGATGACTTCAGTGCTTCATATTTTTCCCTGGCTAACCGTTGCTTTTCTAACGATACTAGATTGCTGTATCCGCTGACTGGGCGGATTCGAACTTTCTTATGGCTTTGTAGACTTCTTTGGAGAATTGCTTGTTCAATCTCCTGTATATATCTCTTCTTTCCAAGTTGTTTTGCTTGTTCAATATCTTGTATATATTTTTTCTTTTCAATTTGTTCGACAGAAGCTGGATCGGACAGCTTCCGTTTTCTTCGGTGATTTATCATTTGTTGCGGCAAGGTTATTGTCAATTTGAATGGAGTGCGTGATTATGTCGTTAAGTTGGGTATGTTCTTTTAATTTTGATAGTTCCTCATTCATACTATCTTCCATCGGTAATCGGCACAGTTTTGCTATTGGTCGTTTCAATATTGTATTGTTTCCACAACGCAATGTTGCTACCCGTGTTTTATCGTCTTTTCCAGGATATACTGCTGTTACTCTTGCCAATCTCCATTTTGAAGTAGGTAAATTTTCGTTTTTCACCAATACTAATTCACCAATATTAAAGTTGATTTCTTCCTTTCTCCATTTTGGTCTCTGCTGAAGTCGGGATAAATATTCACTTGACCAAATTTTCCAAAAGTCATCACTAAGCTTGTTTACCATCTTCCATCTTGTGAGGCAACTATGCGTTTTTTCTTCATTTGTTACATGGGGTGGACTTATTGGTGCCCTCCCCATTACGAAGTGACCAGGGGTTAGAGCGTTGCAATCTGATGGATCATTACTTAGGGGGCAGAGTGGTCGTGAGTTGAGGCTTGCTTCAATTTGGTTTAAGGGTGTTGTTAATTCTTCGAACATAAGTGCTACATCTCCCACTATTCGTTTCAAGTGGTACTTTATGGATTTTATTCCAGCTTCCCACAGTCCACCCATATGAGGTGCAGATGGTGGGTTGAAGTGCCATTGTGTCCCGTCGGATGCAATTAAATCTGCTACTTCCTGTGTGGACATTTGAATAGCTAGATGTACGTCTTTTTCAAGTATTTTCTGAGCACCAATGAAGTTAGTGCCGCAGTCACTATATATGTGTTTGCAGTGACCTCTTCTAGCCGTAAATCTCTTGAAAGCTGCTATAAATGCGTCACTCGTTAGATCACTTACGGCTTCAATATGAACGGCTTTCGTGGATAAGCACACGAATAATGCTATATATCCCTTGTACAGCTTCGTTCTTGCAACTTTTCAGGCTTTCAGTTGTATAGGTCCAGCATAATCCACGCCTGTGTGCGTGAACGGTGGTGATGGTATTACTCGTGGTGACGGTAGATTTCCCATAATCTGTTGACTTGTTTGTGCCTTAGCACGGAAACAGATCTTGCAGTTATGGATGAACCTTTTTATAACACTGCGAGAATTCGTTATCCAATACCTTCGACGTAAGTAGGCTTGTGTTGACTGATTTCCCCCATGCAATGTCTTGAGGTGGGCATCTTGTATGATAAGTTGTGTGAGGTGGGATTGATGTGGTAGAATTGCTGGATGACGCTCTTCGTAAGGAAGTATTGAATACTCCAAGCGTCCACCAACCCGTAATATGCCTTTTTCGTCAATAAATGGGTTTAGCGGAAGTGTTTTGCTTTTTGCTGATATTGCTTTCTTTTGTTGTAACCTTTGAATTTCTTCTGCGAAGCCTATACGTTGAATATAACCAATTATAATATCGTGGGCCCTTTCAAGCTCCTGGCTTGGAGGATTCTTACCCGCCAGGATATTGATATTTCTGCATCTGTCGATAAAGCGTTTGCAGTAGGCAATAACTCTGATGCATTTCTTTAATGATGAGAATTTGCAAAGGGGGATGTTTGGCGATACTATACTTGTTACCACAGTAATGTTCTTTTTGAGTAAGTCTTCGGAGTTACCGATTATTTGGATTGCTGAATTTGGCCAGCATTCTTTATTTAATTTAAGCCACGAGGGTCCGCTCCACCAGAGCTTGTGTTCCTTAGTTTGGTCTGGATTGACTCCTCGTGATGCGCAGTCTGCTGGATTATCATCTGTTTTGACATAGTTCCATTGATCTGGACTACTTGTTGCTCGAATCTTTTCAATCCTGGTTGCCTCAAAAATGGTTTGTTTCTTGGTAGTTCCTTTGATTCTAGCAATGGTTATCATAGAATCTGACCAAAAGTATATCGTCGGGTTTATTAGCTCTAAGGTTTTTATGGATTGTTCCATTAATCTGCTTAATAATTCCGCACCGCACAGCTCCAAACGTGGGATTGTTAATTTTGATTTAACTGGGGCTACCATAGATTTTGCTGTAAGTAGTTGAATTGCGGATTTTCCGCCTGTTGTTATTGATTTACAGTAGATGGCTGCAGCATAGGCGTGTTCAGATGCATCACTGAATCCATGTAGTTCTATTTTCTCAAGATTTGGATCGTAATTTATCCATCGTTGGATTTTTAATTCTTCCAATTTCGACATTTTTTGTTGGTAACTTAGCCATTCAGACATTATTTTTGGAGGAGGAACTTCGTCCCAGGATATGCCTGATTTCCATAACTCTTGGATCATAAGTTTTGCACGTAATGTGACTGGCGTAATCCATCCAAGTGGATCAAAGATCTGAGCTATCTTTGATAGCATCAGTCTTTTGGTTAATATTTCTGCTGATATGCTGGCATTCACCTTGAAATGAAAAGAGTCCGATGTTGGATTCCAGTGAATGCCAAGAGTTTTGATTGTTTTGTCTTCAGAGATTGTCAAAATTTTTTCTCGTATATCCTCTGGTATTGTTTTTAAAATTTGTTGGTGGTTACTTGTCCACTTCCTTAATTTAAAACCACCAGCCTTTAGTAGACTTATAAGTGCGGTTTGAAGTAGTTTAGTATCTTCCAACGTATTGTCTCCAGACATCACATCATCCACGTAAAAGTCTCTAAACACACTCTTAATGGCTTGAGGGTAGTTATCTTTCTCGTCGTTGGCTAGTTGTTGTATGGTCCGAACTGCCAGGAAGGGAGCAGATGTTGTTCCATAAGTCACGGTTGTTAATTTATATTCCATCACAGGTTCATTCGGATTGAATCTCCAAAGTATTCTATGATAATTTTGATCTGGTTCTGCTAATTTAATCTGGCGATACATTTTCCCGATGTCAGCTGAGAAAACGTATCGATGCTTTCGACAACGGAGAAGGATCTGATATAGGTCCGGCTACAACCGAGGTCCGGCAAGCATGTTATCATTTAGGCTAATACCTGTAGAAGTTTTTGCAGATGCATCATATACAACGCGTAATTTGGTGGTAGTGCTATCAGTCTTTAGCACTGCTTGGTGGGGAAGATAATGCGCAGCTTCTGATGTCTCTTTTGGATTTTTGACCAACTCCATATGCTTTAAATATATGTGTTCTGCCATGAATTTTTTGTATTCTTCTTCTATATATTTATTCGAGTAGAACTTCTTTTCGGTTTGGATTAGCCGGGCCAATGCTTGTTTTCTGGATTCTCCTAGCGGTTTCGATAATTCCTTAAATGGAATTTGAACAGTATATCGCCCATCTGCATTGCGAACATGAGTTTTTCGATAGTGTTGCTCACATGTATCATCGTCTGATTTGGTGCTGGACTCGGTTGGCGTTTCTTCAATTTCCCAGAAACGTTTTAATTGGTCATCTACATCCGTCTGGGATATCATGGCTACTAGTCTGACTTGTTCTTGCGTATGTGGTACCTTGCCGGAGATTATCCATCCGAATTCCGTGTTTTGTGCTAATATATTTTTATTTGATTTTCGGATTCCATTCAGCACAATGGTGGTGTACGAGTCAGATCCTATTATCATGTCTATAGGTCCAGGTTGATTGAAGGTTGGATCTGCAAGTAAACAATTTTTCCATGGTATGGAAACGGTAGAAACAGTACTTGGTAGTTGCTATGTCAGTTTTGGTAGTATGAGTGCCTCGACGTTGATCTGGAAAACTGATGAAAATCGTGGCTGAAGTTGAACGTCTACCCTCCCTAATGCTGTTGGCGCTTCTGTGACTCCTAACCCGGATAACTTGACATGAGTTTTTGTTCTAGGCAATGATAGCATTTGAACGGCCTGTTCTGTGATAAGCGATGCTTGGGAACCTGTATCGATTAATATGCGAAGCAGTTCTTGTTTCCCGTTGGATGAGGTCGCCTTAATCAGGGCTGTAGCTAATAGCACCTCATTTCCTTGCTCTGCCAGTGTATTTTGTAAATGTAACTGTCTTGGCTTGCCATAATTTGGTGGTTGAAGGAGAAGTGTATGGTGTGGCTTTTGACATTTACTGCAGTGACGGCGTCTTATGGCCTCATTGCGTTGTTGGGCATCCAGGGATAGGAATTCTGCGCAATTGTAGATTATATGCATCTTTTGGTAATAACGACATTTCGGATCGGCTGTTGTTAAGTAGTTGCGTACAATAGGATATCTAGGTCTCTCAGAGTGCCTGAATTGTTGCCTTTGGGAATGATGACTACGATTCTTATTCTCACCTATGTCTTCTAAAGATTGGAATCTTCTTGTGAGGAATATGTAAAATACTTCATATGATGGAATCTCTTTTGCACTTGCATGGGATTGCTCATATAACTTCAGCGTCTCATAATCGAACTTTTGTAGCATAAGGTGTATTATTAGTGGAGCCCAACTTGTGGTGTCCACCCCGAGATTCGTTATTCCATGCAAACACTCCTTCATTGTGTCGTGAATTCTCTTAAGCCCGTTAGATGATTCCACTTCTAATTTGGGTAATGTAAGTAATGTCTAAATGTGGACTGATAGCAATTTTCTCTTATTTTCAAATCGTTCTTTAATAATTTCCCAAGCCATCGTATAATTGTTGTCAGAGATTTCCAAGTGATTCAAGAGCTTGCCTGCTTCGCCTTTTAGGTTTGTTTTTAAATATTGCATTTTCTCGACATTTGCCAATCAATCTTTTGTTGCAGTGAATTAGTCTCATGAATATGTCGTGAAATGCAGTCCAAGTTTCGTATTTTCCTTCAAATATAGGAATGCTTAGACGTGGGAGGCGTACATCGTTTTCAGCTGCGTTGGTTATATTTGTTGTTTTCTTCTCTTGAAGTTCAATAGCCATTCTCATATAAGTGCTCCTTAGTTCATCAAATTCGTTATTCGTGTATGGCACGTCATCGGTTTCTTCATGATACATCAGAGTTTCATCATGTACGGATTCCAAATATCTCCAATCTTCGGTTAGCGTTTTGCAATAAAATTCTATGGTGTTATTACTCATTTCGTCATCCACATTTATTTGTTATAATTGTTTACAAAATGAGCCAATGCGATTTTTTTCCTTTTTGCAACGTAGCGAATTTACCTTCTCATCAAAATTTTTTATATTATCTTCGATATTTGCCCCATTCTCTGACGTATCGGTAGTCACCTTTGGTGTTGTGAAATTTGATGACCCACTTAAAGCGGCAGCGTAGGTGCTGAGCTTATCAATTGCTTTTTGTTTTGCCGTCTCCACTTGCTGGTAATAACTTTTGGTGCAGTACTCGTGCTCTGGGCAATTTAATGCGACGATCTCTTGATATTTTTGGCTGAATGTCTCCCAGAGGTTGTTAATCGTATCTTCTTTCTTTTTTATGAAATTCTCTGTCCTCCTATCAATGGGCTCTTTTCTTATTATTTCTAGTTGATCGCATATGGCGGTACCAGTTTTTACTTGCTGTGAACCGAGTTTTTCCATTGTGGTAGGTCAGTTTGGAGTTGAATTTTGTTTTGTAAGACGATATTACAGTGCTTCTGTTGTCTTTTTTTTTACGTAGATTTCTTTTAAGAACTCGGGCGGTTCTTTACTTACTTTTGTATTTTAATAGGCTCGAAGGACCATGTATAGCTCAATGGTAGATGAGCGGACTGATTTGGTTATTTACATTACTTGCGCTTACCACTGGTGGGGGCGCGAGATAATAATTAGGATAGGCTACGGATGGGACGTAGAAAGAACTTGTTAGTGACTCTAGGAAAACTTTATTATCACAGAAAATGTTCTTACAATATATCGATTTATATATATTTTGAGAACTACATACTAAGCAATAATTACATTTATTAATGGGCAGCGAGTAATGAACTGCGAATTATGCCTATATCGGTAATTTGTTTTTTAAATTAATGAATTGCTCAATACATTTGATTAATTTAAATGAGTACATATTAAGCGGAAACTGTTAATGATTTTGCAATTGGAATTATTGCTTTTAGGTCAATATATGCATGTTTCCTAAACATTACATTAAAACTTAGCAAATCATAGTGCAGTAAATTACAGAATACTGTTTTCTTCTCTACCTGGCTTATGTGCATTATGAAAAGGCCTTTGACTTGTTGACAAGGTACACATATGGAAGGTGCTACATAGACATGGACTACCCTTAAAAATAGTAGACTTGATAAAGGCTCCAATTCGAAGTGCAGAATTCTTCACAATGGCAAACAATCCGACGGATGCAATGTAAGTTCCGGAGTTCGTCAAGCATGTATAAATACGCTGCTCCTGTTTCTCATTGTTATCAACGACATCCTTGCAAATCCACTTGATAACAACCCGCATGGCATATATTGAGAATCGATTGACCATCTCACCGATTTAGGTTATGCCGATGGTATCTATTATATACCTAAACTTCTTTAAAACAAAAATTATTTATTACTGATTGTAATAAATTTTCATATACCACTATTCTTGCTTAGAGCTTCTAAACAGTCAATATAAAGCTTTTCCCACAGAGCAACTTGGCAAAAACAATGGATTTACATAAGTTACATCCCAAATCGTTGTAAAAGAAAACAAACCCCACAGAAAATCTTATCTTCAATAAGATTTGTTATTAAAACAAAATATGTATGTACGTATGTATATTGTATGCATATATCTAGATACCAGATATTAAATTTTATACGGTGAAGACAGAAACTATTGCCTTCACCGAAAAATTTGTTGTCAGTAGATTTTTCGCTATCGCAGGAGTAGTAAGGTGGTAGGGAGCTTGTACTCCCTATACTTTTAAATTGCGTCCGATAGGGACAACTGCTACGAGGATCCCACTCGCGGGTTTTGTGCAATACGGTTCCCACCGCCGATAAGAAGTTGTTGAGGAGGGAGTAGGATAGACATGTCCCTGTCGCAAGCATTGGGGGGTAAAAATAAAAAAGCTGAGTTGATACCGAGTTGTGTTGTTGCAGGATGTTGGTTGGAGGGAGAGAGCTGGTGCTGTCTGCGGTAAGACGGTAGATGGGTCCCTGTCACAGGCATTGGGGGGCAAAAATAAAAAAAGCTGACTTGATACCGAATTCTCTTGATGCAGAATGTTGGTTGGAAGGAGAGAGCTGGTACTGTCTGTGGCAAGGACGGGAGATGGGTACTGTTTTTGTACTATAGAGGGCTTACGTACAAGCATAGTAAAATTTTATAAAATTGCACTACCAGGCAAGCAGATATCTAAAGCACAAAATCTTGCGACCATATGTAGCAAGCATGCATGGTTTAAACCTATATCGTTGTCTTCATATCTTCAGCAGTTATCGCACCTCTTTTTTTATATTCCATTCATTGTTTTTTCTTTCACACCAAACAAGCTTTGATCAGTTAGTCACACTTCTTCAACGTCATTTTTCCATACGAGTTTTAAAACTTGAACTTGACCGCGATGCGGCCAGGAATTTGTTGTTGTTTCTTTATGCATAGAATTAAAATCTGCATGAATTGAACTGCAAGACATGTGGGTGACTTTATTTCCGGAATATTTTTTGATGTAAAGGAAAAAAGATTAAGGAAAGATCGCAAAGAGCAAGATCTGATGCTGCTTAAGCAAAGGTTCTTGATTCTTGTGGCGTTCAATACTGGCGGCGTATGATAAAGAGCTGCAAAAAAAGAGAAGATCGGCGGCAGTCAGTGAACTTGATGTTGTGAACGACCCGAATGTGGGTGAAGGTGAGCTAAAAGAAATGGGTTGCTTGAGTAAAAAACGAATTCGGCTGAGATAAAGTGCCTTTATTGAAGGTCAGTAAAGATAGACTGTGGATTGTTGAATATGATTAGTGCGGGTGGATAATATGCCTTTCGATAAGGAGGCAGTGAGAAACGATGGGGCTATTGAAATAAAAAGTCGAATTCGATAAAGATATTTTTATTTTTTGCTTTTTGTTTTTACAGTTTTAAATAGTTCGATAAAGAGTTTGCATCTGTCTGAGTGACGAAGAACGGCACTTAAAATTAAACTACATTGCATAATGTGCACCTTAAATCTGCATCGATCCAATCCGTAAGTGATCCACGGTCCCTTGCGTGCATTTTGATAGGCGTAACTCCATACATGTAAATATTTGACTTCAGGCAGGGCTTGGAATCTTACTTGTTTTTCCATACTTGATGTGCATAACGTCAGCATGCTCACACACACATACATATACACACGCATACGCACATGTATTTTTACACCTCCCGTGTAAACTGTTCATAAAATTAGTAAATTTCACAACATAGGCCAGACAAAATTAACGCTCCAGCTAAAACTTTCAAAGTGTTTAAAGCCCACTTCGTGCATTCTGATGGTGGTTTCGGGCTATTATACGGTCCACATACGTCCTTACCGTTGACGTAGATACAATTAAGTGAACACCGAAAATGTTCGGCCTCACCATCTTCAGGACAATTTAATGCACTCATTTCCATACAGCAAAAATAACATTTTGCTATGTCTTTCAGGTTGGTGTAAAAGAAGCCGCTCCTTGCTAACTTGTGGGATTACCTGTCATCCAAAGTTAAATTCTTAAATGTCTTTAACCGATCAGATTCACGTTTTAAGATCAGCATTGTGACTGCAATAAAGGCTGTTTATAGAACGTCTTTTATATTAATCCATGTGTTGCGCTTTTGTGGAAAACCAAGCCATTTCACATAAATTCTTCTACAAGGTAAGTATCAGGATATTTGACTGGAGATAGCTCGAGCTGGTAAAAGCCGCCCTGTATTATAACTCCCTGATAGTCTTCAAGAATGTAAGTTACTGGATAAGTGTTTTTTACGTCTTTTATTTTGAAAATTTCAGTAGACCAGTTTGGGGTGTAGCCTTTTTCAAAAACATGTTTGTTTCTACTTATACGAACAAAGTCTCCCACTTTGTACTTTGGGCGTTTTTTTTTTTTTTGGCTTTTTATACACAGTTAGCAATAAACGAACCTCATCAACAGGGCCTACGTCTATAGGCCTCATCTTAATAGTTCGATGCTTTGTTCTGTTATACTTTTTTGTTAACCTGTCCAGCATACTCAACCAGTGATAATTACCATTCATACTAAACTCTTTCCACATAATATTTTTCAGCGTTCTATTAAATCTTTCTACAATTGACGCCTTTAATGAACTATAAGTTGAATAATGATTAACATCATATATACCCATCAAGCGCTTAAACGACTTATTGTAGAACTCTTTTCCATCATCTGTTCGCAAGTTTCTTGGAATACGACTCTGATTGAAAATTAGCTGCATTGCTTTAGTGACTTCTAACCCACTTTTGTCTTTAATTGGTAAAGCCCATGCGTATTTAGAAAATGTATCAATTACAGTTAGTAAAAAGCTAAAGTTTTGATTTTCTTGAACATATAAACGCATATCAACTAAGTCTGCCTCCCACAGATCATCTTTGCCTTTAATCGTTACACGACGACGCTTAAAGTTTCTGCGGGCTGTAGTTCATTAATAATTTGTCTTCCACTCATTCTTGAAAGATTATATAAGTACCTTTGTGCAAAATGTGGTGGTTTATATACACAAGACCTGTTATTAAAAGCTTTTGATTTTTGCGGTGAAAATGATCGCGTTCAAACACCCATTTACAATGATGGTTGCTGGGCTTTCAGGTTGTGGGAAAACAACATTTATAAAAAGCCTTCTCGATAATATGTTTTTAACACGGCCACAAATACCAAGAGTTATATGGTGTAATACAGAACATGTGGCTCTGCCTTCAGATACCACATTCAATAACATCGAATTAATTGATAGCATCCCTGAAGAGTTTGTAAATTATACACAGGAACCTACATTAATTGAATTGGATGATATGATGTTAAAGGCTTTTAGCAGACAAGTATGTGAACTCTTTACAAAAGGCTCTCACCATCGCAATCTTTCAGCAATCCTTGTAACACAAAATGTATTTCACCAGGGTAAGTTTTGTCGAGACATATAACTTAACTGTAAATACCTCGTTGTATTTAAAAACCCTCGTGATAAAAGCTAGTTTATCCAATTAGGGAGGCAGATTTATCCAGAAAATAGTTCAGAGCTGCTAAAAATATATAAAGAGATTACGCAGGCGCCACATGGATATTTACTGATAGATTCAACTCAAGATATCAACGAGGTATTAAGATTCCGTACTGACATTTTTAATAAATATTTTACAACTTGCTTTTGCCCGCATAACTCTTTGAAAATGGTGTCACGAATGAATCGATTAAGGGACAACAAACATATTCTATATGTTCTTAGAACAGCGAGACCAAAATTAAGGCACGCCATTATTAAAAATGCCAACCCGAAGTTATAAAAACACTTTGTGAAATTACTCTTAATACTTTGAAGGGAAATCATATTTCTCGCGGAAAGATATAGAATTCGCTCTGTAAGTATAAAAAGGATTTACGAAAACTAGTTGTTGCAAAAAGATCTGTACCCAGCCAACGTAAAATACTGATACAGCGTGGAGGCTTTTTACCAGTGGTGCTAGGAAGTGTATTATCAGGTGTAATTGGTTCATTAATTGAGAAATATGTTTAAAAACAATGATCTCAATTAAAATGTTACATCTTTCACCAGAAGTTTACGAAAAATTGAAAAAAGAGATTGAAGATTCCCTGAATCAATCTATGTTGGATAAAACTATGGATAAAATATTAAAAAACAAGCATTTATCTGATAGGGAAAAATGGTATAATTACCGAAATGAATTAATAAAATTTTCAAGCCTAAGACTAAAAGCTACGCGAGCTAAAGATGAAAAAACAAATCTTCGCTTACTACCAGAAAAGACTATGAAACAGAAAAGCTTGCGGGATAGTACTACCCAAACTAAATTTATTTTTAAAGATGAAATATCAACACAAACATCATCCTAAAAAGAAAATACACCTGAAAGAATGGAAGAGGATTTCTTCGAACATGGTGAACTATCACCACCAAGACAACCATTATCACCTGCTTCCAAACGCCGCCTATCAGCTAGTGGTATAGGAAAAAGTCTGAAACCACCTTCAAAAATACCTAAGACGATTTCTGAAACCAAGTCTCGCAATAAAGATTATAAGGTAATCACGGCTGAGGATGGTATAACCCAATACACTGTACCTGCAGAAATGAGTATAGATGAAGCTGCGAACATATTAAAAGAACGCGATACGGTAAGTACTACAGATGACAAAGGTAGAAAACCATCCAAAAATCAATCTATATTAAGGCCGTCTCTGATAGATCAGAGTCAATATATGCTTTCGTTGCCAGTTAAGAAAGTTGTACAACAAAGTGATCGCCTAAAAAACGCTGCAAAAGCTAGAAGTGCCAGCGTACCATCAATTACTTGGGAAAGTCTGTAATAATAATAAGAAGCAATTCTGAAGTGTACCGAACGTTGATTGGGAAAGAATTTAAAAATGCCTGTAGATATAAAAGAGCATGCAAGTTTAGTGACGACTGGTGTGTTGGAATAACAGAAATTTCATTGCCATACCATGCCATAAAGGGAGGAGTCAAGCGAAATACAACTGAAGAAGTAAAGCAGAAAAATGTTAAAAGGGTAAGGCGTGATACGTCTGATCCGCTGAAAGAAGTCAAACCACTTAGCATAAAAATAAATGAAACCGTTAAGCTTGAGTGGACTAAAGAGAATCTTGAGCAAGCTAGAGCAGGACAAGTAAATTTTTCTGCATTCCTACTAACATTTTATAATGCTATTACACCATCATGGTATACCATGTACTTGGATGATGTTAAGAAAAAGATGTGGGATCGGTTAGAGGCTGACTTTTTTGATGGTAGTAAGCTACAAACAGGATCCAGACGAGTTCACATTACACATATATCAGGGTAAAAGGGCTTCAGAAAATGTTGTTTTAAAATATAAGAACTATGAATCAGTTGAAGCCTTTGTTGACGACGTATTTGGACAAATTCCTAGACAGAAGAGAAAGTATGCTATCATACAAGATTCGATAGACAATTACACACATCCAGCGCTTAGCATCAAAAGAGCTCGTGAGACAGAAAAAAATACTGGCGGCAAAAGAGTACATGATGTATTTGAACTACGGTTGGAAGATTTGGGAGTCACAATCAAAATAAAAAAACCACTACCATCTCATCTTAATGTCAGAGATCTTATTACGCTTTTTATATCAAATGTACACTTTGATGATCAAACTCTTAGCGAGCAAGAAAAACTAAAGATAATTATTCAAATTAAGGATACGATTTTTAACATCTTGAATAGAATGAATAAAGATTCGATTAATGCTAAACCGTCCAAACAGCGAAAAATTATTAAAGGTAGCAATATTTTGGATGTTCCATACGAAAAACAAAGTTCCGGTGAATATTTAACTACACCTGTGCCTATTGATACTAATATAGACAATCTGTCCAACTTCTTTACGGATATATATCTTCAAACACCTGAAAATAAGCGTGAGCCTGACGCTATATTGTCAGAAATAACAGAATCATTTAAAACGGCAGGATTACGTCAGGAGCATATGTCAATAATAGACACACTTAATAGACTAGAAAGATCAGTTACGGACTTGGTACTAAGACTACCGCAAGACTCTCAGCAGACAGCAAAAGACTGTTATGAAAAATATATAATTTACGTCTACACTGATATTATACAGCCCAGAGTTATAGGTAATCAGTTAGTACGATACTTACGTGTAATACATTTAAAAGAATGTGGGAACATAATAAGATTTCAGCACATAGATTACTGTCCTATTGAAAAAACTTTTATCGAAAGTATTTCTATAAAAATAACTAATCAGCAAGGGGAGTTAATTGATTTCAAGCCAGGCTATATTCCGACATATATAATGCTCCATTTTAAAAGAAAATAGACTATAAATACTCATACAACAGCCAATTTAACATAGTGCGAGGTTAAGAGCATTTTGTATAACTTCGAAAATAAATTCGTATTATACTAAATATTATTCAATTCAAAGTGGCGGGGCTTTAGAGGATATTGGAGAATTGTATCGATCTCCTCTTATCTACCAGCGTGGAAGAGGAATTGGTAGTTTTTTCAGCGGACTATTACGATATTTACAGCCCTTGGTTACATCTGGGGCAAAGGCTTTGAAGCAACAAGCAATTAAAACAGGAAAAACTATTTTAGAAGAAGCAGGTAGTAAACCTATATCAGCTATTTTAAAAGAGCAGGGTAAAGCGGCTGTCGAAGAGCTATCACATAAAGGTATAAATAAGCTGTTTGAAGGCATGGGTGGTGCAGGAAGAAGCAATCGCATGCTTAAAAAAAGACGCAACCCTTCTCAGCTTTACATTTCGCTCCAGCTTGTAAACGTAAAAAGCTTTCCGGATCAAAAAAGTCCGCTACAAGAGGTTTAAAAACAAAAAAGGCAGCTAAAATTGCATCTATTAAAGACAGACGTAAGACACAGACAAAAAGGACAGCTAAAAGAGCATCTATTAAAGGTAGACGTAAGATACGTAAACGTGTGTTAGATATTTTTGATAAATAGACAACATGCCTTCATACAAAGAATGCTTGAAATCTGAGTTAGACCTTTTCTCTACACCACCTGTACAAAGTAGCATCTTAAAAACTGAAGAGGTATCTTATATACCTATAGCTTCTCTAAATAACTCGTCGGTGCTGGAATTTGTATCACTAGGGCATGGTGACACATATCGAGACTTATCAAGTATATACCTTCGTTTAAAACTACAGTTGGTTAAAATCAAGGATGGAAAAGAAGAACTTTACACAGGTGAAGATATTGAAATAACTAGACCAGATAAGACTAAAGACACTGTTCGTGATGAAGGCCCCGGCCTTGTAAATAACATACTCCATTCACTTTTCCGGCAATGTACAATATACCTAAATGGAAAACCACTAGCTCAAACTGATAACAATTACAACTATAGAGCCTATATTGAGAATTTTTTAAATTATGGAAAAGTTGCCGCTTCAACACATTTGGAATCGGTTGGCTGATATCTCGATCAAAATAATATGGAGGTAGCTGCAAACGCTGAGCTAAATGAAGGTTATTTGGCAAAACAAAAGCTGTTTGATAAAAGTAATATTGTTGAGCTGATGGGAAAGATTCACGGCGATATGTTTAATCAAGATAAATTATTAATGAACGGTGTTGATTTACGGGTAGTTTTATCACTCGAAAACCCCGAATTTTATCTTTGGTCGAAAAATGACGACAATTTCCCACGAGTTAAGATAGTAGAAGCAACTATGTACATGAACCATGTAACTATTAATTCTAACATCTTGCTGGCTCATGAAGCTGTTCTCCAACGCTCCAACGCTATATATCCGTATAAACGAGTTGAAGTTAAGGCGTATACAATACCCGCAAATACATTTATGTTATCATTGGACAATGTGGTTATAGGACAATTGCCAAATCTACTAGTCTTTGGCATGGTTGACAACGATGCATATACCGGAAAACGAACAAAAAATTCTTACAACTTCAAGCACAACAACATCACCAGTTTTAACTTATTGGTGAACGGGGTACATGTGCCGAATCAGCCTCTAGAATTTGATTATTCAAAAGAAATTCCTGCTGGCACTCGAGGATATATCATATTATTTAAAGGAACCGGTATACATTATTTCGATAAAGGACACCAAATTTCAAAAAAATTCTTTGACAACGGGTATTTTCTACTTGCTTTTGATTTAACGACAGATCTCTCGTATAATTTAACATGTGGAAATCTATTGAATCAGGGAACGGTGAGAATTGAAAGAAGGTTTAAAGAAGCACTAAAAACAACCGTGACATGTATTGTATATGCAGAATATGACAGCAGCCTTGATATAGGTAAAGATAAAAATGTATACACCAGCTTCTAAAAACCTATATAAGGCTGGTTAACTGATCTTCGAACTTAATTTCACTCAAGACTCTTAATACATAATCTATAATGAGCTACTGTTTAGTAAATGTGGAGTTCTTTTCCGGAGGAGCCTTCACCTTTTTAAAAAAAGTTTCTTTTGCGGGATTCGCTGCGCAAAATAAGTCTTTTGCGAAAGTATCCTACATCTAGTACAGGATGTACTGAACAAATAAGTAAATTTGCTAATCTCGAATTTAAGCGTATGGACGAAGATCTTATAAAAACTCTTTCGAAATTTACTACAATATTTGTTCGTGGAGGTGCAACTAGAGAATTTATAAATAACTACGCAACTTCTCACACCAAGATCATTGACGTGGAAACCATCATTTGTTCTGAACAAGAATGAACACGATTGAGCTTGCAAATGTACTAACAAACAATCGCATGACAAACAAGTTTTTTAGAGGCATCTTTCCATGCAACCAATTACCACAGAAAATAAGAAAGCCTGCATGTGTAATAGCTAATACGGATCCTGCAAATAAAGGTGGAACTCATTGGGTAGCCTTTTATTTCCCAAAAGAAGGCCCCGCAGAGTACTTTGACTAATTTGGAAAGTATCCCGCAAACAGACTTTTTCGAAAATTTTTATTAGCTAATTCAAGCTCTTTTAGTAATAATAAAAAACGATTGCAAGGCCAATTTTCATCAACCAGCGGACATTATTGTTGTGTATTTCTATATTCTCGCTGCAGAGGACGAAGTTTTCAGACCTTTTTAAAGCAATTTGATTCGAACAATCTAAGTTTAAATGATAGCAAAATTGTTAATTTATACCACCGTATATATCTAAAAAAAATCGTGCACAGTCTGGAGGGGTTTTTTGTAGCCAAACATGCAAAGCTGAGATTAAAGCTCTAAAAACCTGCATCCTAGGTGGAAAAAATGCAAAAGGCACTTCCAGCAAGCCCATAATTTTAGATTAAATGATAATAAAGTTGTGAATTTATATCGCAAAATATACTTGAAAAAATGTTTAAAATCTGGAGTGGGTAACCATCTATGTACATCGGCAAAACAAGAGTATAAATACGAGACGACGGTGATGCACATCTAATGTTGAACTATAAGTCTACGCATCAAAATGGAACAGACACCTAAAGTTAAAAAGTCTAAAAAGGTACGAGCAAAAAGAGTGTGTGCAGAAGAGTTTAAAGTGATGGATAGAAAATCCAAAAAGCAAAAGCTAGGCCGATGCGGAGAGAATGTAGAAAGGATTCATAGGCCCCGGGCGAAGATCTTTTGTTAAACTACACTTATCATCTGGATCATCATCATAATCAGAAGGTTGTCCTCGGATTAGATCCGACCTCGTGTTGTGACTCAGGTACCCAATGCCCCGAATCACAACCATAAGGTCCATGCACCAATATATTGCCCTATGCAATATATCGATGCATTGCAAAGATGACCCTGAAAATTAATTTTAATTTAATTCATTTAAAATTTCATTTAAAAAAATTTCAAATGCATTTAAAGTTGCATTTCATTAATTTCATCGCCGTGAGAAAGCAAAAATAAAAAAGCTTTTTCTAAAAGTTTCGTGGGTACCTGGGGGCAGCTAGCCCAAAACGTTCTCCAAAAATAAAGAAAAAGTTGAGTTCAAAAAATTTTAAATAAAGAAAGTGATTTATAATTAAAGTTTAATGAAATAATTTAGAATCGAGAGTTTCATAAGAAAGCATCTCTTAATTAAAGAAGGATGTACAACAAGAAATAAAGGTGTCCAATAAACTCATATTAAACATGAAAGCATATGTGTGTTTTTCTTTTTTCATCTAAACTCTTACGCGCGCTCTCTTCCTTGGAGCACGGAGCACGCGTCATACAACAAGCTGGTGGCAGCGGTACCCCAAATCAGTGCCAGTGAAAATAAAAACAAATTAACTAAATCTAAATTAAAAAGTTATAAATTAAAATAAAATAATAGTAAAGCCCACACAAAAAACAAGCTGGTGGCAGCGGTAAATGAACCTCAAATTAAATCAGTGCCCAAAATTTTATAATAAAATCTGCCACATATCTAACAATTTTGGTTACAGCGGACTCTAAATAAAAACCAGTGCCAATAAATAATTCTAATTAAATTAAAATTTAAAAATAATATATATATCACAAAAAAAAATAATAACAACTGGTGTTACTGTGTTTTTTCATCCTTCTTCCAAAGTAATTGCCGAATTAATTAAATTAAAATTAAAAAGAAAAAATACAAGTTCAAAAATAAAAATAATAATAATAAAAAAAAAAGCCCGGGTACTCCAAAAAAGGAGTGCTTAGAGGAAAAATAAATATATATATAAAAGAAAAAGTTTAGAGCCAATCTGCTCCAACGAGGGAATATAGCGAGGCTTCATCCCTGCCTCAAATAAGACGGAACAAGAAGGAAGACTACAAGAAATCGTCACCCAGGACGTGTGACGTACCATTCTACACCAACTTTACCAATCATCAAAAACGACACTTCGGACTACAACTTCACCAATTTCAACAATCAATACAACATACTTGGGATTACAGCCAATAACATCCGAGATCTAAATATATTGGATAAAGTAAAAGGTACCGTGAAAAGTTGTTGTTTTTTAACTTTTCTCTCCAAAATTTATAATTAATATATATATATATATATACACATCATTTTCATTATAAATTTATTCGCCCATATAAAACTGTGGTGCAGTCCTTTTTTTTATTATTTACGCAACTGGTTTTTGTTTTTTTAAGAAGAAGTAGAAAGAAGAAAGAAGTGTAAAATTTTTGTTGTTTACGTTTTTGCAAATTTTTGTTTTTTTTTTACCTTTTCTTAAATTCAATTTATTAATTTTAAATACGATTACGGTCTTCCTAGAAGCGACCTCTGCGGTAAGACTTCGTGTAAGAAACAAGTAAAAAAGCTAGAATTGGTCTAAGACCAAATCTTAGGATACCCTAGAATCTAGATGAATGCCCGTGTTAAATTTTCTATGGCGATCCCCTGCGATACGACTTTGTCAGCCCATCGTTCAGAGGAAAGATATAGATAGATTGGAAGAACAATCAATAGATAATTTATGTGCATATTTCAAGGTGATCTACATTTTTCCAGGTTGTTTCAATATTTACAGTTTTTCTAGTTTTTTTTCTCTTTCATATTTCCCGGTTATTCACGTATTTACACTTTCTGGCTATTTACTCATTTTCCGGTTGTCAACAAATTTTTTTTTTATATAAACAAATAAATGAACACAATAATTGCGAAAATATAGGTGTGGAAAGCCAACATAAGGTGACTTAAAAAGATAAAATTACAGTAAGTTATAAAAAAAAAGAGGAATAAAATAGAAAGTTGCAAAAACAAAAAAAAAACAAAAAAAACAATTAAAACCAACTCCAAGTAAACTTAATTTACCTTGCTATCGACTAATTCAATTACAGACCTTTATTTAAAACTAATAAATCAACTCCATTCCAATATTAATTATATACAATAACAACAATTTTTCTTTATATAACCGAAATCAATCGCTTTTGTCTTTTGTTTGTGTATCAGATTTTTATTTTCGTCTCTTCCCTACTTTTACATCCCAAAAATGTCAGATATTAGACAAATTCTGTCCGACTATCATAGAGCCAATAAAAGCAAAAGGACTTCAGACTTTACTTCTGAAAAACTCCAAAATTTGGAAGACGTATGGGCTTCATTTGAAAAAACGGAAACCCTGATTCAAGATCATGAAGATTTTACTGAAACTCATGATTATTTTAAGCAGTCATGCTATGACAAAACGGAAGACTGGTACAATCTTACAAAGTCAACTCTGTCTGATAGATTGAAATCCATATCAGTCCACACAGAGCGCAAAAATAACCCGTTTTACGTCCCACTTCCAAAAAATTCTCAAAAAACGACTACAGCTGATAACCAAGACAGCACAGACAAGGATCAATCAAATACAGTACGGTTTCGATTGCAAGAAGATAGAAGAAAAACTTATCCCATATTATTCAATCTATAAATAATAACTCACTTGCAACTGCAACCCAGGCATATCTAAACCAAAAATTAAACTCGTTGCATAAATATTGGGACGATTTCGAAGAAACACATAACGAAATAATCTTGAATGTTGGCCCAAACGACAAAGATAACGAATACTTCGTGAATGATGTTTACATAAAAATGGAAACATCATTCTTAGACACTGTAATTCCGCTACAAGAACAATTGGACTCTCGATTCCAAAATGTAACGAATACTACAAATAATTCCACAGAGCATCACCACAATTTCTCTTTCAGAGACCATTCAAGTTTTTTCCCATCTGAAGCGAGAACATTAATTCCCAATTTCAATGGAAATCCGAAAGACCTCCACAAATTTATTTCAAGTTGTGATGACACATACGCAACAGCAACGACGGCGAACGAAAAACACTCCCTCCTTAGCTTAATAAGGAGATGCATATGATATTTTCAGGTACAATCAAGTTGAAGATTGGCCTACCTTAAATCCAATTTTAACTCAAACTTTTGAGATAAAAATTCCCAGGACTACGCTTCAGTCTCAATTAAATAATTCTAAACAGAGAATAGGGGAAAGCGTGAAAGATTTCCTTCAGAGACTTAATACAAATTTATCTAAATTAAACGAGGCGACCCACTCATACACAAGTGATAAAATTCTTTTGAAATCTCTTTTAAAAGATAACGAATATCAAGCAGTAAGAGCTATTGAAGATGGGCTAATTAATCCTCAACTCCAAACTTTAGCCAAAGTGCATCCCGATAAGTCCTTCTCTACACTAAAATCACATATTCTAGATCACTCATTACGTATAGAGCAGACGCAACCCATCTTTCAAACATATAATAAGGCAAATCAAAATTGTTTTGAAAGTATAAATAAGAACTTACGTTGCTTCAAATGCAATAGACTGGGACATGCTGCTTCAAAATGCCCAATCATACAACACCCTGCACAGAACTTAAACACAATTCCAAGAACAAACACGCAATTACAAAGCCCTCCAGATTTCAATAAGGTCACATCTCCGTCGCAGGGCCCTTCATGTCGATATTGTCATCGGATGGGACATACAATCGAGGAATGCAGGACAAGAGCTGCAAATAATTCCCGATTTAACGACAATCAAGGAAATCGGAATAATTTCCAAAAAGTAAACGCAGCTCCGCAAACAAGCACGGCTGATAGACAGCCACAAAACAGGAACTGGCAGCAGCCAGTATTCCGAGAAAGTCGAACTTCACCGTCGAGATATAATAATGCCAATATCTCGGCTAGATCGCCATCTCCAAAGAGGAGAAATAGCAAAAGTCCATCGGCATCCAGGCAGGGAAACTGGATGCAGCGGGGGGTCAATTTCGGCAACCCCTCGCACATACAAACTACAGCACAAGTCCACAGGAATCCCGACACAATATCGACGGAAAAGTAGGCAGCAAGAAATTAGTTCAAATCCCCGTTCAAATAAATAAAAATTCACTAACGCTTTCCTTGCCTGTCGACATCTGTTTTGCTCCGAAGCTTACCTTTTTGATTGATACAGGAGCAGAGATCAGCTTAATAAAACTCCATCCACTGAAACCAGACAGTATCTGCTACAGAGATGCTGTTTGCAATATAAATACATTGTTTACAGAGTCAACTTCTACAGAAGGGCTCATCTTCGCGAAATTAATTTTGGAATCTGCGCAAAATAACTCCATCCTAGAGCACCTATTTCAAATAGTGGGTAATAACTCCATCCTCTCATACGATGGCCTGCTTGGTCATGACTTTTTATCTCGATACAATACTAGTATCAATTACAAAAATAAATATATTTCTTTAGAAATAAATGATTCAAATGAATTTTATCCTTATGAAGAATATTACAATAACTATCCATACGTTTATTTGAAAAGCGAAGACCCAGAAAAGAGGTCTCAAACAAAAAGTCTATTATATACGGAGATAACATTTTCCGATATAAATACGAACACAAATCTATCTCCATCAATTGCCTCGAAAAGCAATACAAAGCGATCGCCAGCTAATGCTTAACAAGAAATGAAGCATAAAGGTAAAAATCTATCTCCATTTATAGCCAGAAAAACAACTGAATTAAATAAAAATCAATCTCCATCCAAAGCTTCACAAGATATGAAGCAAGAATGTAAAAGTACATATATCTCCATCTACAGCCGCACAAAAGGCCGCATCTAGCAAAATTCTATCTCCTTCATCAGTAGATTCACAAAAAGTGAATTCCAAGATAAAATCAATGAAGTCAAAGAATTTCAGTAAAGTTTTATCTCCTTCTAACTCTGTCGAGTCGGAATCATCGAATAACTCCTTCCAAATTCCACAAAAGTTGGAATCATATCTCCTTCCTTTTAAAAATCCGAAAGAATCGGATAAATTCCGGCTCGATCAGAGTTCATTATTGAAATTCCAACTCCTTCTATTCAAAATCAATCTGTCTGTTTCGGGAGGGAAATAAGGCCAGGTTTATTTCTTCTTAATTCGATAGTCGAACCAGTCAACGGTATGGCAAAAGTCCTAATCCTGAATACAAATGAGGAGGACGCCGATCTGGCACCTTACGAGGTGAACCCAGTTTACCAAGACTTGGACGACTTTGTGGTCATCACCACAGACTCTGAAAGAGATCCAATTAAGGGCAGAATAATTAAGCTGCAAAACCTTATAAACTTGGATCACTGTAATTCAGAGGAATCTGAGAGTGTTCGCAATATCTGTAGGGAATTCAACGATCTCTTCTTCATAGAAGGGGATTTCCTTTCATATACAGATGCGATTACCCACAAAATCGAGACCCTCCAACACAAACTGCCAATTTATACCAAGCCTTATAGACTTCCTGAAGCAAGCCGAACAGAAATAAATCGGCAAATACAAGAAAGTCCTTGGAATTCTCCACTTCTCCTGGTTCCTAAAAAACCAGATGAAAATGGAAACAAAAAGTGGCGAGTAGTGGTAGACTTTCGTCGTATTAACGACATTACCATTGGCGATGCGTACCCACTGCCTAATATCACTGATATATTAGACCAGTTGGGGAAGTCGAAATATTTTACCACACTCGACTTAGCCAGTGGATTCCACCAGATAAAAATGGACACGAAGGACAGGGAGAAAACTGCCTTTAGCACACCCTATGGCCACTACGAATACAATCGTATGCCATTTGGTTTAAAAGGAGCCCCTGCTACTTTTCAACGAGCCATGAACAATGTTCTATCTGGACTTCAAGGTATTTATTGCTTCGTATACATGGACGATATCGTAGTCCATGGATACAACCTTAAAGACCACAACACTAGACTCACAGCAGTATTTAGCCGCCTTCGTGATTTCAACCTCAAGCTTCAACCCGACAAGTGCCATTTCCTAAGAAAGGAAATTATGTATTTAGGGCACATAATTACAGAAAATGGAGTCAAACCAGACCCAGCAAAAATCAAGTCAGTTCAGTCATATCCCAGACCCAAGAAGGAAAAAGATATAAAAGCCTTCCTTGGTTTTGTCGGCTACTATCGCCGCTTTATACCAAACTTTTCAAAAATAGCTAAACCACTTACAAATCTTTTAAAGAAAGATATTCCTTTCAAGTTTGACGCAATTTGTGATGAAGCATTTTGCGAATTACGCAAAAAACTTATTACAGCACCAATTCTATCATATCCCGATTTTGACAAAGAATTTTTTGTCACCTCCGATGCCAGTGACTACGCCATCGGAGCTGTTCTTTCACAAGTTGATGATCAAGGAGATCATCCAATCGCCTATGTGAGGCGAGTTCTCAATGGTGCAGAGACTCGTTACTCAACAATAGAAAAGGAGCTCTTAGCTATCGTTTTCGCAGTTGAGCAATTCAGACCATACGTTTATGGCAGACAGTTTACAATTATAACTGACCATAAACCATTAGTATGGCTCATGAATCTGAAAGATCACTCCTCAAGACTGATGAGATGGAGAATACGTCTTGAGGAATATGACTACAAGATAGTCCATAAATCAGGTAAGCACAACACAAATGCAGACGCTCTCAGTAGAGCTATTCCAGATAGTAGCGAACATTTCACGGAACCTACCACCTGCGTAAATGTGGTAACAAGAAGCAAATCAGTTAAATCAATTAAATATCTCCTTCCCAATTTTAGATGCACAAAACCTTCTAATAATTAAAAGCATTTTTAACAAGGTCTTCACTGCTAAACAAATAAACATTAAACTCCATCAAGATTCTATTAAATATTTATCCGACATTAATTTCACTCATTACCAACGGGAGGCCATCAAGGCGTTTCCCGTACAATTAAAAGAATTAAAAAGCAATTTTACTGGCCTGGCATGTCAGACGGCATCGTAAAGCATGTAAGGAAATGTAAACTTTGTCAGGTGAACAAAGTATCCAGAAACCCTAAAATTCCAATGAAAATCTCAAGCATTAGCTCCAAACCTTTCGAAAGAGTGTACCTAGATGTTGTAGGACCTCTCCCAATTTCTCATTCTGGAAACAAATATCTCCTTACATTCCAAGACGACCTTTCAAAATTTTCTGAGGCTATTCCCATAGTCGACACCGAGTCTAAGACATTAGCGGAAGCCTTCACGACAACAATAGTTTGTCGACATGGTATTCCAGAAAGTATCCTCACAGATCAAGGTTCTAACCTCATGAGTGGCATGTTCGCCGAGGTAACTAAATTGTTGAGAATAAAACGACTTAAAACTACTCCATATCACCCTCAAAGGAATGGTTGCTATAATTACGACAATTATGCAAACGAGCTAAAAGCGCGTCTACAGCATAGTTTCAAAATAGCTAAAGACATAGCCATGGCCAATAAAGAAAAATCCAAACTACAATATGACAAAAATTCCGTCCAAAAATCTTTTATGGTAGGCGATAAAGTCCTACTTAAAAGCAGGGTCAGAGATAATAAGTTCTCACCTATATGGTCAGGTCCGTATGAGATAATGGAGATTAATTCCCCCGAAAATTCCACCATCAGAATCAATAATAAAAATAAAAGAGTCCACAACAATGACTTAAAACTGTTCTCAGAGTAAAAACTTCATCATCTTCAAATATCATTCACAGATATTAACATGGTGTCATCTTACAGGTTTCCAAAATGATGCATATAGCATTCATTCTAATTTTCATCCCCATAATCTACGGCTCAGGAATAGAGGTAAAGCAGCTAAATGCTACTGCAGGCATTTACTTCGAGGAGATTGGCAGAGCCAACCTCTACACCAACGAATGGAAAATCATCACCTATTACGACCTAGCGAATTTTAAATCAGAATTCAACAACATCCAGTTCATAGCCCAACAAATTACAGCGACCTGCCAGAAACTGGACAAACACTCAGCCTTGAGCCACACTTGTAACGGTACATTGTTACAAATAAATCTTATATTAGCAAACATAGAATATAAGAATATGTTCCTTGTGACCCAAAATAGAAAACAAAGAGCACTTTTCAATGCTATAGGCTCAATCTCTAAAGCCCTTTTCGGCACATTGGACGAAGATGATGCCAAAAATTATGACGAGCAAATCCGTAACCTCACCCTTAACCAAAACTCCCTCCTATCACTTATGGAAAGCCAAACTGCGATAATCGAAGCAACCGCAAATGTTTTCAACAAAACTAAAGCCGCAATTGAAAAGGAATTCATGGTCATACATAAAAAACTAATATCAGTGAAGATAGCCACATCATTGATGGAAAACAGAACATTAGATAACAAAATATCCATTGAACTTGAATCCCTTATTTCCCTAGTTTCGTTAATGACATTCAGATACCAAAATACCCAGTCGGAATTAATAGACATTCTAACAGATTCAAGACACGGAAAATTTCACCCTACACTCGTATCACCAACAAATAGAGGAACTTTTATTAAATATCAGGCAAGAATTACCAAATTTACTGATTCCTCCTATAAATTCCAGAGACAATATTTTATCAAAAATTTACAAATTAAGCACAATATCTGCAAATATTTTCAACAATAAGATAATTATTGAGCTCCGAATTTCACTTCCGTTCAAGGAACCATACCAGATATTCAAGGCAATGCCATTACCGACACTCCTTAACGAATCGTTCATATATATCGAACCAGCAAAGGAATACATATTAATAGATTACAATCGCGAACATTTTGTTGATATTCATAATTGCGCAACGTTGGACCATATGCATTTCTACTACAAAATTTCATTCAATACAAGAACAAATCAATGTGAAGTGCATCTACTACAGAAGGAACCTATTACACAAAAGTGTAAAATTCTGATCTTGCGACAGGATTACTATTGGACGCAATTATCACAGCAGAACGCCTGGCTGTTCTCCCTAAAAGGATCCCTCCACATAGACATTATTTGTGAAGATTCCATTAGTTCACAAAGCCTACATGGCACATCAATCCCGGTTGTTATGTTCGCAGCAAGGAATTCATCCTGCACGGACATAACGTAAAAATGTCCAAATTCAATTCCCATTTCATCCCAGCACTAAACATTTCCAATATAATATGGAATATGACGTCTTCTCCCATAGAAACGCTTATAGAAACAAAATCCGTTAAATATTACAATAAACACGGATCTGGAGAGCCTTCTGGAATCCATCCATTCCCAAAAAGAGCAGGAATTAATTCCGCTCAATCCAATAAGCAATCATCATATTCACCACTATACTATATCATATGTGACTATTGCTTTAATCATCTCTATGGTCTGTGCCTATCTGTATAGTAAATACAAACGAAAAGTCCGAAAATCTAAAAATACACCACAAGAACAAGAACTGGAAGATATGCCCACACCTGCACCGAGGGCACCAGGATTTAAAATAACCCCTGCTCCCATCAGAAAAAAGGCAGATAATGTATAATATATTTTAAATATATACTATTGTTATATGGGTATACATCCCATGGACTCATGCTGCCAATCGAAAAATCGGACATATACAAATTATAACAAACATAAGATACGGACAACAGTATCCTCTTATTCCCCAATTTTCATCATTTTTTTCAACACCCCTATCCTAATCCCAACAACCAAACGCACTCTATAAAAAAATAAAAAATAAAACTAGTAATTTATAGGAAAAGAGCCGAACATATAAGAAAAGAAAAGCTTACTCTTTTACACCTTATATTTGTGTAATATGTATATGTATATATTTATATAAAACAAAAATATAAAAAAAAGGGGGAAAACAAAACAACTTGTAAAATTGCAGAGAACAAAAAAAACACATTCTTGGTGACTACGTAGAATTGAAGAATGGTTTATATATAAAACACATTTTTTTATTTAAATATCATAATAAAAATAAATTAATTAAATATCATAATAAAAATATATTAATAAGGTAATAAAATTATAGGTACATATATACATAAAATAAAAGCCTAAGAACTATCGAATGTCAATAAAAATCATAACATTTAAATAATAATAACGCAATAATTTCTCTGTGTAATTGCATATTTTAGTACATATTAGTTAATATTAAATCGTTTGTTTAAAATTGTCATAATAAATAATTAAATACAACAAATATAGTATAGTATGGTAATAACTTTAGAATACCAAGGAGAAAATATATAAAGAGAATTTTATTTTTATCACATCTTCTTCTTTATTGAAAAGAAAAAAAAACAAGAGTATAATTTTGCCGCAAACCTTCTAATTTCTAGTACATAAAGAAAAAAAAACAATTTTCTTAAAATATTTTAATTAAATTTGACTAGAGTTTTACAACTTTGTAATTAGTTATAATTATTTTACTATAGTCTTACAATTTTGTAATTAGCTATAACTATCTAAATAACAGTAGTTTTATTATGTATATTTTAACTTCGTCATTTAGAAAGAAAGTTTCCTTCATAAATGAATAAAATTTTCTTTTCCCCAGAGGGGAGGGATGTTGTGACTCAGGTACCCAATGCCCCGAATCACAACCATAAGGTCCATGCACCAATATATTGCCCTATGCAATATATCGATGCATTGCAAAGATGACCCTGAAAATTAATTTTAATTTAATTCAATTAAAATTTCATTTAAAAAAATTTCAAATGCATTTAAAGTTGCATTTCCATACTGCAACAAAATGATTTAGCATAAATTGCATTTCGTTATCAGTAATGCACTCCACTCACACGGTATACCTACCTACATGCCGTGTAATCGGATATCATTTTTCGTCGTGCAAATTGAATTGCACATAAAATAATTCGCATATTCTCACGTACGATCTTTCATCGCTGTGAGAAAGCAAAAAGAAAAAAGCTTTTTCTAAAAGTTTCGTGGGTATCTGGGGGCAGCTAGCCCAAACCTCGAGGAGTCTGTTTTTCAATCGCCGGACATGAAGGTAACGTTTTAAGAATCGGCAGTTCCAATAGGAAACGTTCTCCAAAAATAAAGAAAAAGTTGAGTTCAAAAAATTTTAAATAAAGAAAGTGATTTATAATTAAAGTTTAATGAAATAATTTAGAATCGAGAGTTTCATAAGAAAGGATCTCTTAATTAAAGAAGGATGTACAACAAGAAATAAAGGTGTCCAATAAACTCATATTAAACATGAAAGCATATGTGTGTTTTTCTTTTTTCATCTAAACTCTTACGCGCGCTCTCTTCCTTGGAGCACGGAGCACGCGTCATACAACACTCGTTTGAAGTAAAAATAGTCGTTCACCGTCAAGGTTTTGAACCTGTGTCAACATTTTCCTCTGGATGGCTGGAAGTTTATAAATATCTAACCAAACTAAAGGACGAGGTTATTCCAGACATGTTCCCGCCAAACCAAGAAGAGCTTCAGACGAAATACACAATTCCCGTTGGTACACGCAATATTCAGCTCACCCTTAATGAGCTCTATAAATTAATTGATATGCTGAGTTTCTTCAAGATTGTGATGGTCCATAATAACAAAGCAGCCGAAAGTGTAAAAGAATATTATAAAAAATATTGCGAAAAGTGTAAAAGTAAAAATTTAATTCTGTTACCTGACGAAGACTTTTTATACCGTCTAGAACTTCTTATATGCATCTGAATTATTCTAGACTTTTCTTTGAGATACCTTTGTATTGTAGTACCAATATTTTGTTTGATATAATAAACAATTAATAAATTTTTTAAATAAAAGCAACTTAGGTTTTTATTTTTTTTATTTTACTTTATAATTTTATTGATTAACATATACAGGTACATATTTACACAGAAAGTTGATAATTTGTAAGTTCACTTAGTCTAGGTATTTCTCCAAGTTCGATGATTTCTGAAGTCGGCGAGTATTTGCTGACAAATGAAGCCTTGATTTCACCTTTTACATACACTGTTGCATTTTTAAATCTTGAAAACACTTCGGGCAAATTGTTGTAGCTAATATCTCCATCATTCCAATACAGTCCATTTATATTTTTTACGTCATACTGGATCCGTCGTCTTGATGATAATTTCTGGTATGGGTAGGGAGTCATGAAATGATAAGCATCTGGGATGATCGTTCCAACAGCAAGTACGGAAAGTTCTTTAACAAAGTCTGTTGTTTCCGCACACAAATTAGATGTCCAAAATAAATTTATCCATATTATCATCTGAGGATAAAATACGGTACGTGGCTATATATATATAAATATCTACAGTCAGATTTTAAGCATGGCGCATCCACATTATTTATCTGTGACTATTTTACAGATTCCCGTAACAAAATAATATCCGTATACCTGATTCCAAGAAGTATGATACTGATAGCTTTGTTAATGCTGCCAATTATGAGCTGCTATGGTTGGTTGGCTGATACTTTATCTGCGCACGTGTCTAGACTACAATAATCCTTATAACAACATATTTTTTAAATATACCCTGAATCTACATTAACTTATTTAATACAATAAATTCTTGACAGTTTTAAAAATTCTAAGCCTTTAATTAAAAGTACAGTAAGCTTTTAAACAATCTTTATACTTATTTGCCTAATTTCCGCTTTTTGAGCCCGTAGGGGTAAGAAAAGTAATTTTCAGTAACAACACGCTTGTCAAAGGTAAATGACAAAAGTTTTTGCTCTAATGAAGATGTAATAATTCCCGGCCGTTTTCGTTTGATTTTTTTCTCATTTTTCACGCAGACTCGATCTTGAAAACTCTCTTCAGTAACCAGCGATTTTAAACACTCGAAATTGACAATTTTGTAATTTTCGAAATTAATTGTAATACCCTTGCATTTGATAATGTACTCAGGACCTTTTTCAGTTTCAATTTTCAGGCTGTATGTTTTCGGCCAGTTGCTTATAAATTCTGAAATAAAGGCATTAGCTCCAAAACATTCAACCCCATCCGTTAGGTCACCCAGAAAGCTGGAAATGTCAAATGGTAAAGGATCTTCTTTACTATCCACAAAAATCAAGCTATCGGTATCACAATATAAAATATTATCTCCTACTTTTTCTAACACCTCGTAAAGTTTAAGTCTAACAAAAGCAGTTGTGTATGCTGCAATAGGGATATTTACGTGCGGCAAACTGTTAAGGTTTTCTTGAATATATTTCCACGTTACCTACATTGTGTTGTTATTAATTGGAAGTAAGGAGCAAATTTCAATTCCTGGATATTGTATAAAGTCACAAAACTCTTTAAAGTTATTGAAAACTTTAGTATAATTCCGATCTTCTCTTTGAGCAAATTTACCCCAAAAAGAATTTAGACAAATTTTTGCTGTGTTACGTCTACTAGAATTTTTACGAATTTGATCTTTGTCTAAAATAATGTTTTCTCTTATCTTATATGATTTAAGAAAATTATCTTTCTCATCTTCAGTTACACATTTACTCCCCCCTCCGCTTGCCTCTTGTTTAATTTTTAAGAAGGTGTTGACATAATCTGTAAATAGACCACCGGTCCTTGTAACCGGATCATATACAGTATAGTCATATTTCCAGACTTCAAAAATCCTTTTTATTTGATACCCTTTTTTCACAGCTAAAGCTACTTCGGGTATAACCCACACGCCTATAATTTCCCTTTCTTTTTCATTGTGACAATATGCAGAAATTTTATTTTCATCTGCACATTTTCTACAAAGAGCAATATATAATTTTAGATTATTTTTAAACGGTAGCACAGGTAAAAATAAGTTAGAAGGTGGGATAACAGAGCACATAATAAAGCCGTGCATTAACAGTATTTCTGATACTGCAGGCATATCACAATTTCGAAATATAGTAGGATGTCCGATAGGATAAGGTGAGTATTTATTAATATATGGGTATAATCTTGTGAAATCTAAATACCTTATTACCGCATTTTCTTTTACTTTATGGTATAGTTTAAAAACTTCTGTACGACCACCAAAAACAGCATTACGCGTATTAAGTGGTAGAGAGGTATTTGCAACGCGGTCATTTAATTTTTGGTCTACATCAGGATTGGCTTTTGAGAATTTTCTGAATTTACATTCCCATATATAATTCAAGTTGTAAACCAATCGTTTAATTGTATCAAATCTTTTAAGAGTGCTCTCGAATCTTTGACTCATAGTCTCGATTTTCTGAGCGGTGTTATTACCTACTTCTTGGATTTTAAAGCAGTCTTTACATCCGTGGTAGCAACAACCAAAGAATTCATAAACCGTATTTGTCTCTGAATTAAACCCATCTACTTGTAATCCGCCTTTTGCCAGCTTCACTTCTCCTTTATTATATGCAGATACAATCTCTAGATTAGTTTTCAGACTTTCCCAAATTAACCATTTTATGGCAATAGGCGAATGATTTTGAGACTTGTAATATCCATTTTTAGGCATTATACCCAAAATATTATTTTTAAGGTAATTTTTCCGGAAATCAAGCATGCAGATTGATGCAATAGTTAGAGCTTCTGTAAAAGGATTTAACTGGGTTATATCCAAAAACTCTTGCATAAATCGAGTGCATCCCAAACGTAAAATACTAACATTGTTTTCACAATATTTCAACATCTCTTTTCTATTGTTAAAAGTGCCCTTAGATACGGTGTTATACCAGTTTGAAAACTTTTCTTCATGGCGGTGTTAGGTAGGTAGGTTAGGGAAAGAGTAGCTCCCTATGTAGTCAATATTTTCAGCAATGTTAAAGTAATAAGGGTAATAACCCTTTTCATAGCCTTTAATGTCAAAAACGCCGGGAAATTTAGAAAGAGGTAGTGCCAGAAAGTTTAAAGAGTCCATAAATATTAAACTCTCACACGTCATTTTCATAATTTTAGAGCCATTCATTATAGGCTCTATTTTTAAATTTCTGTCTAATAGTTCAGAAATAATAAAGTGACCGTCATATCCCTGTAGGTTACGCGTAATACAGTGCACCTTAGACACAAAAGATCTAGCGTTCAGGCAGTAATCTAGAAAAATTTTTACAACGCTTGTCTCACTACCATATTTAAATACATGCTGCCTATCACCACAAACATCCCATTTTTCTCTAATATCTGGTTTTGTATAACAGTTATGACATATTTGCTGTGCAACAATTAAGCTCACAATATGCAAATAAGATGTGGTGCTATTTTCACATAAGGTATTCTGAGTACTCTCGCAATCAAAAAACATTATTAAAATTTTTTTATCGACACTTCCTCTATACCTCCTAATAAGAACAAATCTTGCAAAACTATTCATTGCAAGAATGTTCTTTGAACTCTCTCTTGTTAAGAACAAGAAACTTACCACACAATTTACATATTTTAAAAGTCTCGCATATGCTTTTATTTTGAAATTTATTTAGGGTATGATTCGTAAAACAAGCATCGCTTCTAAACATGCGATTGCAGTTTTCGCATGCTTTGACTTTTTCAACAAATACACATGGCGGATAAGAGTCACAATATCGGCACTTCTGGTCACATTTATGCATTTTCATGTTTGTTAACCTATCGCAAAAAGAACAGGCATATTTTTTATTAAAAAGGCCTATTAGCGACTTAATTACATAGAAATGCTTTAACGTCTCTGAATAATAAAGAAATATTTTTTTTACTAAATCGCTTTCAACAGGTAGCCTAAAAATAATCGAATCCGAATCTCTCAAATTATCGAAAACAATGATTTGGTAATTTTTCAAAAATTTTTGAAATTTGTAAATGTCTTTTATGCTACACCCTTTGTCAGTAATAACCACCTTTGAATTTTTACACAACGATAGTGCTAGTTTATCCAATGAGGCAATAACAGAAAAACTGCTTCGATTATTAAAATTTTCTGACGTCATATCAATACCGTAGCAAATGCTTCGATGGAGACAGCTTACGTCATTATCTTTACCAACATCTATCACACTTGTTTTCCGGGATAAAACCAGACTTTCTTCCACATGCCTAAGATCTATTTTGCCTCCCGCGAAAGGAAAATTGACGATATTTGCATTGAGTTGCAAGATATCATCAGAAAGAAAAATAGCATTGGATTGGTTAACATTAGCAATCAATCCAATAATATATGCCCCGGTTAATTGGTCGATAGGTCTGAGACTACTCCAAATGGGTTTAACATGAGGTGAATTTGGAAACATTAGCGAAAACTAATCTTACTGCCTCTTGCAGAATTTACCGCCAGTTCTTTAAACACATGGCCAAATGCTTTTTCTAAAACTTCCAAGGGATTTTCACTCACAGCAGAAAAATCCTGTAGCTGAAAGGTGATTTGTACGCCTGTCGTTTTAAACTGTTTAAAAAATGTTTGCTGTCTTGGCAGTAATTTATAACCACAACCGCATTGAGATACCTGACTTTGCTCAAAACTTATTTTTGGTAAAGCACTATTTGCATTTTCGGAAACAACACAGTTTTTGTTTACTCCCGGACGCCCCGTTGTTAACGTCACAGACCGCGTAACTATTATCTTCTCATACATCTAAATAATCAAAGGCGCTCTGTCAACAGCCTTAATAAGCAAAATTTTCACGATACGAAAATAACACATTTTCTTTTTTCACCACCTTTATACAGGTGTCTAAGGCGGATAAGAAAATTTCCGAGTTTAAATTTAGCGCACTTTCCAAATGTAAAATTAGCTCGTGCGACTTCATTTTTTAATTTTCTAATTTACAGCTACTTAAATCTAGCGAAAATATATCTTCATACAAATACCACTCTATTAAATCCACACAGACTCGGTATCTCTGCCTCTAGTTGAAGGATGTTTTCAGCGGGGGTGAGCTGCTTGCCATCGGGGAGTATCATTAATGGCCCAAAAAGAAAAAAATCCAGGCAAAATGAAAATATTTCTACTAAAACCTCATAACCTTTATTCGCTATTCTTGCCAGGCAAAAAATCCAAACTTCTCTTTTAAATTGCAGCAAGGCTGCACCTCCTACACAAATGGAAGACAGGTCTCAACCAACGCAAGAATATTACTAGAATAATAATTCTACAATTTCCTTAACATAACTTTCAAATCTAAACGTCTCGTTTAAATTGCAACAAAGTTGTACCCCTTTCATAAATTAAGAACAGACTCAGTCTATGTGACAATATCACTAGAACAATAACGCCGCATAACTTATCTTTTTTAAAACACGCTCTGCGGGTGAATTGCATCTAAATTATCTTGTAAAGTTGCAGCAAGACAGAATCTGCCTTATGATTAAAGAACAGCATTTATTCTAAGTTGAAATAATAATGTTGCACATAAATAACCTTTCAAATCGGCCATAATAATAATTTTACTTTTAACTACATCGGCCATAATAATAAATTTACTTTTAACCACCCCTACTTGGAAAAGGCGGAGAACCCAAACAGTATATAGGGCCGTGTTTTCTCAAAACAGTTTTCAGCATCAACTACAGTTTAACTAATGAGCCAGGAAAACTTTTTGGTATACAATGGTAGGTACCAAACATTTTTCTGATTATTGTAAAGCAGGCATTACTAAAGCTCTATTTTTTACAGAACACTTTTGAACTGCTACAAAGTGTGTCGGAAAACAGCTACGACACTGGGGATGGAGTACCAGGTGAAGTCTTTCAAGCTGTTAAAAACGCAGGACGTGGACAACACATATGTGTTCTTACCCCCGTGCTTTGCCGAAAAAAATTAAAACACAGCGACAGATTGAGGATCTTAACCAGCAGCACGTGGGATGTTATCTTTGACGGAAAAGATGATACCAAAAGAGGATTTTTGCAAATCAGTTTTAAAAAGCGCGAATAAAAAATTAAATATGTTCGTATGTAAAAGAAATTGTCTATCCGCTATACAGTCTATCTTTACTGACCTTCAATAAAGGCATTTTATCTCAGCCGAATTCGTTTTTTACTTAAGCAACCCGTTTCTTTTAGCTCACCTTCACCCACATTCGTGTCTTTCACTGACTGCCGCCGATCTTCTCTTTTTTTGCAGCTCTTTATCATACGCCGCCAGTATTGAACACCACAAGAATCAAGAACCCTTGCATAAGCAGCATCAGATCTTGCTCTTTGCGATCTTTCCTTAATCTTTTTTCCTTTACATCAAAAAATATTCCGGAAATAAAGTCACCCACATGTCTCGCAGATTCAATTCAGGTAGATTAATTCTATGCATAAAGAAACAACAACAAATTCGTGGCCGCATCGTGGTCAAGTTCAAGTTTTAAAACTCGTATGGAAAAATGACGTTGAAGAAGTGTGACTAACTGATCAAAGCTTGTTTGGTGTGGAAGAAAAAAACATGAACGGAATATAAAAAAGAGGCGCGATAACCGCTGAAGATATGAAGACAACGATACAGGTTTAAACCATACATGCTTGCTACATATGGTCGCAAGTTTTTATGCTTTAGTTATCTGCTTGCCTGGTAGTGCAATTTTATAAAACTTTACTAAGCTTGTACGTAAGCCCCATATAGTACAAAAACAGTACCCATCTCCCGTCCTTGCCACAGACAGCACCAGCTCTCTCCTTCCAACCAACATTCTGCATCAACACAACTCGGTATCAAGTCAGCTTTTTTTTATTTTTGCCTCCCAATGCTTGCGACAGGGACCCATCTACCGTCTTACCACAGACAGCACCAGCTCTCTCCCTCCAACCAACATCCTGCAACAACAAAACTCGGTGGCAACTCAGCTTTTTTTATTTTTACCCCCCAATGCTTGCGACAGGGACGTGTGTATCCTACTCCCTCCTCAACAACTTCTTATCGGCGGTGGGCACCGTATTGCAGAAAACCCGCGAGTGGGATCCTCGTAGCAGTTGTCCCTATCAGACGCAATGTAAAAGTATAGGGAGTTGGTACCCTTACTACTCGCAGGCCCGATGGAGAGCCACCGTTTCCGCCCTAAGTCGCTCGAGGAATTAAAGGAAGCTAATGATGACAATGACGATCAGTAACAAAAAAATCAGTCGTACAATTCTTAGGGTTTTTTTCTTGCTTCAATAAAAATGAAATCCAATAAAGATTTGAAATGATCACCTTTATTGCAGAAATGTATTTAAAAAACAACTCGATTCTCGAAATGGGCATATTGTGATCGTTAAATTTAAAATGATTAATAATATAAAATTGAACGTTTGAAAAAGAAAATGAACTAAAACACACCTTTATAAATATATATTACCAAAACAATTAAATTCACAAACTTGTCGCCGATGAAAACCTCAGAAGGCATATGCATTGATGCCATTTCAAAATTACACTTAATTTAAATCAGAAGACACTTGTCAATCAATTTAAATATAAAAAATGCAGTCTTAAAATACTTTCTAATAATTGGAACAGTGCGCTTTACATTCCTTTGTCGTCGGCTTGCGAAGTTTGAATTGTTTTCGCCTTTGGGGGTGATTTATCTGTAAGAAAATTTGTGTAATGCAGATGTTTACATTACTGTAAATTTTATACTTACAAAGAGCTCTCAATGATTGTTGTGGAATCCACTTGTAATCTACATTACTCTTGTTTGTAGTTCAATTTTCAATTGTTTTCTTTGGAGCTTGAGATTGCTTCCATTGCCAACTGATCCAACTAAAAATTGTTGTCCAAGCACTAAAAGCTAAACGTACACCAGCCAGTAGGACATACAAAGAGAACGTTTCTCCCACCACCTGCATTGTTTCATAGAAACACATCCACACTTAATCTAGAGCATACGAGAAAATCTGTAATCTGACCATTGAGACAATGTGCATATCTTCGCCTGATTTGGGAATACGAGAAAATTCGTATTGTTGCGAGCGTGGCCTTTGGTTCGTTATTTAAAACACAATATTAAATATGTAATATACAAGTTCTTTATTTCACTCTAATCTTATACAATTCACAAACTTTCAATTAATCAACTACACTTTAATTATCGGTTAATACTGTACTTTCAATTATCGCAATCTAATTACAACACTTTCGCACGTTTATTACTTTCGCTTGTTAACACTGCAACGTCTAAGACAAGACTCTTTTTCTGGCTATGACAACTGTTATATTTATACCCTAGAAACTCTCCAGATTATTCTGGAGTGTTCTATTCCAGAAGCTTCTTGACTGTTCTACTCATTCTATTCCGGAACCTTCCTGTAGATTCCATAATCAATTCTCCGAACCTGAAGTCGTTTACTCTCTATTGCCAGTAGATGTCACCAGTTGTCTCTTTCTATTGCACGTAACAGTATTCTATATGTGTATTTAACAACTACCCATATATGTATATGGTAGGGATTATTCAAGTTCTTTTTATTATTTTTTCTGTTTGCGCCTGTTTCCTCAAATACATAATCTGAAATAAGTGTAATGCTAACTTTTTTATAATTCACATTTATTTACAAACATTGTTATGGTCGTAGCTATTGCATATAGCAATATGCTACATGTAAAATGCTGATCAATGTACGCTGGCCTTAAAGTAAACCGCATACAGAACGCACCCGACCGAGAGTAATGCTTCCTCGAGCTCAGAGTTGTACGCTGAGGTGATAGAGAAGAAGAAGAAAAGGTTATTTTTCGAAAAAGTTGTGGAAAAAGTTTTGGTTGTAATGACAGACGAAAAGTTTTAGTTAAAAGAAAAGACAAAAGAGAGCGTGAAAAATAGAAGGTCTGGACGAACATATCCAACTCGTGAAAGGCTTATCGCTGAGAATTCCTTAGATGGTAGGGGAATAAAAATCAGCATCATCTGGAACGGTAGAAGCTTGGAAGCTGCTCCCCAGATTATCAAAAATAAGCAGCCGACGAATTTGGAAATTGATTAGATAAACGAAATTCGATAACTTCAAGAAGCAGTCCGTCAATCGGCTGAAATTCCTATGGCAGATCCTTGTAGCTGAAATCAAGGAAGGGCATCGCGCAATGGTCAAGGTGGAACAGTAAATTAATTACGGATATAAACCTACATACCTATATGCGGAATTGATTTTAATGGAAAAATTTATTAAGTAAGCCTTAAAAATTATCGAAAATTTAGAGGTTAGTGGTCAGGCATTACGTACTAAAATGAACAGACATTATGAATGTCTATGGCAATAGAGTAAGTTCTTGAAAATATCTCAACTGTTGAGATTGGGACTCCAATACATTACCTCCATGCAAGGATATGAGACAAAGTCAAAATAATTACAAGACAATTTTTTTAATTATTTTAAATTAAATAATCAGATCATATTTACCTATATTTTAAATGCAGTAATAGGATAATAATTTCCTATATTTTGAATGAGATAGTTAGATAACCTTTTTATTACATCTCAAATAAGATAAGTACATAACTTTTTCCTAGATTCTAATTGAGATATGTAGATGATATTATTCTTACACCTCAAAAGAGAGATCACGGCTATTCAATGACCTATTTCTCGGATTCAGGATTATTCGCTGAAAATTTAAGTCAAAATTGAAATATTAAATGTGAAATTTACGTTATTCAGATCAATTTTAAATCTTTATTTGTATATTATAGTCTAAACTATTATTCATGTTTCATAAGAATTGTTCTCAAAGCTTAACCCCAGGGAACCACAGTACAACTTTTGCTTTCTTTGCTATTCTTGTCATTTCAGCAATACCTTTAGGATGAGACTCCAGAAGGCCTTCTAGAGAATAAAACTTCATCAGGTGACATGTAAGTACCCACATAAAAGTTTCGTAAGCATGTGGTTATTCCTTCGGGTTTCCTTCGAGATCGTTCATTCAAGTTGAAGTTTTTTTTTTTCACGCAGTAAGCGTAAATTTGGGCTAGTTATTCAGCAGCGATTTAATTGATAGCATAAATGTAGGCTTAGAGCAACACTTTTACTTTAGTTTTGTATGTCATAGAGACATCTATTTTGAGATGTTCAAAGATTTCTTACGAATTTTCTCAAATAACCCTAATCCTATATAGGCTGAATATTTCGCACATACTGATATTGTTGTATACTTAGCATAATAGCGTATTTGAAATGATTGGACTTGTAATATTGATTAATTACACGAGACATTTATAACGTAATGATCCGTTAAACGTTTTATTTCTCCCTCCTCTTCCTGAAGCCCTCTGCATGAAGGTCATCTAGGTTCGCCTAGTCTGCTCTGGTCTCTCTTTACAGGTCAACAAAGGGACTTTGGAAAACAGTGCCACCCAAAGTCAATGGGAGGATGGGGCTTGGCAAGGAAGGCATGCCATCTGCGCCTTCAGTGGAACGTAGGTAAGTGACGTAAAGGTCCCTTCAGGACTGAGTGAGTACTCGTTTTTTTGTATGCAGACATGATACCTTTTTTGTTGATCATGGTTGGTGACAGCGGCAGGTTTCTTTTGGGAACCCCCCCCCACACTCTCCGCCACATAGCCGAGGTGCTAGCATGCCGCCCCGTGTTATCGCTGTCATCGAGTGATCTGTCAGCTCATGCTGGCAGTTTGGACTTCACGTCCTAACCAATCACTTTTACATACCAACATAACAACATAACACCTTAATACTTAGTTTTCCTTATGTGCATAATTTTAATTTAGGCGTTTTTCTTTAAAAAAATAGATCCGGAGGAAATATGAGAGATAAATAAGATTTGAAATTTATTTTTACCTCAGAATGTTGGCAGAACTGTTGCAGCATGCATCAAAAATTTAAATTTCCCAAACTCTTGCATGATGCATGCTGCGTCGATTGCGAATTGCGCCATATGATCCCATGATATCAAACCTTGCATCACAGCTGCTGCATGCTGCGTTGATGTATGCTTTCCCGATTCTGATTTGAACTTAACCCAGGGATTACAAGAGATAGTACAGCTTGCATGCAAGCCTCCCTTCCAACGCAATTTTTAACTTGACAGCAGAAGGCAGTTCGGTTGATGTTTTATCATCTTGCATGCAAGTTCATTTAAAAAATGGCATTGAGGCGTAAAGTCATTCGTATATTGGAAAATTATAGCAATAAAAGAAGTATCAGAATGATAAAAACCCAAGAAAAAGTTAAGAGAAGATGTTGGTAAATGATGTAATGAAAATGATCCCAGAAAATTTCATTTTTCCAGAATAAATTTATCAAATTCTCTCGGGCATTTCTTTTCCGCATGCAAGCTGTACTTGCAGGTGTAACCCCCCGGGTAAGTTTTCTACGGGGATAAATTGAATGACCTATTTAAGACTGATTTTTAACATTCAGTTTCTGTAGAACTATTTCAAATGTTTTTACGGAGACGACGACAAAAATATTATGCAAGTACATTCTACAATACCTTACTACGTTATGTATTTTTGTTTTTTTGTGTTTTGCTGTAATGCACCTTCTGCTATTTTATGCTGCATCTTGCTATTGTTATGTTTTTCTATGTTCTCGTATGATTTATTTTTCTAAAATGTGTATCTACCTTAGAATATATATCAAAGAGGAATGGTGACAAGCCGGATTTGCGTAATGAATTTTGGTTGTGTTGGTAGACCATGTTTTACATGTATTTACACGCCGTCCCTATTCTAATACCGATTTCCATTGATCACGTTTTCTAGCAGAAGTGTTACACTTTTCTTGCAGTGTTACACCGAAATCGTTCCATTGTCCTGCACTGCTAGAAAAAGTATACGTCAAATGAGTCTGGTGTTACACCCGAAAAATCGGCGGTGTTACACCGAAATACGCACACATCTGCATGAGAAATCTCACAACCTCCGTAACCGCCGGAATATAATACAAGCCATGACTTCGCCGAAGGCACCGACCCATTAAAAGGCCTTAAATTGCCGGGTACAGCATGCAGTAAGAGCTCACTCTCACTGCTTTTTTTATACTCGTCATGGAGGAAAATCTAAAATTTCATCTTAAACAGGTCCTAAAGCCCAAAACTGTCGCTCCCACAGCAAAATGAAGTTAAAACAAATTGCAGCCAAATATGTTTTCCTTCTAATAGCTTAAAAAAAATAGCATGTAGAGCAAATTTATGGAAATTATAGCGTTTGAAGAAAATACAAGCAACTTTTATATGAAAAACTCCTGCAGTAAGACAAGGCAAGAAGACTATGGATGTCGCCTGCTGACCGGCATGCTGCTCTCTTTTTTCGACTTTGTTCATGGCTTGTATATTCCGGGGGTTACGCAACCTCAAAACCGAATGTCAATCTTCAACTATTACTCTACCAAATTCATCCGCAATCACACCAAAATCTTTTAAATTACAATTTTCATAATTTTTACGTTATTCGTGATGTTATTTTTTCTAGAAAATTTCAAATTACACGGATATGAGTTACTATTGCATTCTCATCGCGCCAAAAGTTGTTCCATTGAACTCGTTTTTTACTTATTGACATGCAGTTTTCTTAGGTCCAACCCAGACGAGAACTTTTTAGGGAAGGAAGGAATTTTCCTTCCTTTGGCCTAGACGTGCCATAACAATAATGTTCCTTCGCGTAGTTGCTTATATGCATACCGAAATTAATTGTGTGCGTGTTCAATTAAGTTACAGTTTTTTATATAAACAATTACTGTATCACAAATTCACAACACGTAATGATTATTAAATTATTATATTATATTATCACCTCAAATCGCATATAAACATCTGTACAACCGTCCGATGAGAAATTTCACAAATTTCGCAATTTCAAAATGACCGACTTGCTGTAGTATTGGGGTATTGGTATGCTGCCCGTACTCCCGATCGAAACTTGGTGGCACGTACTTTTTCCTACCCCCGAGTACTTCTCACCCGTAAAAAGTACCAATATCCTCCCCTGTATGGGCTAGGGCTTACAAACCAATGGAAATCGACATAAGCAACTTGTCAATTTTCAAAAAGTAAACAGTTTTTGTGCGGATCATCTGCGGTAAAAATGTTCTTTTTCTATTTTATTTTGAAATAATTCACATATTTAATTTATATAAATCTTTGCTTCTATTAACAAAAAAGATAATTTAGATAGTGCACTTGCCTGAAATACGATCTCCCTAGTTTTTAATCCGATTTATATTTGCAAGCACTGCCCGAATATTTCATTTCTGTTTTTTAATTAATATGAAAGTTTTAACAGGAACTAGTAACACTATAAAACTCTGCACAAAATAAACTTTAAAAATAAATAGTTTTGAAAAGAATTGATTCCATACTTTTGTTAAATTTCACAAAAGAATTTTACATTGAGTAAATCTGCTAACAAAAAAAAATCACATCTGACAATCATGCACTCAGCTTTGACAATTGTTCCTTCCAGAATCTCCACAAATTACGCTCACGTACACGAATTATACACGATTCAGCCATTCCTGTTTGCTATATTGTTGCGAGCGTGGCTTTTGGTTCGTTATTTAAATCGCAATATTAAATTCTTAATATACAAGATCTTTATTTCACTTCTGATCTTATATAATTCACTGCTATATTTATACTCTACAAACTCTCCAGAGCCTTCTTGGAGATTCTATTCTAGAACCATCCCAAAGATTTCATTCAAGAGTCATCTCCGAAACTCAAGTTGCTTACTCTTCAATTTCAGTAGATGTCACTTGTCTCTTTTTGTTGCACGTAACACTGCCCCCTTCTTAAAATTGTTCGTCCCGAACAACAGGTGGTCCACGGTCTTGATGCTCATAGTATTGACACAAGCGATCCAGATGAACAATTTTTCGTATGGCTCTTGTACCAAACTGAATCCTGTATACTACGTCATTTATTCTAGTGACTACTGAATACGATCCTTCCCAGTATTATAGTTTTGGAGAGCGTACCTTATGTCGTTTCGGGTTGTACAGCCAAACGAGATCACCTTCGTTAAATCCTGCGGAATTAGCACGTAGGTCATAGTGGGTCTTCATCCGATCAGTATTTGCTGCTCATTTCGTCCTCGTATCCACGTGGACATCGACTAATCGTTGTTTGAGCTCCGATACGTAGTCTTCTGGTAACTTTTGTTCACCTCTGGGTGTACCAAATTTGAGGTCGCTAGGTAAACGCATCTCCCATCCGAATATGACCTTTGTTGGGGTTTGTCTGCTAGTGTTGGAGCAGCTGATCTATTGGCGATTAGAAATATAGGAATATGTCGATCCCAGTCGTTGATGATAGGCAACTACTTTCTTTAGATGCTCGACCAATGTTCTGTTGAAGCACTCTACCATGCCATCTGATTGTGGGTGTAGAGGAGTAGTTCTGGTTTTTCTTATTCCCAGCATATTGCACATCTCTTGAAAAGTCCGTGATTCGAAGTTCATCCTTGGTCTGAATGAAGTTCGTGAGGCACACCAAATCTGCTGACCCAATTCGTTATTATTTGTTCCACAACTGTGGTTGCCTCTTGATTAGGGATTGCATAAGCTTCAGGCCATTTACTGAAATAGTCAATGGCAACTAATATATAGCGGTTACCGTCATCTGTTTCTGGAAAAGGTCCAGTGATATCTACAGCTATCCTTTCAAAGGGGGCTCCGACATTATACTTATGCATTTCCCCTCTGCTTCTGTGTGGCGGTCCTTTACAAGAGGCACAGACAGTACATCTGCGGCACCACTCCTCCACAACTTCTCGCATATGTATCCAAGCCTTTTTCGTATTTTGGAAATTGTTTTATTCACTCCCAAATGTCCTCCAGAGGATCCGCTATGAATTTCTTCTAGAACGTCGTTGACCTTTAATGCAGGCATTATTATCTGCATTCGGAATGATTTACTGTTAGGTGCTTCCCACTTGCGTTTTAATGTACCGCATTCAACATGAAGAGAGTTCCATTGAGCCCAGTAGGATTTCAGCTTCTCTCTCCTCTCCGAAATATCCTTCCATTCTGGTCTTTCCATGTCTTCTTTCCAAGCTCGAATGGGTGATATGTCTGGGTCTTCTCGTTGTGCTGTTCGCAACCTCTCGTTGTCCCAACCTGTCGATGGGTCCACCGTTATCTACTGTATAGTTGCCTTTGTTTCTTTTTCTTCTATCCGGACGCAATGTTTGCATTCAAGTTTGCATGGACGTCGTGAAAGGGCATCTGTATTTCCATCCGGACGCAAAGTTTGCATTCAAGTTTGCATGGACGTCGTGAAAGGGCATCTGTATTCCCATATTTCCATGGATACGACCTTTTCGGTGTTGGATTTGAAAATCATAAGCCTGGAGTCGCTCTATCTATCTCGCCACTTGCCCCTCGGGGTTCTTAAACTGCAAAAGCCATTTAAGCGCTGTATGGTCTGTGCGAAGGATGAAAAAATTCCTGATAGCCGAAGTTTCCTTTTCGGGCGGAACATTTTCGATTGCACTTAATATCTCCAATATAGTTCCATCGGCCTTCTGTGATTTTCCCGACCTCTTTTTAGTGTGTACTTCATCCATTCCTGATGTAGATGGAAGCTCCAAATTATTAGTGGCTTTTTCACTTACGTCGATATTTTCCATTTTAGGTTTATATTCATAATAATTTCCAACAGTGCTGAAATTTTTATTGGATGATGGTTGTGTTCTAAGGCAATAAAGTTTTGTAAATAACTTACCTTGGTACTTTTACAAAAGGAATTAAAAACTTAAGGGCTTCAAAATGCACCCACTTAGTACACTTTGTCATTCCAGAACCACTACGAACATTGTTTTCAGCCTTGAAATATGCCCGAAATGAGTCCCTTAGATTTTCCCATTTTTTTTTTTGCATTCTGTTGCTAAAGAATAAAGTGGTGTAACTGCTGGCATGATATTTTACTAAAATAACTTACTAGTTCTTCCAAGTATATTTGCAATTTCCTCCCAGCTCCTAGTTTTTTTATACCTGTCCTTGTACTCGGGGCTTGTCTTGTCGTATAAGCACTTGTGTGCTTCGACTTCTAAAATTAATTTCATTTCGAAATCTCTCTCCATTTCCTAAAAGTACATATTGTATAAATATATATCTTAATTGTACATAGTTAATTGCAAAACTTACAAAATTTTCTTCTGCATACAAACAGCTCACATAAATAAAGCGGATAATGAGGTTAAGTGTCACCGAAAAATTTGTTCGGTCCGATTAGATCCACAGTGTGGAATCCTAGTAGGGTGTGACAGTTTTATCCGATATTTCGTTTTACGGACAGCAAAACACGAAAATGTGTATTATTTTTTATATCTGATGCGTATTAAATTTTTTCCAAGATAAACTTTTAGCTTAAAGCCTTTATGTTTATTTTTAAGTCTTGCGAGGTGTAAAGTTTAATTATTAATGCAAAATTTTCATTTTTTCGGTGTAAGTGTTTCGGAACCGATTTTCGATGTGAAAGTGCCTTTAGGTATATAGCAATCCTTCCCCTGAGAAAAAGAGAATTATTCTTTGAACAGGAATAGGGGATGTTGTTGTGGGTGCGTTTTTTGTGGCCGGGTTTTGGGCGGTTTTCGGTTGAGTTTTACATCTTGCTTTACCAAAATATACATGTGTATATTATAATTTTTGGTTGTTTTTACAGGAATGTATAATGCTTCTATATTTTTCTAGGCATTCGCTAATTCTAATGTTATGTTTTTTGTTTTTTTTTGTGTAATTTAGGTAATTTAGTGTATGGTTTCCTTAATCCTATTATCTAGCTCTACTTACTTATTTATTTATATATATCTACTTTTAAAGCATATTTTCTTTCTCCCTTATATAATTTTTATTTATGTGTTTGTTGCAAAATTAAGTTATTTTAGTCTTAGCTTTGTATCATATATATTTACTTATTCTATTTTCTATGGTCCTTATGAGTTTAAATTATTGTCTGTTAAAAATAGAGAAAAAGAAATTTTTTGTTTTTAGTGCATTTTTTATCGATTATTCTATCCCAAGAATCTCTTTGCCGGCCCAATTGTATATAATAAAATTCTGTTTGATAAGAAAAAAAATTTCATTTTGCTTGGGCATTCACACATACATGTCTAAATGAATTCCGTTCGACCGGCTTTTTTGATCGTAATTTAATATCGCGTGCCGCTGATAAGCGAACGAAAGGACACGGACTTATTGCGTTTGCACATTGCTAGTGCAATTGTATTTTTGTTGTTTTTTTTTTTTCTTTTTAAGGGTTGGTGTGAGATATTGACATGCATCTTTCATTTGCTTGGAAAGCAATAAGAAGGAAACAAATGTTTGGGGTTTGTGTTTTTTGTAGTTACATACATAATGCACAAAATGCAACTTGTGTGATATGGAGCTTATTTTGCGTGCTTTAAAGGATGAGAAAAAGACTACCTTTGCTACTGAGGTTGTGTGGGATTCTCCGAGATAAGGGCACGACACATACTAGGTGCATCTTATCTAATTTTCGCCAACGTTAGCTGTTTTGCCCTTTAAATTGGTTAGCGCGAGTAATGTAACTTCATAGTTTCATCATGCAATTTGGCGAAGTAATTAGTCCATGTGCCCCGTACGTTTGTTCCAGGCCCCATTGCGTTAGGGTCCTGGCCATATCCGTGCAGAGTGTGGCTCCCCGGTGGAGGGACTACTCCGGTTGTTGTTACGGAGGAGCAGCCGCCCCGATATCTGCATCTAGTCTGCTCCTGCAGAGGTGGACAGCTTCCACAGGGTGGAGCTCTGCTTGTCTCCCCATAGCGAGGGCTCACGGGTGGTTTTAGGTAAGTTTATTTTGTGGTGAACCATAATTTTTCCAACTGAAAATAATATTTCTTTTTAAGAGCTACCCTAGTATTATCTAGGGAGGTAGACTGGTGTGCCTGTTTGGTTTGCAGGACCCACCCGAGCTATATGATCCACGAGGATGACGTGACCGCCTAGGCCAACAATCCTCCTGGCTTTGAATGGGATCTTCCGGGGGCGGCGCCTAGTCCAGTTTCGAGTGCGGAGAACTGGGACGTGTCATCCGGCTCCGTCCAGGGGATTGGGGCCTTCCCAATGAGGCGTCTGGTTATGCTGAGGGGAACTGGGACCTCCCCGATGAGTCGTCTGGTCCTGCTCAGCAGTAAGCCACTCCTTATGCAGGATAGTTTTGGGTAGTTTATTTCTGGTATTTGGTTGGAATTTAATAAAAAAAAAATATTGTATTTTTCAGGTTTTGTGGAGGCCCGGATCATTCCGCTTGGCGGCTCCTGCAGTTTACTTTTTTTTGTATTTTAAGTTTTTTCAAATTTCCTATTTCAACAATTTTGTGTGCTTTCAATTTTAATAAAAAAATATATATAATTAGATACCTGTTGTATTCGTTACTTTTTCTTTCCGTTTGTTTGTCATTTTTGGTTAGGTCAGAGAGGTGGACTAACTAGTTTCAGCACCACCGGACTTAACCATCGCCATCATTTCGCCTCACGGACTTGGGTTAGAGTTCTTAAAGTCATTGCTTTTGAATTATTTGTTTGTAGTTCCAGCGTCTAGGAAGACTCCGCCGTCTCTTTTAACCAACAGAGCATTTTTTCCTGTGACTGCGACGGAGCTTGTACTACGATGTGGGGCTACTCTTGTGTTTATTTTTTCGTCACCCTAATTTCCTTGAGCTTTTCAGGTGATTATGTAAGTTTGGACTTGCAAGAACGATTCTTGGGATTGCATGCAGAGAGTAGGTTTGGTTGGTGCACAGGAATAAAAACAATTGTTTTTTTTTCTATGTTGTAAATTCGGTGAGTTGAATGGCTGGTTTTTATTTTTTACTTATCCTACCAAGCCATTTCCTCGTTTAACAAATTTTCTTTTTTTTTGCGAACGGGGATGTCGAAAGGCTGTTTGTTATTGCTTATTCTACGTCTAGTAGTACTATTAGTATTATTTTATTTAATGTTATAGTAGTTGGCTAAATATTCTTATGTATATATATACTACTTGAACTTATCAATTTTATTCTTAAGTACTATTAAATAAATTTTATTCTTAATTACTCTTTCTCTTATTTGCTGCTATTATTTCAACTTATTTTTTAAGACCAGTGTAGTGAAAGGACAGTGGCTCCGCCAGTAACAAAAGAATGAGACGGGGACAAAAAATAAGTATAGATCTTTTTGATTACACTAATTGTATAGATCTCGCTCTGGTGAGACTTTAGGCCCGTTTTAGCTTTTCTTGGGGTTTCGCGTAAATCGGTTCCATGGGATGTTTTCAGCTATGGACTGTTGTCTGCGTTTAGTAATTCATGCCATAAAGGCCGGTACGATATATTTTGCTACTGCCACCACTGATGCGATTAGCAACAAGAGTCCGGTCATTGATAAGGATGTGATAGGGAGTATATGAGGGTTCTTGGCCTTTGGTCCAAAGTGAATGTTGTTCACTTTGGTACGGATTTCGTCTAGAGATTTTGTATCTAGGTGGATACGTTGGTTTGTATCATCTCCGGAGAGTAACGTTGGTTGTTTCTCAGAGTTCTTAGGAGCGGATATCTTGGACATATATTCTGCCAGTTCATCCTGAATTTCTTTTGTGCCTGGGAAGTAGGTTCGTTGGAAAAATTTTAGCGGATACGGATTTTCTGCTTCGTAATACAGAGTGTGAGGCCATATTTGCAATGAACATGGTTCGTTGACTGTCATGATTCCTTTTCCTGCGAGTCGATCAGTGAGCAACTTTTGTGTACAGGTTATTTGTACTATAGTGGTTTCGGTGAAGGAGTACAGCCACGAGTTTGGTCTATTGAGTTTATTTATTTTGTCCCTTGGGGGAATTTTAACCCTGAAACTACACTGTGGGGTTTCGCCCATTGTGTTAAATAAAAGTTTGATGGTACATTCATCTGATTTTGTAGCCTTGGTGATTGGTGTATTCAGCTTACCAACCCACGTATCCTCATCGATTCCCTTTGACATTTTTTTGAAAGATCTCAGGTTTTCTGGCTTCAGCAACAGAAATTCCTGGGTCTGGATTTGACTTGCCACATGGGAAAATCCGATATCAGGTATTAATGAATGGTTTGAATCCACCCGTATGGGAAAACATCTAATTTGTTAGATTTTCATCCTGGGAATATTAAATATGGGGAGTTTGATTCGGATAACTAATTTGTACTGTAACAAATTTGTCTTAACATCTGCTGTTTGATACAGAACTGACAAACAGTCCTGTAGATTGGGACAAGTGGAGTGAGATTTGTGATAATTTTCTAGCAAGAGATTCGGGGAAATTAAAAGGGGATGAATTTGATTATTTCTGCTGGACACTATTATGAGCTTGTTGTCTAAATTGCAACTCTATGATTTGTAGTGTCAGACTAGAAATGATCTCCTGTCTTATTTGGAGGGCTATCAAATCGTCCGTTGTGTTCTGCAGATGTTTAATCTGATTGGTTATCTGATGTTGTCGTTCAGACAGTGAGGGTAGGGGTTTTTGAATTTGTTCAAACGTGGTTTTTATTACGCTGATCTGTTGCTTTTTCAGGTCAGCTAAGGTTTTAGTATTTACCTCTAATTTGCTTAGTCGGCTGCACACCTCTTGTTCGTTTCCGCTATCCATAGTGCCAAAGAGATAGTGCATCGCATTACCTATCCCATGAAAGATGGATCGGGGCTTGCGTGATTTAGGCACTGCCTCTTTAATGACATTGGTACGTCTCTTGATGTTTTCCATCAGGGCATGTACATGTGTACTTTTTAGGGAACATAGATCTTGATCAAAGGACTTGTTACCACATAATTGATGAACGTAGTGTTCCGCACGTTCCACCAGTTTTGTCTGATTGTCCAACTCGGCCAGATCTAACTCAGTGATGATGCTCCAAGTGTCGTGGTAAACTGATAGGCTTCCAAGGTCCTCAAATAGTACTCCCGTATTATTTAGGGGCGTTATAGAGTAAGTTACCTCCGCGAGGGCTCCTATTGTAATCAGGAACAGTCCGTAGATAATTATTGACCGCATTGTTATCTAGGAGAGGATAGGATAGGATATTAAAATGGGGTTTTCTGTTGACTTTGTAGCTTACGTTCTATTGCTCTTCAATTTAATGTATAGTATGTACCTTACCACTATTTAGATTCTATCGACACCATTTTATTCGTAGAAAAGTTTTAGACGGTTGTTATGTACCGTCACCTCTCATTTACGAATTTTAATTGTTGTGTTTACTGAGCTGGGGATGCCGGTTACCGTATAGGGTCCTACCTAAATCTTGGAGAGCTTATGTTTACGACTCCCGTTCTTAAGTAGAACCTTGTCTCCTCTGTGAAATGTCAGGGGACGTACAGCTTTGTCATAGTAATTTTTCGAGCGTTGTTTATTCATTAGAAGATTTTTTCGTGCCATGGCGTAAGACTTCTCTCGTGGTTATACACGGGTTCGGGGTCTCGCCTTAAGTTGGACGGAACGACTGCTGTAAAGCCGTAGAGGCAGTCCATGGGAGTTAATTTTGTCCCTTCGTGTATACTGTTATTGTACACGAAAGCAGCGGTTCGCAGATAACTATCCCATGACTTGGGATTTTCGTCCACTATAGTTCGTAGATATTCAATCAATGGTCTATGTGCACGTTCGACTGCTCCATTTGATTGGGGATGATAAACTGAGGTTTGCAGCTTATTTATCCTAAGAAGTTTGCATACCTTTTTGAATAGGTCACTCAGGAATTACTTCCCTGATGGGTGATTATTTTCTTGGGAATGCGGTAGCGCGTGACGATTTCGTCGAAGAAAATGTGCGCTACAGTTATAGCTCCCCATTCGGTATGGCATACCAATCTACAAACTTCGTGAGGTTATCCTGAAACGCTAGTACATATTTGTTTCCGGATTCGGTCTCCTCTAGTGGGTCGACTATATCTAGATAGATTTTTTTGAATGGTTGTTCCGCTATGTCTGTAATCACCATTGGTATATGTTCGAACCAAATCGGTTCGAATATATTTTTGTTTTTATCGATTACCTTTAAAAGGAAAACATCATGAAACACAGCATCAAATTTGAGGAAAATTAAATCTAAGTTGATTACTCTTAATCAAAAAACAGGTACACAACCTAACAAAGCCATGTATTGTCATCTACATAACACTTTGCACAAATACAATAAAACAATATAGCCTCATTAAGCAGATCAAATTAAAATTCTTATCATATGATTGAAGCAATTTGATTCGTGCTAAAAACAATTGCTGAAAAAAGAACATATGCAAAAATGCCATGCTAAAATTGAGTTCTTAAAGCAGAAAAAATTCAATCTAATTACAAATTTTCCCAAAAATATCTAACCAAAGCATGTGTTGTCATGTAGCATACATGGCATAAATACAATCATGGCACAAATACAATCAGATCAAGCAGATCAATTTTCAACACTATCATCATTATATGTACTATCGAACGGGAATTTCTTCTCTAATATTTTTTGCAAATATACAGAATTCAATTTAACACAGCAGCATGGGTTGCTTTAAATTTCTTGTTACTATGCATTTTTGTTCGTTGCTATGCATATTTTATCTCTAGTACCGTAAAATTACAGACGCACGGCCAATTCTTGTAATCATGCGCCTCTGCTACTCCATCATTGGTGTCGTGTGCAAGCAAGGGCTATATAAACAGCAATTTAACTTGACTCGCTCTCTTTTTCAGTTTGGCAGTGCAGTGAGTAACTTGATAATTTTTTAGTGGTATTTCCTAGTGTTGTGAATTTTTATTAACAGTTTAACACTTTGTTTGGTTGACAATTGAAATAAATTTTTCTTATTCTGGGTTACGACTAGATTAGGAGATTTATTTGAATAGCGACTAAAGCAAAGATTCTTATTACCGGTAACGACTGTAATAAGAAATTTTACTAATAAAACATTTTATTGTGGGTAACGACTACAATAAAGATTCTTGTTACGGGTAACGACTGTATCAAGAAAATTACTAATAAAACACTTTATTGTGGGTAACGACTACAATAAAGACTTTATTGTGGGTAACGACTACAATAAAGATTCTTATTACGGGTAACGACTGTAATAAGAAATTTACTAACACTAAACACTTTATTGTGGGTAACGACTACAATAAAGATTCTTATTACGGGTAACGACTGTAATAAGAAATTTACTAACACTAAACACTTTATTGTGGGTAACGACTACAATAAAGATTCTTATTACGGGTAACGACTGTAATAAGAAATTTACTAACACTAAACACTTTATTGTGGGTAACGACTACAATCAAGATTCTTGTTACGGGTAACGACTGTAACAAGAAAATTACTAATAAAACACTTTATTGTGGGTAACGACTACAATAAAGACTTTATTGTGGGTAACGACTACAATAAAGACTTTATTGTGGGTAACGACTACAATAAAAATTCTTGTTACGGGTAACGACTGTAACAAGAAAATTACTAACCAACACTTTATTGTGGGGAACGACTGCAATAAAGATTCTCTGTGGGTTTCGACTGCAGTAAGAATTACTCACCTCACTTTATTCTGGGTATCGACCAGAATAAAGAATATCCCAATCCCAACCTCAGTAAAAATTATTAAAATCAAGTTAATCAACTGCCAAACATAGATCAGGTGAGTACAAGTTATTTGCAACAAAATTACTACATTTATTATATATTTTATATTTCTCATTTATTGAATATTGATAAATTAAACTATTTGTATCTAAGATTTATTGCGTATTAAAGCTCTAGTTTAACAGTGAAGTGCAGAATTTGTAGATAAACGAATACAACCACTAACTTTATACCAGTGGCAACAATTTTATCATATTATACATTCTTTGTATGTACGCTCTGACTACGGGCAGTACAGTATATAATACTGTGGTGAGGCCTTCATTGTTTGGCATTTGGCACACCGCTTAATGTGCTTTTTGATGTCACTAAGCATGTGCCTCCACCATTACTTTCTTCGAATCCGTTTATAGGTTTTTATCACTCCCTGATGGCAGCCAAAGAGAGAATCATGATAATCTTTTAAGATTAATTGAATCTCCTCTGGGCTCGTGATTACTTCAGGGGGGACGTGTTTCGTATATAATTTGTGGATTGGCACTAGGTGGACTGTCAAGGTCTCCTGCTTCCGTTGATTGATGAGTCTGCTCGTGTTGTTCTATTGGTTTGGCCTGGCTGTGTGGATTTGTTCCACTTTCCTGAATGTTTCGTGTCTGGGCTCTTGTTACTGCATTGCATTCCAGACACTCCTTTCGGTCCGATGAGTGTTTTTCCTTCTCTATATCCGAGTCCATTTGATGACGGACTATAGCTTCTACCGTGAAGGTTGTAGTTTCCTTGTCTTTTTCATTATCCCGTGGAATGAGGCTTAAAGCGTCGGCATTCCTGTTGTACTTGCACTTGCCTTACAGTCTTAGGAATGCGGAAAGTTTGGACGCATGCCGTTTTTCTAGGGTCTTGGAGTGCTCCTTGGTTAGAGCATTTGTGTCCTAGATACACTACCGCGCGCCTGAGAAATTGGATTGCAATTGAAATTGAAGTTTCAGGTTATTTTCTCTTAACCTGTCAAAGATTTTGCGAAGCTTTTCGTTGTGATTTGCCAGACTTTTTCCATAGGTGACGATGTCATCTAAGTAGACGAAACATTCTAGGCCTTATAGGCCAGTTAATATGAAATTCATTAAACGCTGAAATGTGGCCGGGGCTCCTTTGAGCCCGAACGGCATGATGTGTTTGAATTCATAATGCCCGTAGTTGGTACTAAAAGCCGTTTTTTCTAGATCCTTCGGATCGACGAGTACCTGATGATAGCCGTTGGCTAGATCTAGGGTGATAAAATATCGTGAGTGGCCCATTTGATCGAGGATATCCTCAATCCGTGGTAACGTGAAGGCGTCACCGATCGTTTTTTCGTTCAACTTACGGAAATAAACGACGACGCGCCACCTTTTTTCACCATCTGGTTCCGCTTTCTTGGGGACGACTAGCAGTGGTGAGTTCCATGGGCTTTTGCTGGGCTGGACAATGACGTTCTACAGCATCTTTTGGTTAATAAGTAATTGGTCTTGCACCAGGGGGATGTCGTGGGTGATGGCATTGGTATGTGTAACTGTCACCCTTTAAAAAGAATATGTCATCATATTCGTAACAGAGATTTGTTATTGAGGCTTTTTCCTCAGTATTTAAAGTTTCATCCAGACTGAGTTCTTACTCTAATCTGGTGAGGCGGGGCTGAATACTGGTGTCTTCTTTTTCGATATCGTTTGGGAACAAGTACCTTATGTGTTGTAGGGTGGCCGTCTGATCGGCGCTTACTACCCTGGTTTTATTATTCTTAAATCTAAATCTATTATTATTATCCATATTCATTTTACCTCTTAACCTATTTCTTTAAATATGAGTGGCACTGGGCCAAGTGGATCTGCGGGAGTTGCTACCGACAGACCGTTTGTGTGCTGGCCAGTGCCAGACGTGGGGGTTTTCATGAGGGACCCGCAAGCGTCTTGAAGCTGTTTTTTGTTAGTGCTTAGTTGACTGGGGCTCTTATGCCTTATTTCCTTAATCTTAGATTTAATTATATTTTGATGCTCACCATCGCCGTCATTTCGACTCATGGGATTCGACGGATTGGCCCTTGTACTATCTTTATCTGGCTCTCGTTTTATGGGGACAACAGTGTAGTCTTTCATGGGAACCAGATTTAGGTTCACGCTGTTTAGAACTACTTGTGAACTACGTGCTGAGAGTAAGCTGTTTGTTAAGAAGACTCCGTTATCTATATCTTTTGACAGACTGAGCATTTCTTCCTGCAACTGCAACGGAACTTTGACTACGATCTGAGACCTTGCTGGTACGCATACAGGTTCATTTAAATTCACCTGATGCTGTCCAGTCTTACAGGCCGGATCTTCGGTAATCGAGTCACCCTTATCGCGTTCTTGTAAGTCACAGCCGACTTCTTCTGACTGAGATGCTTTGAGAACACTTCGGGTAGAAGGTGTATCCCCGTCGGCTTTAATATATTCTACCAGTGTCTCTTTGTTGATTGTGTTTTGTGAACACGGGTTATCCGATGCGGTTTCTAATGGAACAGCAAACTCTTCTCGATCGGTTTCCGTGTGAGGAAATCGCAGAACTTTGTTAGGTCCCTCAACATTACAGTTTTTGGCTAGGAAATCATTTCCTAGCAAGTCGTCGTCGGAAATACCTGGGATGTTTTTTACCTCCTGAAAGTTGCAAGGTAATTTGCTTTTTAGCATGAAGTTTCCTTGACAACTTCCTAAGGTTTTTCCGGTGCGAAAGGGATTTGAAGCGTTAATTTCTTGTTGGGATTTATTAGCTCGCGAGTTTTGATAGCTTTTTCCTTATTTATACTGATCTCAGCGCCGGTGTCCACTATTAGCTTGGTCTGACCATTTAGACCTATGTCTAGAGGAAGTCTGGCGGTGGGCACACTGAAGTCAGGCGGCTGAGAAGACCCTTGTCTATTGCTGGTAGGGTTTATAGTCGAGACGGGAAGTTTTGGATCGACTCTTTGTCATTTCCCTGCTTTTTATCCTCCCATTTTTGTTTTTGTCGACATTCGTCGATCTTGTGTCCGCGGCGCCCACAAAAATCACATTTTTGTCTTATATTAAAGACTCTGGGCCCTTTTGTATTGTTCGTGTCTGACTGTTGCGGATTATTAGGTTGTCCTCGTGTGAAACGAGTTGCAGACTGTGCTTGGCTATTTCGACAGTCACGAATGTCATGCCTGTAACTTCTACAGTTAGAGCAGAAGCGGGTGTCTTTGCGTTTTAAACACTCCGTGTAGGTGTGTCCCCGTTTCTGGCAGAAATTACAGGAGATGTTTTGTGTATCCGGTAGTCTCCTTGTGCCTTTTTGGGTTTCAGTGCTGGTTTCTGGGCTTGATTCCGTGAAGGATACTTCTAGCCAACCCCTGAGGAGATTTTCGGCCGTAGTCTCGTCAGGGGGATCACTACCTATGTCACTAACACTTTCAGCACGGCTGAGCTCTTATCTATACCTAGTGAACGTGAAAGCCCGGCGAATTCGATAAGCTCCTGTTTGAATCTCTCTGTATCTTTTTTAAATTTTTCGATTTTTGTCAGCCTCTGCTCTCTGCTTTGACTTAATCTGTGGTCAAGAGCGTCGCAGTGCGTGACAGTGAGCTTATTGGATTCGCGTGCCTTCTCTAATAACTTATCTAAAAACTTATCTAGACTTACTTTATTTGCTACGGTGGGACCAGTTAAAATGGTACCACTTCGAAGGCGAACTCCTGTTGTTTCTTGCTGTTGGGGTAAAGGTGAGTTGTGCTGGCTACTTGATTGTGTCGGGTTGTCTTCTGGGGCGTTGTTTGTACCTTCCCGGAGGTGATGAGGATTTGGGGATTTCTCCGCGTCGGATGAAGGTATGGAGTCTGATCTCGTGCCCGTCTCAGGTGCCGGTGTCGAGTTTCCTTCTGACATAGGCGTCCCGCGTTGTCCAAAAGGGGGGCTTCCAGCCTTTTTATGGTGTTCCCTTCTTGAATGTTTTTTGCTACCAGGCGGGCTCCTCCCGTCTTAATTCCCTTGGCTGAGATTGAAAGGGCGGCTTTTGCCGACTTCGAGATCATTTTCAATCCTGGAACGAAGTTTTTCTTTTATACATTCTGTTTGCTGCCGGGGGCCCTAGGCCTATGATTGAAAGGAGGGCTTTAGGCCTTGTGTTCGAAATCCCCTTCAACCCAGGATCGATGATGTCTTCCGTCTGGAGTTGGTTGCGAGTAGGTGTCCGTTATCTCTTGTCCTTCTTGGTGCTGGAAAAGAGCTTCTGGTGTTCGGCGATGAATTCCAATCTGGAGGTCCAGGTCTGTTAATGTTGTCTTTTAACTTTAAATGGGGTGAACGCTTGCTCGCCTGGAGCAGAGGCGCCTACATCTAAAATCCCTAATATCTGGAACCACACCCCCTCCACTCCACAAACTAGTTACTTTCGATGTGGAATCTCTATACACGAACGAGGACATAAAGCTGGCAAGCAATTGACGAAAAATGGTCTGACATCGAACAGATAACTCCCATTGATCAACCTCTCTTCAAGAACATCGTTAGTTTCTGCGCATCAGATTGCAATTCTTTCTCCTATAATATAAATATAAACTTATATAAACTTGCCTTCATATATAAATATGTTGATGACATAGTAGCCGCAGTGCCTGAACACGAGATCAACGACACTTTGAATACTCTTAATAGTATTCATGATAAGATCAAGTTCACCGTTGAGTTGGGAAAAAAAAACAAAATACCTTTCCTATATATAATGATAATACGTAATAATAACCTTAGTATTATCACAGACTGGTATAGCAAGCCATGCTCATCCAATAGAATACTTAATTATTTATCCTACCACCCACACTCCAGGAAGATTAACGTGGCATCTGGCTTCATAAACAGAGTCCTCCAACTCAGTGACTCGTCCCTCATCGACAAAAATGTTGCATTAATTAGGGAGACATTATGCAAAAACAACTATCCAGCTCACGTGATAAGAAAATTGCTGTTTAACGCATTACGAAAAATACGTTTCAGCAACCTGAACCTCAATTTCAATAGCCAACACCAAAATAATGCTTCACGACAATTACCTGAAGCAATCCCACAGTCACCAGTAACAACAAGATAATAAACGCAAGCAGCGTGAGATTAAAGAGGCTTGATACATAGTGATTCACAGCGACAGAGTACTCAATATGAGACGAGACATGGAATGCCTACATCCCACATACCATAGTCTATTACACAAATGTGACGGACCTGCAGATCATCTACACTGATCATTGACCCCGTAATATCATGACCTAGCACTCGTGAGAGATTCCACCAAGCAATGCATCAGTACGAAAGATGAGAGATTCCACCAAGCAATGCATCAGTACGAAAGAATTTTGCTTACACACTTTTCGCTTAACCATTAGATATAGACGTTTTATTTTATTACTGTGGTCTAGTTTCGTGTTTTTGTTTTTTTTTTTGTCTACGTTACATGTGTCGACCTAAATTACTTTAATTAATTATTTATTTATTTATTTTCAACATGTGTTTTTACATAATTTTCTCGTTACTTATATATATATATTTATGTGTGAACTACATTTTTAAACAAGATGTAAATATTTCTATCATCAAAACCATATTAGCTCTACGTAAGTTTTTAGTGTATTGTGTTGATGTCTTTTTAGTTCCTCGGAGGATTTTCTCACATTTTTACAATTTACATATTTTTTACATTTGTATATTTGTACTTCATGTATCCGATATCCATAAGGTTTCTCATTCATTTCTTTCTCTTTTACGCCTTTTTAATTAATGTAATTCACATTTTTCTGATAGCTCTATAGTGTACAATGAAATAAAATATTTTTTTTAAGAGATAAGCTAGTCATGTTTTAAGCATGATTAGCTTATGTGAAAAATTAATGAATATAATTTTTATTTTCTGCCCTTTTTCAGGTTTAAACGAAAAATTCTATTTCCTTTTTTATATGAAAATTCTGTTACTTTAGGTATATAACACCGGCCACAGCTCACTTCACGCTCATCTAACAAGGATGGGAGTTTTTGACAGCCTTGGGTGTCTGTCCTGCCTGGAGGGAGAGCCTGAGACAACCAAACACTTCTTGTGTGAGTGTCCGGCCTTCGCCCGGAGCAGACTGGATACTCTAGGGTCTGCCCGTCTATCTGTGTATGAGCTAAAAAACCTTCCTCATCAAGACCTGATACGCTTCATTAAGAGGACCGGAAGGTTTTGGTGAACGGGATTCAGGATTGTACAATGGGCCGCTATGGCCTCCGTGCTTGGGATGGGTTCCTTCTGTTCCACTATTTAAAAAACAAAAACGCTCTTCAAATCCAGCGTAGAAAAGCATTGCGCACCGGAAAGGGTATCCAACGTGTCATCAATCCTTGGTAACGGATAGCTATCCGTTATTTAGTTGGCGGTAGTCTACACAGATTCGGATGCTGCCATCCTTATTCCTGACCAGAACAACTGGCGATGTTAAAGGGCTGTTAGATTCCTCTATTATGCCTTGTTTCTTCATGGAGTTCGTCATATCTGCAACTTCTGGTTGTTTGGGTTGTTTGGCTAATGGCAATCTTCGTGGTGTCTGTCGAATAGGTCTGGAATCCCCTTTATCGATCCGATGCTGGACAAGATTGGTTTTACCATAATCATCATCATTCCTTGCAAATAATTCCGAAAATTCATCGATCACCTATTTGGCATCGTTGTATTCTTGTTCATTTAAGGCACTGGACGAACGAAGTTTCTGAACCTGTTGGGTAGTTGCTGGTATTGGCTTTTTCTTCTTGACATTACTACCATTATCCAAATTGACGATCTGGTAAACGGGTTCACAATGTCTGAAACCAGGAAAGTGTGAGGAAATAGTAGTTCGCCTAGTTAACATCTAGAGTTATTTTTCCAAAGACTTGTGCTGCTGCTCCAGTTGCTGTTCTTAGTACATATTTGTTGGTATTGTGCAGCCATTTCTTCTTGACAAGATCTGCTCTAATAATTGATTTCGAAGCTCCAGTGTCGATAGTGACCGCGCACTCATTTTTCCCATACTTCCATATATAACAAGACCGTTATTATTTCTCTGCAACTGGGCTACTTGAATGATGACTTCGGAGCTGTCGACTCCACCAACCAACTTCTGCCCGACGAATAGCGTGTTTCCTGGCTCGACATTTTGGCATTCTTCTTTCACTTCTCCGTCTGGTGATTCTACTCGGCGACGTTTTCTGCAGACTCTTTGAAGGTGCCCTGGTCTATTACAATTCCAGCATCTAAAGACACCACGTGAAGGCGGGCTCCGTGATGATTGCACTCTGTTACAAGTGCATTCTTCAGCTGAAATTTCTCTTACTCGTACTGCGCTCCGTGAAACTTTTCTGGCGGATTCATATGCTCATTAATTTGCTAGTGCTTCTGCTGTTGATTTCTTTCCTGCTAGCCTTAGCGTTTGGTGTAAGTTTTGATCTGCAATGGCGTTCACAAATGCCTCCGTCGCCACTTCATTAATGAAATCCGCATTTATGCTGGAGTATGAAATATGCGCTAACCTTTCCACAACAGCCTACAGTTGTTGAAGTGAATCGCCATGTTTTTGAATCCTGTTGCGTAATTGTAGGCGATATACTTGCTGCATGTGTTCATCTCCATAACGTAATTCAACCACCTGTACTAATGAAGTGTAATGAAGTTGATTTTCAATCGGTACAGTTTGTAAGAGTTCTGACCCAGAACTTCGAAGTGCTAACACCAGAGCTTTAGCTTTGTCTTCATTATTCCATCCAATTACCTCTGAAGCTGCCTCGAATTTGTCTCTTGAAGATATGCCACGAATTTTGTCCATAAAATATTGGAGGTTTCGTTCTACCTGCGCCAGATATTTCAGCTGCTACGTTTAGAGGCTAACGATTCTTTGTTCTTTCCAGATCTGCTTTAAAGTTATCAAGCTGTTCCGTAAAATTTTGTTGTACTCCCGATACTTGTTGTCGAACTTCCAACACTTCCTGCTGGATTTCTTCAATTTTCACATTTTGTTCATCTAATGAACCTTTCAGAAAATTCTGCAGAGAAATCTTTTGTTCATCCCAACGGGATTCCAGAGAATTCTTTTGTTCCTCAAAAGCATCCTTTTGCTCGTCCAGACGGGTTTCCATAGATTTCTTTCGTTCATCCAAACGGGTTTCCACAAATCTCTTTTGTTTCTCAAGACAATTGCTTGTTTCCTCAAAAGCATTCTTCATCTGCAGAGCTAATGAAAGCTCCAATTTACTCATTAAAGTGCCCAAAATTTGCTCCACGTTCATCACAGACTTTGCTTCCGCGTCAGGTTCTTCCAAGTTATCTTCGAAAACAAATGTCTCAGGATTCTGTCCTTCTTCTATCAAAGCTTGTCTCTTATATAATTCACAAACCTTCAATTAATCAACTCAACTTTAATTATCGCTAATACTGTTCTTTCAATTATCGCAATCCAATTACAACACTTTCGCCCGTTTATTACTTTCGCTTGTTAACACTGCAACGTCTAAGACACGACTCATGCTCTGGTGGTGGCAACTGCTATATTTATACTCTACAAACTCTCCAGAGCCTTCTTGAAGATTCCATTCTAGAACCATCCCAAAGGTTGCATTCAAGAGTCATCGATTCTCCGAACCTTAAGTGGTTTACTATTCATTTTCAGTAGATGTCACTTGTCTCTTTTTGTTGCACGTAACAATAGGTCTGTTCGCGTACTTCTCGTGCAAAAACTTTCTGGGTAAAAACTTACTCGTGTGGTGGGGGAAGAATGTAAAATGCATGAAAAAGTAAACGAACGCTTTTCATGCAACTTCGTGAAAAACAAGAAGAAGAAGTGTGGAATAACATTTGCAAATTGAGTATTGTTTTATTTTTCTTAACTTGTTGCACTCTTGCAAAGTCCCACGAGAACATTGAATAGTCATACTATCTTCATTCAACATTTTTATTGCGCTTTAAAAACTTTTCAGAAAATTCAAAAAATTAACAACTGTCAATTGTGCAGTAACTAAAAACTTCGGGTAAATTCATGCGAGAGGGGAAGCTGTGACGTATGCAAAACTCGTGTAATTTTGTGTGCACGAGAAAGTAAACGAACGGAAAATGTGTAAGTTCGTGCAAATTCATTGCAATGCATTGTCCCAAAACTGAGTACGCGAACAGACCTAATATATTCTATGGTATCTACTATGTATGTAACTGTCTATGATGTGCCCAACGCTCGGCGTGTCTTTGGCACGGGTGCTCAATTAAAGGAATGTTTATGCTTAAATGTTTGTAAATGAGTTGCTTCCTTTCCTAGGTTCCGCTTGCCTTCGTCAATTCGTTCCGTTAATTAAATAACTAAAGAGCTAAAGAGCTCAATCTTTTAAAAGAGTACCTATTTAGAGCCAAACGCTCAATATCTGGTGGTTGAATATGGATATCTTCAATGAGAGCTGAAAAGCTCATTACCTTTGATATCAGCCATGTTGGAACTATAGAGCTCAATATCTGGCAATTGAATTAAACACCGAGAGTTGCAGGTAAAACTCTGAATTTTTATTTCATATTGCACTTAATTTATACTTTTGAAAATTGCTTACATCGTTAAAACCTTAATACGAATTATTGTTTCTCATGAGAACTATTCTATATTACAAAGAGTATTACAAAATTGCTTACCTTGCTCATATTAGCAATATGGATCAAAAATATATATTATCGGTAAATGCATATATGTACATTAACCCCATACATGAACAAGCATAGTATTGCTTAGATGCTTAATTTGCAACCTTTTTCTTATTGAACAAATGCTAAGTAGATATGACACAGTTATCGATTGCGTCATTGAGCAATTACTTTTTTAAGTTCACTGAGTAATGCATTGTATGCATCATCACGGTGCAACGGTGACCAGTGGTGATCATATTGCATTTTTACAACTTTCTTTCACTTAGCGTAAATTTATGAATGGATCGTAGAATGGCGCATGGCTATTCCGATCATATTTCTTTTTTTGTTGTTATTTACTTTTGCTTGTTATGTTTGTTTCGTTTATTTTTATTTTTTATTATTATTTGTTGTTGAGGTACGTGCATATGCCTTTATTATTGTGGTATGTAAGTATGCTCTACATGTTGTCTTCTATATACTTTGCTTAAATGTCATGTTCAATGCAATTGACATTTTTTAACTGACAGCTGAAGTTGTAGAAAATCTTATAGAAACTTAAGCCTAGTACTAAGGTTCGCACTAAGCTAAATTTTGTGTGAAAATTTAGCGAGCTAAAAGATATTGGCAAAAATTTATCCTGAATTTTAACGAGAACGGTTCTAAGGTCAATGCGCGAAATTTACCTTTGGGTTTTGATTAGAGATGGCACCACTTGTAAGTCTGCACAAAATTTAGTTTGAATTTATCCGCCTGGCCGTTCTTTAGAGCGCTAAAAAATATTTATTGTTAAAGTTCTGATATTTGTTAAATTTATTGACCGCATTTTTGTACTTAACGTAGTTTTGTACGTCTTTGCTGTAAGTACGGATGAATTAGATTTCTTTTCGTGGCCATATTTTCAATATCATTGTTATTTTTGTTTTCTTGTACACGTTATGCACATTATTTTAATATTTCCAAATAAGTTTAACTACCTGTTTTTAGAAATATTATCACCGCGCGTTGTATTTCAGTAAAAAAATTGCAAAATTCTTCTTCTTGTTTTATCTTGTTTATCTTTTCTCTGAATTCTTAGAATATAGAGCAAACAGGAATGGTCATAAGCCAGATTTTACGTAATGAATTCCTGGTTGTATTGGTAGTCCATTTTTACATGTATTTACACGCCATCCCTATTCTAAACAACTTGTCAATTTGCAAAAAGTAAACAAAAGTTTTGTGCGAAGCATCTGTGGTAAAAAATGTTCTTTTTCTACTTTATTCTGAAACAATTCACATAATTAATTTACATAAATCTTTGCTGCTATTAACAAAAAAGATAATTTGGGTAGTGCAGTTGCCTCAAACAGGATTCCCTAGTTTATAATCCAATTTATATTTGCAAGCACTGACCGAACACTTCATTTCTGTTTTTTTTAATTGATATGAAGATTTTTACAGGCACTAGTGCCACTATAAAACTTTGCAGTAAATAAAGTTCAAAGATAAATAGTTTTGAAAAGAATTGATTCGGTATTTTTGTTAAATTTCACAAAAGAACTTTAAGTTGACCAAATCTGCTCACAAAACAAAAGCACATTTGACAATTAATCTACAGCTTTGACAATTTCTCCATCCAGCATCTCATTTACTCCTATGTATAGTCTCCTGCTCTTGACAAATTACGCTCATGTACACGAATTTTACACGATTCAACCATTCCTGTTTGCTATATATTCTAAGTCTGAGTCTCCGTTGTCATAATTTAGCTGCTAAAGGACGGCCCGATATTGGAGACCCGCTAAAATTTAGCTTAGCGTGGACCTTAGTACTAGGCTTTAGAATATAGAGAGAACAGGAAGTGTTGATACCAGTAAAATTCGTTTGCATGACCGTGGATTTTTTCAGGGTCCCGCGAGGTAGGTCAGCATTATATTGAAGAAAGAGACAAATGTATTTTCAGCTGTTAAACGAAGTTTCCTAATTTGCAACAATTTGCATCAAATTTAAAACTTGTGAAAAGTGAAAGATATTTTATTTAAAAATAGTGCTAAATAAAGTAAAGAGTGTATGTTAATATTATAGTGATCAAGTTTAATCTTAAGATGTGGTTTAAACTCAGCTTATCTCTTCAACACAGTTTCACAGTGGTAAGTTAAACCTAATTTAAACTTAGTTTAAAAGCCTAGTACTAAGGTCCACGCTAAACTAAATTTTAGCGGGTCTCCAATATCGGGCCGTTCTTTAGCAGCTAAATTATGACAACGGAGACTCAGACAAAAGATAAACAAGATAAAACAAGAAGAAGAAGAATTTTGCAATTTTTTTACGGAATACAACGCGCGATGATAATATTTCTAAAAACAAGTAGTTAATATTTCTTGGAAATATTAAAAATATAAAAATAATATGCATAATGTATACAATAAAAAAACAAAAAAAAAGTTATGATATTGAAAATACGGCCACGAAAAGAAATCTAATTCATCCGTAGTTACATCAAAGACGTACAAAACTACGTTAAGTACAAAAATCCGGTCAATAAATTTATCACATATCAGAACTCTGACAATATACATTTTTAGCGCGCTAAAGAATGGCCCGGGCGGATAAATTCAAGCTAAATTTTTTGTAGACTTACAAGTGGTGCCATCTCTAATCAAAACCCAAAGGCAAATTTAGAGCGCTGACCTTAGTACCGCTAACGCTAAAATTCAGGATAAATTTCCGCCAATATCTTTTAGCTTAGCGCGGACCTTAGTACTAATCTAAACCACCAAAATTGAGCGTTTAAACTCAGTTTATCTTTAAATGTGAATGTAGTGACTGACATTTCGTGCGTTTCAAAGAGTCTTTACTCAGTTTCTTAGGTTAAATTAATTTATTTTATTTTTTTCACTTTCGTAGGTTTAATTAATTAATTTTTTTGTCACAACGATTTGGCCGGCAATATTTTGACAGTAAATGACTCACAATAGTTTGCTAGTTCACAATTGTACAGAAAATAGCTTGTTAGTTCACAATTCCATAGTGCTCCCATATTTAAAAAGGTCGAACACTGTGAAACTCATTGTTATGGTCGTAGCGTACTGCATACAGCAATATGCTACACGGAGAATTACTGCAGCACGTATGCCGGCCGGCTGCCTTACCAACAGTCTGCACGCCCAATCTCGAAGAATTCTGGCCTGCTGGTGGAAAAGAAGAAGACAATCGATCTTTCTTGTCAAACCGTGAAATCCATAAAGACGTGAAAACAGGAGCTCACGAGAAATTACTTTCTAAAACATCGGCGAATAATTTAACCCCGCACGTATGTTTAGAAAATTTTTTTATCATTCCTAATAACAAAATTTCAATGGATAAAATATTTTTCTAGTAAGAATAAAGTAATCCGCCACCTTTTCGTCCAGCAAAAAGAGAACATTCCGTCATTTGGGTTTAAATGCGTTGTACATATACAGATCCGCAAAATAAATTGCAGTATCATAATTCTGAAGAAGTATAAAGAAGGAATTATTCGATGTATTTAACTGCAGCTATTTGGCATTACGTGGAGCAAATAGAAATTGTCGGCTAAATTCTGAAAAATAGATTGGTGTGATTAGGTCAGTGGGTGCAGTATCTACTTAAACTGTTCCAGTCAACCGTTTTGCAGATTGTGTTTGATATGTACGTAGAGAGTTTAGATAATAATATAAATACATAATTAGAAAAAAGAGATAAAAGTTGAAATTACTTTCCCTATCAATGAAATAAGTAAATATATAAGAACGCAATGATTAACGTAAAATGTGGAAAAGGTTGTAGGCTATAGTTGCCCTAAATTTTATCAAAAAATTCAAATTTTGTTAATTAATTTTTAAGACAGTTATTTGAAAGTCAGCCGGGATTAATTTACAAATAATTCTTTGTATGTAGTTGAAATAAGGTAATTTTTACAACCATAACTGTGACGTGTAGGTCGGGTATATTAATTCGCATAAATTTATTATTCGTTGTTTTTTTTTTTTTTTGCAAACAGTACATAACTGTCTTTAAACGATAACGTTTTCGAACTTGATTGATACGCTCTGCTTAAGGTGACATAAGATTTGTGTGGAAAACAGGACTGCATGTAAGAAGAGAGCAGATATAAGCTTGAACACTAAGCAACTTTTGGTTAATGTTTTCCCTCGAAAGGGAAAATCTAATGCATTATTTCCTTCAAAGTAATAAAATTTTAGGCCAAAAATTTTAAATAGGTACATATTGTTACGTGCAATAGAAAGAGACAACTGGTGACATCTACTGGCAATGCAGAGTAAACAACTTCAGGTTTGGAGAATCGGTGAAAGAATTTTCGAAAATGTTCAGGAATAGAATGAATAGAATAGACAAGAAGGTTCTGGAATAGAACACTCCAGACTAATCTGGAGAGTTTCTAGGGTATAAATATAACAGTTGTCACCGCCAAGAAAAGAGTCTTGTCTTAGACGTTGCAGTGTTAACAAGCGAAAGTAAAAAACGTGCGAAAGTGTTGTAATTAGATTGCGATAATTGAAAGTACAGTATTAAGCGACTCAGACAAGCTTTGATAGAGGAAGGAAAGAATCCTGAAACATTTGTTTTTGAAGAGAACTTGGAAGAAACCGAAGCTGAAGAAGAGCCTTCGATGAAGATGGAACAGCTTTTGAGTACTTTAATGAGCAAAATGGAAGCCGGTTTTGATGAACAAAAGAATGCTTTTGAGGAACAAAAGAATGCTTTTGAGGAACAAAAGAATTCTCTCGAGGAACAAAAGAATTCTCTCGAGGAACAAAAAAAATCTCTTGAATCCCGTTTAGATGAACAAAAGAATTCTGTCGAGGAACAAAAGAATTCTCTCGAGGAACAAGAAAATTCTCTGGATTCCCGTTTAGATGAGCAAAAGAATGCTTTTGAGGAACAAAAGAATTCTCTCGAGGAGCAAAAGAATTCTCTGGGAATCCCGTTTAGATGAGCAAAAGAAATCTATGGAAACCCGTCTGGACGGGCAAAAGAATGCTTTTGAGGAACAAAAGAATTCTCTGCAGAATTGTCTCAAAACTTGTATGGACGAACAAAATGTGAAAATTGAAGAAATCCAGCAGGAAGTGTTGGAAGTTCGACAACAAGTGTCGGGAGTACAACAAAATGTCACGGAACAGCTGGATAACTTTAAAGCAGATCTGGAAAGAATAAAGTATCGTCAGCCTTTAAACGTAGCAGCTAAAATATCCGGCGCAGGTAGAATGAAACCTCCAATATTTGATGGACAAAATTCGTAGCATATCTTCAAGAGACGATTTGAGGCAGCTTCAGAGGTAAATGGATGGAATGATGAAGACAAAGCTATAGCTCTGGTGTTAGCACTTCGAGATCCAGCGTCAGAACTGTTACAAACTGTACCGATTGAAAAGCAACGTAAATACACTTCATTAGTACAGGCGATTGAATTACGTTACGGAGATGAACACATGCAGCAAATATATCGCCTACAATTGCGCAACAGGATTCAAAAGCATGGCGAATCACTACAACAACTGCAGGGTGATGTGGAAAGATTAGCACATCTTTCATACTTCAGCGTGAATGCGAATTTTCTCAATGAAGTGGCGACGGAGGCATTTGTGAACGCTATTGCAGATCAAAATTTACAACAAGCGTTAAGGCTAGTAGGAAAGAAATCAGCAGCAGAATTATTAACCTATGCATTAGGGTATGAATCCGCCAGACAAGCTTCACGCAGTGCAGTACGAATGAGAGAAATTTCGGTGGACAAATGTACTTGTAATAGAATGCAGCCCTCACAAAGTACTCCTTCACGTGGTATTCTGCAATGCTGGAATTGTAATAGACCGAGACACCTACAAAGTAACTGCAGAAAACGCCGACGACTGGAATCTCTAGATGAAGAGAGGAGAGTGGAATTGCAAAGATATCGAGCTGGGCAGCAGACTTGCAATAGATTGCAGTTATCACTGAGCACCCCTTCACGTAGTGTTCTTCGATGCTAGGATTGTAATAAATTGGGACACCTTCAAAGCGACTGCAGGAAGCGCCGCCGAAGGGAATCAACAGAAAAGAAAGGGAGAGAAGAATGTCCAAGTTGGCGAACTAGAGAGCAAGCTATTCTTGGAGCGACTAGACTCCAACCTTATGGCTTTGAGGTGCAACATAGGAAAGGACTTATCCATAGAAATGCAGAAGCCTTTGTACAACGTCCATGCAAATTTGAATGCAAACATTGCTGCCGGGTGGAAGAAAAAGAAACAACAGCAACTATACAGTTGGTAACTGTGGAACCATCAACAGGTTGGGACATCGAGAACTTGTTATGGAATTATGATGAGAGTGATGTACTACGGACGTTAAGTCCAGACTGCCCGCATGAGCTGGCAGATCACCCGATAACAGCGTTGTATACAGGGCGGCACGCTAGTCCACCTCGACTATTGGCGGAGAGTGTGGGGGGTTCCACGAAACAAGCTGCCGATGTTAACAACCATATATAAAAAGAGATATCGTGCCTTCAACAAAAAACAGCTAGCACACACTCGGTCCTGAAGGGACCCTTACGTCACTTACCTGTATCTAGGTGGAAGGCGTAGGTGTTCTACCTTCCTTTGCCAGCCCCATCCTCCCGTTTGACTTTGGGTGGCACTATTTTTCCAAGTCCCTTGTTGACCTGTAAAAAGATAGAGAGACTATGCGAGCCTAGACAACCTTCATCCTATGTGAGAGGGCTCCAGGATAGTAAAGAAAGAATTAAAAAACGTTCAAGATTTCATTTTTACGTTATAATGATCAAGAAATCAAGAAGAAAAATCTTCAATTCAAGGTAAGTACATAAAAAGCCATATACATCCGTATACCAAAAAAAAATCTCCTTGATTCAAAAATGAGTACAATAAAAGGCATATACGTAAAATACCATTGGATTTATAAACCTACATAAATGTATAGCACTAAGTATGTATCTAGATATATATATAGTCAGCAAAAAAAATTTCCAAAATATACACGAACACACGTAATGGTGCTATTAAATCGAAAATATATATGTATGTAGTTATAAAAAAGAAAATCCTACGTAAGGTCCTTATTACTCGATACGAATAGGTATGTAATCCTTAAAGGTATATTATAGATATATGTATATAGAGTCCTTAAAAAAAATTTTCCAGAGTATACACGAACAAAGACTCCATTAGATTAGAGGTATAGTGACGTAAATATTATTATTAAATCGAGGATATATATATTGTTGCGAGTGTGGCTTTTCGGTTCGTTATTTAAAACACAATATTAAATATTTAATATACAAGTTCTTTATTTAACTCTAATCTTAACAATTCACAAACTTTCAATTAATCAACTACACTTTAATTATCGCTTAATTCTGTACTTTCAATTATCGCAATCTAATTACAACACTTTCGCACGTTTATTACTTTCGCTTCTTAACACTGCAACGTCTAAGACAAGACTCTTCTTCTGGCTATGACAACTGTTATATTTATACCCTAGAAACTCTCCAGATTATTCTCGAGTGTTCTATTTTCCAGAAGCTTCTTGACTGTTCTATTCATTCTATTCCTGAACCTTCCTGTAGATACCATAATCAATTCTCCGAACCTAAAGTCGTTTACTTCTCCATTGCCAGTAGATGTCACCAGTTGTCTCTTTCTATTGCACGTAACAATATATATATATAGTCACACTAGATTAGCTGAAGAGTTCTGTAAACACTAATATTAAATCGAAAATATATATAGTACAGCAAAAGAATGTCAAGAAAAAAGGTCCTACAAGCAAGAAATTATTGAAGCCGAAGCATGCGTATACCAAAAGAAAATGTGTAATATATTGTTACGTGCAATAAAAGGGACAACTGGTGACATCTACTGGCAATGGAGAAGTAAACGACTTTAGGTTCGGAGAATTGATTATGGTATCTACAGGAAGGTTCAGGAATAGAATGAATAGAACGCATAGAACAGTCAAGAAGCTTCTGGAAAATAGAACACTCGAGAATAATCTGGAGAGTTTCTAGGGTATAAATATAACAGTTGTCATAGCCAGAAGAAGAGTCTTGTCTTAGACGTTGCAGTGTTAACAAGCGAAAGTAATAAACGTGCGAAAGTGTTGTAATTAGATTGCGATAATTGAAAGTACAGAATTAAGCGATAATTAAAGTGTAGTTGATTAATTGAAAGTTTGTGAATTGTATGATAGTAGTGAAATAAAGAACTTGTATATTAAATATTTAATATTTTGTTTTAAATAACGAACCGCAAGAGCCACGCTCGCAACAACTGGTGTCAGAAGTGAAATAAATTCGCGAAATAAAGTGGTGGCAATTGACTTAAAAATTCAAACTGAGATTAATTTTGTGAAATTGTGTTAAATTTTGAAAGTTCTGGAAAATAATTTATATTCAACTTTAAGTGAATTATAAAGTAATGGGGCGAAAATTCGAGGAGCTTCGAACGCAGGATTTGAAAGTGGAGTTAGGGAACCGGTCTTTACAAACGACAGGTGCAAAGAAAGTGCTAGTCGAGCGACTCAGACAAGCTTTGATAGAGGAAGGAAAGAATCCTGAAACATTTGTTTTCGAAGAGAACTTGGAAGAAACCGAAGTTGAAGAAGAGCCTACAATGAAAATCAGCTTTTGAGTGCTTTAATGAACAAAATGGAAGCCCGTTTTGATGAACAAAAGAATTCTCTCGAGGAACAAAAGAATTCTCTCGAGGAACAAAGAATTTTCTCGAGGAACAAAAGAAATCTATGGAAGCCCGTTTTGATGAACAGAAGAATTCCAATGAGGAACAAAAGAATTCTCTGGAATCCCGTTTAGATGAGCAAAAAAATGCTTTCGTTGAACAAAAGAATTCTCTGGAATCCCGCTTAGATGAGCAAACGAATTCTCTAGAATCCCGGTTAGATGAGCAGAAGAAATCTATTTAAACCCGCTTGGACGAACAAAATAGTTCTCTGGAGAATTGTCTAGAAACTCGTTTGGAGGAACAGAAGACTTTCCTGAAAAACTCGTTAGACGAACAAAATTTAAAAATTGAAGGAATCGAGCAGGAAGTGGCGGAAGCTCAACAAAAAGTCACCGAGCAGCTTGACAGTTTTAAAGCAGATCTAGAAAGAATAAAGCATCGTCAGCCTCTAAACGTAGTAGCTGAAATTTCCAACACAGGTAGAATGAAACCCCCAATATTTGAGACAATTCGAGGCAGATTCAGAGGTAAATGGATGGAATGATGAAGACAAAGCTATAGCTCTGGTGTTAGCACTTCGAGCTCCTGCTTCAGAGCTCTTACAAACGGGACCGATTGAAAAGCAACGTGAATACACTTCATTAGTACAGGCGATAGAATTACGTTACGGAGATGAACACATGCAGCAAGTATATCGCCTACAGTTACGCAACAGGATTCAAAAACATGGCGAATCACTACAACAACTGCAGGCAGATGTAGAAAGATTAGCTCATCTTTCTTACTCCAGCGTGAATGCGGATTTTCTCAATGAAGTGGCGACGGAGGCATTTGTGAACGCTATTGCAGATCAAAATTTACAACAAGCGTTAAGGCTAGCAGGAAAGAAATCAACAGCAGAAGCACTAGCCTATGCATTAGCGTATGAATCCGCCAGACAATCTTCACGGAGTGCAGTACGAGTAAGAGAAATTTCAGTGGAAGAATGTACTTGTAACAGAGTGCAATCATCACGGAGCCCGCCCTCACGTGGTGTCCTTCGATGCTGGAATTGTAATAGATCAGGGCAACTTAAAAGAGACTGCAGAAAACGTCGACGAGTGGAATCACCTGAAGAAGGGAAAGAAGAATGCCAAAGATGTCGAGCCAGGGAACAAGCTATTCGTGGAGAGACTAGATATCAAGCAGCGACTAGTCGCATCAGCTCTCCTGTTGAGCAGTCGGAAAACTAGTAAAAACCAACTTTGTGGGGCAGAAGTTGGTTAGTGGAATTGGCAGCCCCGAAGTCATCATTCAAGTAGGCCAGTTGCAGAGAAATAATAGCAGTCTTGTTATATATGGAAGTGTAGGAAAAAATGACTGCGCAGTCACTATCGATACTGGAGCTGCAAGATCAATTATTAGAACAGATCTTGTTAAGAACAAAGGGCTTCATAATACCACCAAATATCTACTAAGAACAGCAACTGGAGCAGCAGCACGGGTGTTTGGAGAAATAACTTTAGATGTTCAACTAGGCGAACTACTATTTCCTCACACTTTCCTGGTTTCAGACATAATGGATGAATGCATTCTTGGAATAGATCTCATGACCACATACAAAATAAATCTGGATGTCGGAGAGCGGATTCTCAAATATGGGAACATAGAAATTCTTATGAAACTAGGAGAAGGAGCAGATCATCCTGCGAAAGTAAGGACGATGGTCTGCGAAAATATTACTCTTTCGCCATGCTGCGAGACACTAATATGGACAAAGCTTACTGATGACATCGGGACCTGCCAATTCTATCTGGTGGAGCCTAACCCCACAAAAGTTACATCGAGCATCGTTGTTGGCAAGACTTTAGTGAAGGCAGAAGGTGCAACATTAATACCAGTCAGAGTACTTAACACATCCGAAAATGAGGTACAACTAAGAGAAGGTGCTATAATTGGAAATTGTGAACCCGTTTACCAAATCGTCAATTTGGATAATAGTAGTAATATCAGGGAGACAAAACCTATACCAGCTACTACCCAACAGGTTCAGAAACTTCTTTCGTCCAGTGCCTTAAGTGAACAACAACACAACGATGCCAAAGAGATGATCGATGAATTTTCGGAACTATTTGCAATGAATGATGATGACTATGGTAAAACAAATCTTGTCCAGCATCGGATCGATACAGGAGATTCCAGGCCCATTCGACAGACACCACGAAGATTGCCATTAGCCAAACAACCAGAAGTTGCAGACATGATGAACTCCATGAAGAAACAAGGCATAATAGAGGAATCTAACAGCCCTTGGACATCGCCGGTTGTTCTGGTTAGGAAAACGGATGGCAGCACCCGATTCTGCGTAGACTACCGCCAACTAAATAACGTGACGACAAAAGATAGCTATCCATTACCAAGGATTGATGACACGTTGGATACCCTTTCCGGAACGCAATGGTTTTCCACATTGGATTTGAAGAGTGGTTACTGGCAAGTGGAAATACATCCCGAGGACCGAGATAAAACTGCTTTCTCAGTTGGCAGTGGCTTATGGCAATTCAAAGTAATGCCATTTGGGTTATGTAATGCTCCAGCCACATTCGAACGACTAATGGAATGTGTTCTACGTGGTTTAACCTGGAAAACATGTCTTGTCTACTTGGATAACATAATAGTTATCGGAAGGACATTCAAGGAACATAAACACAACTTACGAGACGTACTTCAAAGACTCAAAGATGCAAAATTGAAGCTCAGTGCGAGTAAATGTGCTCTATTCAAAGATGAAGTTCAATATTTAGGGCACATAGTTTCATCAGAAGGAGTAAGAACCGATCCAGAGAAGATAGAAGCCGTCAAAAATTGGCCAGTTCCAAAGGACAAACATCAACTACGGAGTTTTCTTGGTTTAGCTACCTACTACAGGCGATTCGTGAAAGGTTTTGCAGATATAGCAAGAAGCCTACATCAACTTACAGAAAAGGGAAGGCCGTTCATATGGTCGGATAAATGCAACGAAAGTTTTAAAAATTTGAAGCAACAGCTCTGTGAAGCTCCAGTACTTCACTATCCAAAGCTGGGAAAAACATTTATATAAGATACGGATGCCAGCAATGAAGGTATTGGTGCAGTGCTTTCGCAGGAGGAGAATGGTCAAGAAGTTCCAGTAGCTTACTATAGCAAAGCACTTTCAAAGCCAGAGAAAAATTATTGTGCTACAAGAAAAGAGCTACTTGCTATTGTAAGTTCAACAAAACATTTTCATAAATATCTCTACGGGCAGAAATTCATCATTCGCACCGACCATGCAGCGCTTAAATGGCTTCTGCAGTTTAAGAACCCTGAGGGACAAGCGGCGAGATGGATAGAGCGACTCCAGGCTTATGATCTTGAGATCCAACACCGAAGAGGTCGTATCCATGGAAATGCAGACGCCCTTTCACGACGTCCATGCAAACTTGAATGCAAACATTGCGCACGGGTGGAAGAAAAAGAAACAACAGCAACTATACATTTGGTAACCATGGAACCATCTACAGGTTGGGACAACGAGGACCTGAGAACAGCACAACGAGAAGATCCGGACATTTCACCTATTCTCGCTTGGAAAGAAGATATGGAAAGACCAGACTGGAAGGATATTTCGGAACGGAGTGAGAAGCTGAAAAGTTACTGGGCTCAATGGAACTCTCTTCATGTTGAATGTGGTATATTAAAACGCAAATGGGAAGCACCTAACGGCGAATATTTCCGAATGCAGATAGTCGTGCCAGCATCAAACGTCAAAGATGTTCTAGAAGAAATGCACGGTGGAACCTCTGGAGGACATTTGGGAGTGAACAAAACAATTTCCAAAATACGGGAAAGGTTTTATTGGCTACATATGCGAGAAGATGTGGAGGAGTGGTGCCGCAGATGCACTGTCTTTGCTGCTTGCAAAGGGCCGCAACACAGAAGTAGAGGTGAAATGCATAAGTATAATATCGGAGCCCCCTTTGAAAGGATAGCTGTAGACATCGTTGGACCTTTTCCTGAAACGGATGGCGGTAACCGTTATATTTTAGTTGCCATTGACTATTTCAGTAAATGGCCTGAAGCTTATGCAATCCCTAATCAAGAGGCAGCCACAGTTGCGGAACAAATAATAACAAATTGGGTCAGTAGGTTTGGAGTGCCTCACGAACTTCATTCGGACCAACTTCGGATCGTGGACTTTCCAGGAGATGTGTAAAATGTTGGGAATAAGAAAAACTAGAACAACTCCTCTACATCCACAATCTGATGGCATGGTAGAGCGCTTCAACAGAACATTGATTGAGCATCTAAAGAAAGTAGTTGACTATCATCAACGCGATTGGGATCGACACATTCCTATATTCCTAATGGCTTATAGATCAGCTATTCATAGTACTACCGGACAAACCCCAGCTAAAGTCATATTCGGAAGAGAGATGCGTTTACCTAGCTACCTCAAATTCGGTACCCCCAGAGGTGAACAAAGGTACCAGAAGACTACGTATCGGAGCTCAAACAACAACTAGCTGATGTGCACGAGGCCACGAGAACGAAATTAGCAGCAAGTACTGATCGGATGAAGACCCGCTATGACTTACGTGCTAATTCCGCAGGATTTAACGAAGGTGATCTTGTTTGGCTCTACAACCCACGACGACGTAAGGGACGTTCTCCAAAATTGCAACAACACTGGGAAGGACCGTATTTAGTAGTAACTAGAATTAATGACGTGGTATACAGTATTCAGCGTGGCACAAGAGGCAAGCATAAAATTGTTCATTTGGACCGCTTGTGTCAATACTACGAGCATCAAGACCGTGGACCACCTGTTGTTCGGGACGAACAAATTTAAGAAGGGGGCAGTGTTACGTGCAATAGAAAGAGACAGCTGGTGACATCTACTGGCAATGGAGAGTAAACGACTTCAGATTCGGCGAATGTATTATGGAATCTACAGGAAGGCTCAGGAATAGAATGAATAGAACAGTCAAGAAGCTTCTGGAATAGAACACTCGAGAATAATCTGGAGAGTTTCTAGGGGATAAATAAAGGACTTTCCAATAAGAGGTGTTATTTTGATATTCAAAGAAAAGTGCCATTTTTTGAGATAAATGATCGCATTTTTATTTCATTATAAAGATGAAGGTATGTGTTAATAATGCAAAATTACATGAGCCAAATGACCACCACGCCTACAGGACCATATCCTTTTCATGAAATTTTCCATAACCAAATCACAAAATGGCTGCCCTATGTCCTCGATAGCTTCACGAATTCCATCTTTGAGGTCTTCAATCGGCGCTGGGCTATTGGCGTAGACCTTCTCTTTCACGTGGCCTCAAAGGAAGAAGTCGCAAGGTGTTAAGTCACAAGATCTAGGTGGCCAATTCTGATCACCTCTTCGAGAGATAACACGGTCCGGAAACTTTTCCCGTAAAAGATCAATGGTTTCGTTGCTTGTATGGCACGTAGCGCCGTCTTGTTGAAAGTAAACGTTTTCCAGATCAATACCATCCAATTCCGACCATAAAAAATCATTAATCATCTGTCGATAGCGCAATCCATTCACCGTAAATGTTTCTCCAGCCTCATTTTCGAAAAAGTAAGGTCCAATGACCCCGCGGGACCATAAACCGCACCAAACAGTCACACGTTGAGGATAGAGAGGCTTTTCAACAATAACTCTTGGGTTTTCCGAGCCCACGATGCGACAATTTTGCTTGTTGACGAAGCCATCGAGGTGGAAATGGGCCTCATCACTCAAGATGAGTTTTCGATGGAATTCCGGATCATTTTCATGCATTTCAAGGACCCAATCAGCAAAGACTCGACGTTGTTGATGATCGGCCGGCTTGAGTTCTTGTGTCAACTGAACTTTATAAGCATAAAGACCCAAATCTTTGTGCAAAATACGGTGTAATGACGTTTGTGGAATGCTTAATTCCAAAGAACGATGAGGAATGGACAAACTGGGTTTTCTTCAACACTTTCGGCTACAGCAGCAATATTTACGGCTGTTCTTGAGGGACGTGCACGGGTTTTATTCTTCACATCACTAAGTTGTCCCGACAGCTCGAATTTTTCTACCAATTCCTGTATTGCGGTCCGACAAGGTGCTTCACGGCGACCCAAAAATGTTCGAGTTTTACGAACCGTCTCTGCCACATTTTCACCATTTTTATAGTGAATTTTAATAATTTCAATGCGTTGTTGAATCGTGTGTCGTTCCATTTTTATTAATGGCGTAGTTTCTACTTGTCAAATGTCAAAAAATGACAGCTCCAAAAGTGACATCTACATAGCGGGCTAATTAAAATAACACCTCTTATTGGAAAACCCTCTCTATACCTTGATTCTCAGTACTTTTCTGCTATCAGGGGAGCCACTCCAACATTCAAAAAGCAAGTATATATTTCTCTTTACCACACAGCTCAATTTCCTTAAACGCTACATGCAATTCTTTCTTTCAAAATTTTGATTAATATTTTTTTTTTTAATGACTCCTAGGCCTACGGGCGTGTTTTTAAAGTCGTCACATTTGACGATGTTGACGCTCTCTTGATTCATTCATTTATGCTCGTGTGCAGTCTGTGCATTGAAGTTTAAAAACGAATTTCTGTGCACATGTGATTTTCTTGACAAAACAATTAACGACCCGGTTCATAGGCAATGAAAAACCATTATATTTCCATAATAATAATAATACCTTATGTATGTATAAATGTATGACATTTTAAATAAATGATATTAAAATTGTTTACATTAAAAAGAGCAAAGAAAAAACCAATTGCAAAGCAATACTGAGCGGGCCATCAAGTTCAACGAGGTAAGAACTAAAGGAGATGCAAAGGAGATGCAAATGAGAAAATATCGCGTACCCAATTCTAACACAATGACACTGATATTGTTTGTACATAAGCGCCGTAAAATTTGTACATCTGTACACAATTGTACAACCTATGCGCAATTTTAATCGCTTTTATTTACATATACTCAAAAGTCTTTACTGAATTTGCAAACGTGATCGTATAAAAGTTAATAATTTTGAAGAAAAGTTCAGTAGTAAAAAGTTTGTGAGTAATATTTGCTCGTGGCCCCTACGGTTATTTCACGGGTTTTCCTGCGTCAATGCACCAAGCCCAAAACCATCCAAACCTAGTATGAGTAGACCAAAAATGGCGGAGTGAAACATACACAAATGCAGGGCAATTTTGGGTACGCTCATGTACACGATCGTACATACGATTGCATCTCCTTTAGTTATTACCTCGTTGCGAACATTGAATAAATAACTAATAAGGAAACGGCATATCGGGTGAAAACCTAAGCCACTCGACGAAATGTATTAGTGCGCTGTGTTTGTATTCGTTTCGTCATGGCAGTAGTGAAACCGTGAAATTTTTTAAGGGGGACATTTTTTATAATCCAAATTGCTATGTAAAATAAACAAATTTTTTTTTTTAATTCTTTTATCAAAGGTATATATTCGTAAGATGTGCAACAGAAATTCGAAACGTTTTATTATAATCGCTTTTCGAGCTGCGCGCTTATTTTTTTAACTTCCCGCCTATGATTTTTTTCAATGTTGGTACCGGCGTAAGAACTTTTTTTGACATAAGCAATTGAGCCCACATGAAACAGAAAGTTTAGCAGTCCATATTATATATGTCAGTGCTACTCACGTACACTGTATTCGCACCTTAGAATATAGAGCAAACAGGAGTGGTGATAAGCCAGATTTTGCGTAATGAATTTCTGGTTGTGTTGGTAGTCCATTTTTACATGTATTTACACGAAACAATTCACATAATTAATTAATATAAAACTTTGCTTCTATTAATAAAAAAGATAATTTAGGTAGTGCAGTTGCTTCAAACAGGATTCCCTAGTTTATAATCCAATTTATATTTGCAAGCACTGACCGAACACTTCATTTCTGTTTTTTTTAATTGATATGAAGATTTTAACAGGCACTAGTGGTACTATCAAACTTTGCACAAAATAAACTTCAAACATAAATAGTTTTGAAAAGAATTACTTCCGTACTTTTGTTAAATTTCGCAACAGAATTTTAAATTGCATAAAGCTGTTCACAAAACAAAATCACATTTGACAATTCTGCACCCAGTTTTGACAAATCTTCCTCCCAGCATCTCACTTACTCCTATGTATAACCTCCTGCTCTTGACAAATTACGCTCATGTATACGAATTTTACACGATTCAACCATTCCTGTTTGCTATATATTCTAAGATTCGCACGAAACCCCGCTTCCTTCCTTTATTAGTTATTTATTCAATGGTTGCGAATAGCTCGCTGTCGCTGCCAACTGTGACCAGTGCTGCCACAAGGGATAGGAATAAAAGTAGCAAGACTCGAAGGAAAAAGTAACAAAAAGTAGCAATCTTAAAGAAAAAGAAGTATAAATTAATAGTAACCGTTTATTTAAAAAAAAAATGTAAGAAATCTTTCTGTTAACAATAAAAAAAAGTTAAGACAATTCATACAAAATAAAACTGAATAAGTCGCAGAATTAGAAAATATATGTAGAGCTTAGTCACAGTATATATCATACAGTAGAATAGCTTAGAACTAACTACTGAAAAGTGAATTTTAGAATTTCAATTAAAAAAACATAACCTTAAAATTTCTCCCACAAGAGGGAACTATTAAGTATGATACGGACATAAATGGGCGAACAGTAGCTAGCTGCACGACCGTTGACGGAAGTATTAGTTTTATGTATGTACACATATCGGCAATCGGCGACAAATGTATTGTTCCATTACTAAACAGCTGTTTGACGGTAAAGTGGTGTCATTTTGCCTCTTTCCCTCTAGTAAAAGTTTAAGAATGCCATCAGTTCTCTTTCTTCCACTTTAGATTTGCATAGGAATCCATGTATTAAAAATTGACTAGTGTGTTAGTTAAAACTGTTGAAAGAGAAAGTATAGTCTCTTTATAGAAGCATCCTACTCACTTGACAGTTTTGACAGAGCTGGGCTACTGTATGATATATACTGTGGCTTAGTTGAACAAAAAATATTAATAAGGTAGTACATATATGTATATATGTATATTAAATATTTTATTTCGATATTTATTACTATTAAACGCGATTTTAAGTTGCTTTATGTAATTACAGTGTAAAGTATTTTTCTTTTTGACTTTCTACTTCCCCTTTTGCAAACATTATGCATTCAATGGTCTTTATGTCAAATCTCTTTGACTTATTTGTTTTAGTTAGTTGGAGATCTGAGAAGACTTTGTTCAGTGGCAGCAGAACTGTGTGTTAGACACATTAAATTCATTACGAAATCATAAACTTCTAAAAAAAGTAATTATTGTCCCAATGAGTTTTTAAAAAGTCGAAACATAAAAAAATTTTCAGGATCAGTCAACTGATTTAAATTCGATTGCACCTTTAAGATTCGCCATTGTGTACTAATTTTTTCTACATCAGAATGTTTATAAATATTTGGAAATGCTTTTAATAATGGCAAAATAGAATCGTTACATTTGCATGCTCTATCGGGATCTAGACAACACAAGTGTTTTAACATGTCGCTTTTGAAATCGAAGCGTTTTCTCATTTGGCTACACAATTCAAAACTGAATCCATTAAACTCTTTTCTACAATAAATAAATCAGCATTTGCACTGATGTAATATCTCATTAAGTGGCAAATAATTCTCTTGATGTTGTAGGTCAATGTCATTCAAGCAATCTTAGTTATTTATTAAGTCAGATTTAATGAAAAACGACAAAATTAACTTGTAATTTGTCTCAATTGTTTTGCGTAATTATGTAACCTAAATTTTTCTCCTTGAAACTTTAAGTTGATAGTAGTTACAACTTGACAGATTTGTAACAAAAAGTAAAAATATGTATATTTTACTTAAAGGATTTCGTCTTCTAACGAAGATGATATAAGAAATAATTGAAGAGCTTGCTATTGCACCAAAATTCAGTCAACAACTTCCTTTAAAGATAGGCTGCTCGTTGGAGCTACATATGTCAAGGATTTTTTCTGCTTTACACCAGCATAATCCTGAAATTCTCCAAACTCCGATATTCTTTTAGAAAATTTATTTCGAACTTCCTCCACTTTCAATATCTAATAAACTCGATTGTCTGAATTTATGTGAAAGTATCATTTTAGACAGAATAATAGAATAAAAAGCATTTTTGCAATGACAGGAAAAAAAGTATCATTTTGCTACAGTTGTAGCAAAGTGGCATCACTGGCTGTGACAATCGCTCTGCTCTTTGGTTTAGTATTGTGAGAGCATTCAATCAGTTAGTTTTGTTCGTGATCACTGTAAATTTAAGGGAAGCCTATTTACATTATTTTAAGCATTTGTGTTGCCTTCGGAAGAATCTAACTAGAAAAATATGTCACAGTCTGTCGGTGGCGGTAAAACACCAGTTACAGCTCTTCAAGAATATTGTGTAAAGAAATTAGCGGCTCCGCCGATTTATAAATACATTGAAAATGCATCTTCTGCTGGATCAGCAAAATCATTTTCATGCAGTGTTTCAGTACTTGGTCAGACAGCGGATGGACTTGGATTGTCTCAAAAAAATGCAAAACAAGATGCTGCCGCTGCTATTATAAAGAAGTTGGAAAACTCCCATCCAGATATTAAAGAAATGTGTATAATTTTCAATGCAACAATTACATTTAATGCTAGAGAAAAACTCAATGCTTACTGCATAGAAAGAGGCTTCAAAATTCCCACTTATGAAATAATTAATCAAACCAAGCTGCCGGGCGCTCCAACATTTACAGCTCAATGTTGTGTTGGACCTATATGTAGAAATGCTACTGCAACAACTAAATCAGGAGCCAATCAATTGGCTGCGCAGGAAGTTTTAAATATTATTAAAAAGGTACTATATTTACAGAACACACTACCAACAACAAGTAAACCTATATATTACCTAAAAACTTATTTTCCAGAATCCTCCGAATGAATGTACTCAAATCATTGACGAAGATCTAAGTACTTTATTGAAAACTGAAAGGGAACAATTACGAGCGTATCGGAAGTGCGCCAACTTAGAAATTCAAGGCTTCCCTGTAAATCGAGTAGCAGATCGCCACAATTATTTTAAAAATATAAATTCGGCTCTCAAAGAACAGGCACAAAGAATTTTAGATGATGAAACTAATTATTCCAATAAGGAAAAAATGGATTTACTTCTTCGAACTCTTCAGATTGAATATAGAGTACAAAGCATACCATCCAAAGGAGCCGAAACTATGGAATTTATGGAGCTCCTCTGTGATCTTGATGTTGTCTTCCTAGCGCCTCAAGTGGAACTTTATAAGAATGTCCTAAACTATTTTCGTGATATGTTGTAATATACCTTTTCCTGCTTTTGTAGGTTAAAATAAAGCTCCTGTAAAAATTGTTCGCTCTCATGGAGCAACCTTAATGATACTAGACTTGTCCTGCACAGAACCCGCACTCGATTTGGGTCTAACGACGTATTTGGTCAGGGGGCTGTGCTCTGGAACTCGCTCCCTGAATCAATCAGAAGAATAGGCCCTCATAAGCAATTCAAGGAGCAAGCTCTGGGCCATCTCATGGCTGCCTAAGCGGCTCAACTCATTCCGTACTCTATTAGTTTTATTATTATTATTAATTTCTGTATTTTTCTTTTCATTTTCTTTTCGTTTCTGCTTTGTTTGTTTTTCGAATATTTAATGAACTATACTTTACTTTATTTTTACGACTTATAATTTAGTGATAGCTGCTATTGTTACTATTACTTATTCTAATTTCATACTTTATGTTAAGCACTTTATGCTTGCTATTATTTGTCATCGTAAAGCTAACCATCTCAATCTACCGCAGTGAGCCTGTTCATTGCTCATTTTTTAGTTTGCTTAATAACTTTGTACAATGCCAATTATGCCAATCATCTAATGTTAACTCGATGTACCTAACGTTGTTACGTAGCTTAAGCTGAGGTTCTTCAATAAATGATTTTTCTATTCTATTCTATTCTAATTGCGCTGGCTAAAGCAATTTATTTAACTAAGTAGTACTGATACAAAATGTGTAGAAAATGTAATGTGCTGTAATATCATCTGCTTGTCGTAACCCTAATGGACCATTTTGTGATGATATCCAGGTCTATATCATTGGCAAATATCACATAAAAGGTTTGATGGTGGCGGAGAAACAAAACTAAAGCAAAGGCTGCGAAAAGGAAAACGCCGAGAGGACGTTATTAAGAGGAAAATGAGAAGTCGTCATCTAAAGAAAACTAGGCTGGCTAGACCCCAATAACGTTCGGAATTGAAGTATAGGTATATAAGAAATTATATGGCTGACAATCAGTATGTCAAAAAGCCACAGAATCTTTCCTTGCCTTCAATTTCGACAGCAAAACCATCTGATATTTTTCCCAATGTGTTTTACAACCAGGGAGAGGCGCTTACGTTGTTTAAATATCGTACGAGCTGATGCACATGCGATATGGCTTTAAAAGATTAGCGTTCTGTCAATATTGTGCTCATAGCATTTATGCATTATATTCGGCACGGTTATTTTGGAGTTTACTATGCAATGCACTTTGGTATTATTAATAGTAAGAAGAAATAATTCGGCGATATGTATACTTCATCCCTGCCGAAGTCCGGAATTAAAGGCAATGATTTTAAATACACTTTCAAATTGTGGAGAAGTGTGCACTTCGAACTACTAAAGTAAAGCCCTTCATCAATTCAGTTTTAATTTTTTTGGCAATTGTCCGTTGCTCCACTGCCTGGAAGATTCAAGTTTAAAATAGCTTAAATTATGCTCTCCGTCGGGCTTTAGTCGAGAACTGTCAAAAACGGCTGTGCCCATTGAAAATTAAGGCTGAAACACAGTGCGAGCGTGAGCGCAGCCGGCGTTTGAGCTTTCCTGTAGAATACATGAGAAGAAGTAGGGCAATTTCCAGTGGTGAAGTCGGTTGTGCCCACTGCGCTGGGGTTGCTCTAGTTTCTACTCCAGCGCAACTTTGAAACACAGCGCGAGCGCAGCCGGCGTTTGAGCTTTCCTGTAGAATACATGAGAAGAAATTGGGCATGTTCCAATGGTGAAGTCGGCTGCGCCCACTGCCCTGAGCAATCACTGGGGTAGAAATAGTTTCTACTCCAGCGCAACTTTTAACATTTGAAAACATGTTTTTCAGCTGATTTGTACTTCAAAAACTGGGAAAATTTCAACAAGTTGAACTGATTTAATAAATAAATAAATAAAGTAAAAATGTCGAAAGAAAAGTTGATTAGTTTGGTGCGAGATGCGGAGTTAAGGCTGAAACACAGTGCGAGCGTACACAACTTCGACTCAGCCGGCGTATGATAATTTCGTCGTAGAGAACTTTAGCTTAACACAGTGCGAGCGTTTGATAACTTCGGCGTAGTGAACTTTAGCTTAACACAGTGTGAGCATTTGAAACTTCGGCGTAGTGAACTTTCGTTTTAACACAGTGTAGTGCTTTATTCTTTTATTTTCTGACTTTTATGTGTTGTCAATTTAAATCAATTCATATATTTTTTCTATATTTCTATAATCCCGGCATTTTAAGTTATAAATTAACTCCGCATCTCGCACCAAACTAATCAACTTTTCTTTCGACATTTTTATTTTATTTATTTATTAAATCAGTTCAACTTGTTGAAATTTCCCCAGTTTTTGAAATTCACTACATTCAAATCAGCTGAAAAACATGTTATCAAAAGTTAAAAGTTGCGCTGGAGTAGAAACTATTTCTACCCCAGCGTTTGCTCAGCGCAGTGGGCGCAGCCGACTTCACCATGGGAACATGCCCAACTTCTTCTCATGTATTCTACAGGAAAGCTCAAACGCCGGCTGCGCTCGCGCTAGCACTGTGTTTCAAAGTTGCGCTAGAGTAGAAACAGCGCAGTGGGCGCAGCCGACTTCACCACTGGAACATGCCCAACTTCTTCTCATGTATTTTACAGGAAAGCTCAAACGCCAGCTGCGCTCACGCTCGCACTGTGTTTCAGCCTTTAATTTATAACTTAAAATGCCGTTATTATAGAAATATAGAAAAAATATATGAATTGATTTAAATTGACAACACATAAAAGTCAGAAAAAAAAAGAATAAAGCACTACACTGTGTTAAAACCAGAGATGGGCGTAGTGCATTAATTATTTCATTAGCACTAGAGGCCTCTGTGATAGTTAAAAGCCAGGTTGCACTATCACTAAATGGTTAGTGGTAGTACAAATTTTTTATCACTATCACTAAACGAATAGTGGTAATGCATAGTCTATTGCATTATCACTAAATGATTAGTGGTAGTGCAGAGTCTATTGCATTATCACAAAACGATTAGTGGTAGTGCAAATACTTTTCACTATCAATGAGTGATAATGAATTCGTGCATTGGTAATGCATTGTGCAAACATCTTTCACTAGCACTGAACTAGCAACGAGCGAATATACAGAATAAAAAACCTTCCGTTCAGTTTTCTGTTTTGCGGAGATGGAGATGATTCATTAACAATTAACACTAATTTTGATCGAACGAGCTACGCGTAGTGCTGCATATGCGTACCATTAAATTGTCGTTCAGTGCCAGAGATGGGCGTAGTGCATTAAATTTTCAGGGCATTAATTATTTCTTTAGCACTAGAGGCCTCTGTGATAGTTAAAAGCCAGGTTGCACTATCACTAAATGGTTAGTGGTAGTGCAAATTTTTTATCACTATCACTAAACGAATAGTGGTAATGCATAGTCTATTGCATTATCACTAAACGATTAGTGGTAGTGCATAGTCTATTGCATTATCACTAAACGATTAGTGGTAGTGCAGAGTATAATGCATTATCACTAAACGATTAGTGGTAGTGCATATACTTTTCACTATCAATGAGTGATAATGAATTCGTGCATTGGTAGTGCAAACATCTTTCACTAGCACTGAACGACAATTTAATGGTACGCATATGCAGCTCTACGCGTAGCTCGTTCGATCAAAATTAGTGTTAATTGTTAATGAATCATCTCCATCTCCGCAAAACAGAAAACTGAACGGAAGGTTTTTTATTCTGTATGTTCGCTCGTTGCTAGTTCAGTGCTAGTGAAAGATGTTTGCACTACCAATGCACGAATTCATTATCACTCATTGATAGTGAAAAGTATTTGCACTACCACTAATCGTTTAGTGATAATGCAATATACTCTGCACTACCACTAATCGTTTAGTGATAATGCAATAGACTCTGCACTACCACTAATCGTTTAGTGATAATGCAATAGATTATGCATTACCACTATTCGTTTAGTGATAGTGATAAAAAATTTGCACTACCACTAATCATTTAGTGATAGTGTATGGGATTTTCAATAAGTTTTCCAAAGAAAACTGTTTTTCCACAAATTAATAAAAAAAAAAAAAACAAAATGCCCTTTGCAGAAAATGACAAAAAAAAAGAAAACGGTGCCACTAAACGTTCACCAGATTTGAACCCACAGCCGACGGGTGCTAGTCCAAACTCTTCTCCACTGAACCAATCTTACTCGTTGTTATTATAATCCAATGTTAAATAAAACACTCCTTTTTCTTAACATTATAGGCTTTAATTCAAAACTAATCACTTCAAAACATTTCGATCATGATTTTAAATTCTTTTTATCAAAAGACAATAAATTGAATGATTTACAATGCAATGCAAGTTCTCTAATTAACTGCGTACTATAAATGCTGTGCACAATTCAAAGTTCAAACTCGAATACAGGTTATTACTAATGCGCCCGAGACGAAATTGATTTCAATTTTGGTTTCGAAAATAACAATTGATTTGTTACCGAGAATTCAACTTATTTCCAAAAACTTCCTTTTTTTTCTATTTTAATGCCCTTTGTTTGTTGCTCAAAAAAACTTGTCCGTCGCGATGTAGAGGTTTCAACTATATTAATTAACTGCTTTTGCTTGGAACATGATTTTTCTACAATTCTTTTTTCCGTTAAGAGAACATTTTAAAATTAACTCTCAACCTATCTCAGGTGTTCATGTCCCTTTCTATAATGTTTAACGAAACTCGTAATCTACCATTTTCAGGGTTAGCCAAGTCTATCGTTTTCGAAATTTATCGACTATCGATAAACTATATTCTTGTTTATCAATGTCATTAAGACATGTCGACGATGTTAAGCTTGTGCGACGATGAACAAATCTCAAGCACGTAAAGGGTAAGTATTTTATTTTATTTATTTGTTTTTGTTCTATTCTATTTGTTTTATGTGGTTTTATGTAAAGCGCTTGCAAAGGTTGAAATCATTTTCGTCTGGTTTTGTGGTGAGTATGTGTGTACCTAATCTGTGTTATGTGTATTTTATTTATAGCTACTATTCTAATGTTATGAATTATATTTTTTAGGTGCAAAAAGAACTACCGAGAAGAAGGAAAGCTAAACCTATACATGACTAAGTGTTAAGGATAATTTATACTGATTTTTAGATAAGTATCTAGTTACTTATTTACTATGTTAGAATGATACTTTGTTTAGTTTTCTTCCAGGTTTGATGGTGATTTTTACTGGATGTGGTTTGCGCTGCAACAGATAGTGCAACCTATATTTTAACTATCATTAAAATCCAGTGTTGCTGCCATTTTAGTGGTTATGCAAAAACGCCCATCTCTGGTTAAAACGAAAGTTCACTACGCCGAAGTTTCAAATGCTCACACTGTGTTAAGCTAAAGTTCACTATGCCGAAGTTATCAAACGCTCGCACTATGTTAAGCTAAAGTTCACTACGCCGAAGTAATCATACGCAGTGGGCGCAGCCGACTTCACCATTGGAACATGCCCAACTTCTTCTCATGTATTCCTCAGGACAGCTCAAACGCCGGCTACGCTCGTGCTCGCACTGTGTTTCAAAGTTGCGCTGGAGTAGAAACTAGAGCAACCCCAGCGCAGTGGGCGCAGCCGACTTCACTACTGGAACATGCCTAACTTCTTCTCATGTATTCTACAGGAAAGCTCAAACGCCGGCTACGCTCACGCTCGCACTGTGTTTCAGTCTTCAACCTTTAAACAGCAGAGTCTACAGTATACACTATACAGGGTGTTTCCTCTTTTCGGAATAACTCCCACCCCCAATCCCCAAACCGAGAAATCAAACTTCACTGTAAAACATCTAAGGGCCTTCCAACACGACAAGTTTTGAGGGAAGGAAGAAATTTCCTCCCTTTATACTTAGACGTGCCACACAACAATGTTGCTTCGGGTAGTTCTTTATATGATTACCGAAATTAATTGTGTGCGTGTTAAATTAATTCACAGTTTTTGATATAAACAATAACTGTATCACAAGTTCACAGAACGCATTTTTGCAATTTAAAAGGTCCGGGACTAATTTGCTTGCAGTAGTGTTGGTATGCTGCCCGTACTCCCGAAACTTCGTAGCACGGAATTTTTCCTACCCCCGAATACTACTTTCTGTAAAGCGAAACGTGCTTTCCCCTTGCGATTGCAATCAAAACGGTTAACTCACACGTAGCAGCGCAAAGCAGGCGCATTTTAAAGCCAGTTCGAGTAAAACGGTACGGAATTCAGGTAAAAAGTGACATTTCCATACAAATTTTACCGCTGGTAAAATCCCAAGCAAAAATTTTACTGAGCTCTTATTCAGCTATTGCCTAAAGAGTAGACTTTTAATTATAATTAATGAAAATAATTTTGCGGTGACAATAAGTAATTTGGGAACCCCCCTAGTATAACAGCACAGCCGAGCACAGCTTTCAATTTTGGGTCAAATCTTGGCTAGCCAAGTTTTTTTAAGCTTTCAGAGTTGGTTTATCTGGAGTCCCCTTAATAAGCCTGTACAGCTTTTAATTTGGGTTAAATCTCGGCTACCAAGTCTTTTGAAGCTTTCAGACTTGGTTTATCTTTCGTTGAAGGTGTTGATCTTGGCTATTGCCAAGGTTAACCTTGGCACATTCAGATTTGAGCACACAGCTTATGCGGGTAATGTAGGTTTTAAGTATTTTGACAATTCGAGTAGAGGTCGTCCGGTCTGTAAAATGTTCAAAGATAAGAAACTTTATTCAGACTATATGTTCACAAATTTAATACAAGTCTTCGCGACTACTTATAGTTACATAATGCAGACTTAATGGTATGCCTGGCTATACTTAACTTATATTCTCTAGTTTTGGGCTGGTTTCCTCATACAAGTGGTGGGTTAATGCAACAAAAGGTCTGAACAAAGTTAAATGTACTGTGTGTGCTTGTTCCCGGCACACCTTCGCTAGAGCTGCCTCGTATTGGCTTAAATGATAACTAACAACTTAAAAACTAGATAACTAATTTCCCTAGAGGGAAAAATACCTTGGGTATTATCGCATTGTAGTGGCCTTTGGCCTTCTTTTTGTTAATTTAGGAGCTAAATGGATCCTAGTTCACCTGATTTTATCAGGTTTACAGTTTTCTGCCCAGTAGATAGTCTACGTTAGTGGGCTTACTGTAATTAAAACTGTTTAGATTTTAGATCTTTTTAGATCTGCCTGAGACTGACTAGCTATAGCGTAACCGCTTCTTAAATTCTAATTGTTTTCGTTTATATGTATTTTAAATATTGGTTTGTATTACGTTCGGGTGTTTCGCTTAGTGCAATATTTTCTAAACCTATTACCTATTAAGTTCCTGCATAGATAGGACTAGCTCCCATGCTATTCTAAGTGCTTAGTTTATACTTGTAGTAAAGTCCACTTCTAGTTTTGATTGAGTATTTGATAGCTATATATATGATTAAGATTAAGTCCAGGGAATCTGGACATTTGCGGATTATTAAGTTGGAAAAACCTTCTGACCCTGCAGATTTTTTGTTATTAAGATTTATTTTAATTTGATGAATTTTGTTGTTAGAAGTAAATTTAGATTGATCGTTGGGATTAGTGGCCTTATTGTCAGAGGAAAATGATGGTGAGATGAGACTCATAAGCATTGGAGTTGAAGTTTTGTACCGCTTCATGGACTTGTCTGTTCAGGGACATGTCGTCTGATGGGTTTTTTTCGGCGTAGATGTGAGAGAAATAATCATTAAAAGCCTCTGATTTGCCTTCAACGTCCACAAGAGCGTGTCCATTATAAGTGAGGGTATGCCTAGTTATGTCGGTACCGAAGTATTTTCTGACCGTAATTCTGTTTATTCCTTTAAAAGCTTGAAGAGAGGGAACAATTCTACTCAATCTCTGCTTAAATGCCCGATTAAGCTCAATTCTCACCCTATCCTTAATTTTTTTTGTTTAGGCATTGAATTCTGGAATAGATTTCCTGATACTCTATTTACCCTGTTGAGGATTGAAATTAAATGAAATTGCAGACTCCAAAGCAAAAAGTGCCCTGGATTCTCACACAATTACAGTAACCAAAATCTCAGTGGCAGATGCTATAATAGATATCAATAACATTCTTCATGATGAATGGAAAGAAAATACATCTCTTTGTCTACAATAAAATGCTAATAATTTGTAAATTTATTCCACTGGATCTATTTAAATTTTAACTTTATGTTTAGAAAGCAAAATTGTGCTTATAACATTAACATTGTACAACATCCAATAGAATAAATTTACAAACAAATTGAAACTATATTTTTCGTTTATTGGGGTTCGGTTCGCATGACACTCAATGGAGAATCTATGATGCAGACAGACATACCTTGTTAATTTGCATAACTTATCTACAAGGTACCGGAGGAGCCGGATTGATATATCAAGGAACAGCTAAAAGACATCGCGGAAATTCTATTGCTCTTTTTGGTCTTTCAGGACAACCCTTATAACTGGCCGGATGATCCGGAGCCATGCAGTTAGCACATTTAGGAGAAGGTATTTTTTCCTTTTTCAGTATTAAAGCAGATTTCAGATTCGTGATTTTCCCCGCATATGACACACCTCGCGTCATATCCACAATAATCGCCAGTGTGACCATATCTTTGACACCTAAAACACCTGGTTATATTCTTCGTTCTTTTCTTTTCACATCTGATCTTCTGTCGTCTTAGTACAAATCTTAAGCCCACCAGTCTTTTTATGTCTTCAATCGAGTCAGTTTGAACGACGAAAATATTAAGCGGCACTTCTATTTACCGAGAATTTATCGAGAGTCGATAAATTTTAGAAATTTTAATATCGGGTATCTGAGTGGTAATATCAGTTCTGACCCAATTTATATCTACGTCAACATCCAAACCGACAAGCATAATCGAGGGCTTTTTAGCTTCTTTATGGGAAAAGGAGAAGGTCTGTCAAATGTATGTAACGCGAGTCGATTTTTAAAAAAGGAACACTAAAATGTTCATATTATGTCAAATTATTCCACTGGATCTATTTAAATTATTAAGGTAAATGTAATTTTAATTTCTTAACATAACGAAAAATTGAATCTTCGAAGGAATCTTATAGAGGAAATCAGCCGAACAAACGAACGAAGTGCCGGAAAGTTTTGTTGGCAAAAAAAATAGAAAAAGAATTAAATACATATAATTTGCACTCTTAATTGATTAGTTAAAATCCTCTTATTATTTCTATAGTGATGCGTCAGATATATGAATAATGTAAAATGTTTATTCGCGATGTATTATGCGCGAATTTCAATTTCAATTTCAATTTATTTATTTCCAGGATAATGCACAACAAGATACATAAATCTTTTCAGCATGTACATACTAAAATTTCTAACAGGAAATGCTACTAAGATGAATAAAGAGAAGAGAAAAACAAAACAGCACAATAAAATAAAAGAAAGATAGGAAAAAGAGAAATTAGCTTAAATGATAATGAAATACAACAAAAAAATTCAAAAAAAATTCAAAACCGGGAAAATAAAATAAAAAGTAAATACTAACCTATATTAGTTACTGCTATACTGACAAATAAACCTAAATACACTACAGATTTTTCAAGCTCATCGGACGTATGCCTAATTCTCATTTAATAAATATTGAAAAAGAAGCCTCTTAAACATGCCGGCTGACCCAATGCGTTGCAAGTTGACAGGAAGAGAATTCCACTTGCGAGTTATATGAACAAAGTAGGAACGTTGGCCCAATACTGTTTGGTAGCGGGGAATCAAAATACCCACATGTCTAGTGGAACGCAAAAATCTGATACAATTGCAGAGATAAGAAGGCTGATTGGAATAAATTAGCCTATGAAGGAAAACTAGTGCTTTAAGCAAAAGATATGTTTTAAGGGAACAGTTCAGAATTACATTTCTATATTGGCTTATATGATCAAAACGTCGAAGTCCAAATACAAATCTTATACAATTATTAAATGCGATCTCTAATTTTCGAGAGCAGCTGGAATCTAGAGCAGTGAATGTTTGATGATTATCAGTTAATCTTTTGTTTTATAAAGTACCATAGTCAACATTATAGTTCACTCTAGAAATAATGTGAGTATTCCATAGAATCAAACAACAGAGAAAACCATAGGTATTCCATTCTTAATTTGCATTTTGTACCGACAAAACTTTCAAGCACTTCGTTTTAATACCGTCCTGATTTTCCCTAAAGGTGATTTAAACTAACAAAGTCAATTTATCTTTATGCTAAGAAAGTAAAATTGTACTTGTTATAACATTTTAAATGGCTCCAGTAGAATAAATTTACAAACAAATTGAAACTTTATTTTTCGTTTATAGGGATTCGGTTCGCATGACACACTAAATGGCGAATCTATGATGCGGACAGTCATACCTTGTTAATCTGTATACCTTATCTACAAGGTACCATGAATAATACCACAACAAAGTTGTTGAGTGTACATATTAATGTTCTACTGCGAGCTTCAGCTTTAGAACTTAGTACTCGATATTCCACAAAATATTCAAGTCGCTTCAATAATGGGAGCCTCTTTTTGTAATAACTATAACTAGAATTTCTTATTTTTTATTTTGTCTTAGTAGGACCTGATGTGAAAGCCAGTGTTTCCAAAGGAGTAGACTATCCATCTAAAACTTATCTCCATCTTAAAAGGCTCTTAAACAGAAAAGTACAAATTATTGCCATCGTTTCAAGTCCGAGAAGGTGATGCAGAAAATATTGATGCATTTAATGTTTTTTTTAAAACGGGGAATACAACTTCCAATGCGAGTTATCCATTAGATCTAATACGTCCAGATTTGCTACTGCTGAGGGAAATTACACGCAGGTTAATTCTTTGAGATGACATTGAACAACATCAAAGTGGTTTTCAGTCAATTCTCTTGTAGTCCCCTTTGTCGATTCAACAATTTGCACGCTCCGTATCCTTTTATGGCTCTACGAAGACTACAATCGTCCATCCCTGCAGCAAGTGTTTCTCATTTAAAAAGATTACACGAAGAATGAGAAAAAAGGAGGAGTTCGACCCAAGGCTCGACAATCTACCAGGGATTGAAACTTTTTAATACAAAATAATTTAGAAAGTGAAAGGTTTTCCTTGACTATTTGTGAGATAATTAGCGGTGCTTATATAGTAGATTTTTTTGGTTAAAAGTTTAATCCAAGGATTTTTTTCTTCAGTGAGACTTTGTGTGGGAGCTTGGAACATCCGTAGCAAAATAGTAAAATCTAGTATCGAAAGTATTATAGCAAGAATACAATACATAGTATAGTATAGGAAAATAAGAAACTTACATTAAGCAAACAAGTAATAGAAGAACTAAATAACTACATGGCATAATATTGCAAAGTATGACAAACATTACAGTACAGTGGTACGATATTATTGCAGTTCCATAGACTGATTAATTTGACCAGTAGGATTACACGAGTTGTGTATAAGTATAGCTTTGCTGTATATGAGGTTATAATTTGTTTTAAGTTTGCTTTATTCAGGGAGAACGATACTTTTAGAGGATTAGCAGGTCTAGACTTAAAAGGTCCGAAGATCTTTCAAGTATATTTATAGGAGAGAGATAGTAGTTGTCCCCAATTTCGGCACCACGTTTGTTAAATTTTGTTATGGTAGCATATGTTTAGTGAGTACTGGAGGATGTGTAGTCCTAACTATCAGCCGAAGCTGATAGCTCAATCCATGGTGACTGTTCATGCAGGCAGGCACGCTAGCACATCTCGAAGTCGAAGTTTTGCTAGTGTATTGCATCCTTTGAATCCGTATGTTATCTCTTCTTCGATGAATATATCTTCATATTCTTGTTATTTGCGTCTTTTGGGCTTTTCTTTGGCCCTCAGCTCGATGATATTGTAGTTTCCTCCCTAGTTGTTGTTGTCCTCTTGATTTGGCAACTTCGTTTCGTTGGGTTCTATTTTATGGTTGTTGCACTGCGTCAGCCATAACTTTTAATCTTACTCAGTTAGTTGAGTTATCTGGGGGAATGGGAAGTGGGAATAGGAAGGTTGAATATATGGGATAGCTTAGGATTGGCAGTTCCTAAATAGTGGGTTTAAACTCTCAGAGACCGAATTGACTAGGTTACTATTACCCTCTATATTAGTTACCTTTGTCCTCGTAGAAAGATATTTTTCCATCTTGGAAATAAATATATGATGTATCAGCCTTTGTTAGAAGTATCGGTGATAGGTATCTAAAACCTTCAGGTATGAGTAGATCTGATCGAAATCTGTGGTGCGAAGAGCTAGCCAAACTGCTTCCTCGTTCTTGGATGCGTCAGTGTATATTGTCCTGTCAGCATAGAGTCTTTGTTGTGTCAATGTGTAGGCGTATTTTACTTTTGTCCAGATGTTCCCGTATAGTTTTTCGTTCATGATAATACTTCAAGGTGAAAAGTTGTACACAGAACTTGGGCATATGGATTAAAAGGAATTGGTAGAGAGGATACTTAGTACTATTAGGTGTAATTGGTAGTTTTGGGGGGGGGGGGGGGGTATACCTAACTCGGGAAGTTGAGGGTGTAAACAGAAATTTGTTGATCATATGATTAATGAATGAAACCTCATCAAAAGCATAGCATATGATGTTATCTGCAAAAAGAAAAAGACGTCAAAATGCGCTAGTCTCTCGGCAAAAGAATGTAATAGAAAGTTGTACTGACAGGTGATCCCCTTGAGGGAATCTGTTATTGATTAGGTGCATGTTGAAAAGTGTTGGAGAGAAAAGATCTGTTTGTATTAACTAGCTGTTTTTTATTTCTCCAGTTGCAGAAGCAGATGTTTAGGTGTCCTATTGGAAACCTCCAAGTCGATAGAGACCACAACGACAGAGGTTGACGTCTAGCAAGGGTGCATGCCAGGTTATGCTCCAGTTCCCGCAGAACTACTTCTGTCCCTCTACTTAGTATATAGCTAAAAACTAAAAGCAGCAGCTTTCTCTCTAGTAGCCATGATAATCTGTTTGCTAGCAGCTTCTCTAGGATTTTTGAGGTTAAAGATAAGAACGATATGGCCCCAGTTTCTGACGGATGGAGAATTTGATTGGAAACCTTTGGTACTGCGAAAATCTTGGCGAGTTTCCATCCCAAGATCGAGGACGATTTTGAAGAGTCCTGCTGCTCTGTTATAGAATTAATCCGAGTTTACTTCTAAAGTTTGAAGTATTTTAGCGAGGAAATAAATTCTCTGGTTAATTGGTTATTAGTGCTGGATTTTAGGATGTAACTGATCCATGATTTTTCAATTCGGAGACTCTTTCCTTCTTCGTTATAAGATCCGTTCTACGAAATTCTGTAGACATCATTGAAGATATTTGCACAACCATCAAAAAACACATACCTTCAAAACCCCTCATAGTGATTTTTCGCACCTAAGCCTTGGTGGAATGCTAAGACGCTAAGACTCTTTGAGTTAAAAAAATCAATGTTGCAGACTGTATCAATACCACATCTACACTATGTACTTATCAAAAAATATAGAGCAATTTCAAAATTGCTCAAAAATGCCTCTAGAGAATTTTATAAAAATTTTCGTGCACTTTCCGGCAAACATCGAAGCACTGAGATGGTTCAGAAATGGGATACTTCGAAATCCTTAGACTACTTAGTCCTTCACCCCTAGCTTTGCATCCCAAGACATACATCATTCAGAGTTAAGCAACACTACAGTGTCTGCACCACTCCCACTCACCCCGAAGGCGCGCCCGAAATTCCTCACGAACAAAATGAACTACTTATCCTAAAAAGCCTTAATGGCTCAGCACAATTATCGCTTCTGAACCACTTGAACAAAATATGGGCCACAATATGGGCTTAGAACCATCAAAGTTATTCCTTTTCTTTCGGACAAGGGTCTCGACCTTCCCCTCTAAAAAATCTAATTTCAGACCAAAACATATTTATGAGAGCCAGCAGCAAGAAATCTTCCACCTCAGATGAAGAGCTCACACAAATATAGCGGAGCACTCCTAGCCTCTTACAACTAACCATGTACCGGGATTGCGGTGGTTAACTAGCCCATTCTTGAATGTGTCACTCGGAAACATGATGTCCTTAGATCACCAACTGCTGGTGAACTGCATGGTCATTCGGTTGGCAATTGATCAACTATTGAAAAGAATGAAGATAAAAACCTAATACTAACGGATTCCAAAGCGGCTTGGTCGGCCCTGAGATCTAAAAATTACTCTTTTAATGTAAAACGGATCTTCGACTTAGCGTTGCAAAAACCAAATCACAAATACCATATCATATAGATACCAAGACACAAGCGCCTACCTCTAAATGAGCTCGCAGATTCCAGAGTAAGGTGCTTTGGAGTCTCACTCAATCACAGAGACAATGATATCAGTTGATGAGGTCCCAACAGATATCCAAAACCTCATCCATGACGAATGAAAAGAAGAGTAAATTTCTTCCTCTTCCGGCAAGGGAATATTTTTCAAAAATTGTTATCCTACACCTAAAAAATCGCATTGTCTGAAACGTTTCCTCAAAATACGCTTTCTAAAATAGACTACGCGGGTCACAGATATGATGCCAAACTATTTATGACCATCGAATTATTCGAATGTAACACAACACATGCATGAAATGAAACCAAATGACATCGAGCAAAGCATAATTGAATGCAGCATATTTAACATCAGAAATAACTTTGATTGCATGCTAATTGTCGGCTTGCTTGAAGACCGACGTACATACGTATATACCGACGTGGGCAGAAAATTATAACATATGTTAAGTATGATAAGGAACGTTGCAACTACGGAGTATTGTTCGATAAGTGATGCACTAAAAAATGTATTAACAAATATTGGACAAAGATTCAAAACACAAAAGCAAATAAGAGTGGACCTGGTTTAATAGATATTTACAAACGTTAAAAAATGAGAAGATAGATGCATATAAAAAAGCAAAAATAACAAACACTGGAGTACAGTGGTTTCAATAAATAAGTACCTAAGCGAAATAAATATAAATGCGCAACAAATGAAGCTAAAAAAACTATATAAAAGGTAAAATTATATATGCGAATGGAGACCAAAAAGGTATATGGAAAATCTTGAAAGAAATGATATATTATAAAGAACAAAATGTTATTAGGGAACTTATATATAAAGATGAAGTCATTAAAGAACCTGAAGTAATATGTGAAAAATTTAATATCTTTTTCGTGGAAAGTATCGCTGAAATTCAAAACAAAATAAATAACATACCGTTTGAGTTCAAAGGCAATGAATACCATACCCAATTCAAATTTAAACTAGTAGATAGAGATAGTATAATAAATGTGCTATCGAAAGTTAAAAACAAATATGATTCGTGGTTAATGAATGTCCAAATGTTGAAAGATGCTGAGCAATATCTATGTAATATCATAGAAAAGATCGTGAACCAAGTAACTTGAAAGAATCCTTGATTACGTCTGTACCAAAAATCAGGGGAACAAATAAATTTGAAAATATACGCCCAATAAACAGTATGCCGATTATTGAGAAATGTAGAGAAAGTAGTGCAAATACAACTAGAAGCATATTTGGAGGAAAACAAAATTATTAATAAGCATCAATCAGGGTTTAGAAAGCAACACTCTTGTGAAACGGAATTAAATTACATAGTTATGGAATGGGAAACCTTGATAGATGATGGTAATATAATCTGTATAACTGTGTATCAAAGGATCTGCTTTAAGGTTCTGATGTTTATTTTCAAATTAAAAAATTATGTTACGTGATTATTTAGTGGACTTTGTTGAATATGTACATGAGGTTACAAACTACCAATTAAGAAATATAAATGATTTCAGAATGGTTAAATATAAGAAAACTAGTACACAAATTACATTGCTAATTAAAGGACTGAAAGTGTATAATGAATTACCAGATATATGCAAGAAACAAGTATGACTAGATTTAAGAGAAGCATCATGGATATAGTGAAAAATAAATATTAAACATTTATTGTAATGTATACAAGGATTTTATCTAATAAATTCCAATTGAGGCACGGAATTTCGACTGCATTTAAAGCTGTTAATAAGAAACGCCTAATCACTGCGGCTCTGATTGATTGACTTAAAAACGCTAATATCTGTTTCATTGATATTAGAGATGGTATTATTCGTCTTCATGCTATACACCTACTGTAACAGCTGTTGGACACAGAATGCCCTTCATCAATGCTCAGCATAATGGTACTCAAAAACGTTGGAACTGAAATTTGCCTAACTGGCTGGACCTTGCGTTAAATACATTGGCACGGTTCAATGATTATTTCAGTTGACTGTTATATATTAGCCGAGATATTTTTCTCCGTATACTCAGACAAAAATATTTATATTGAATTTCTCAGAAACATTCTGCATCGAAAACATGATACCGAAATTATTAATACTGCTTTGAATCATTTTAGCTCATTGTTTAAGGTCAAGGTAAGAAGTATAGAAGTAGAAGAATAAAAACGTATCGAAGATATTTCCTGAAATAAAACTGTTTTTATTCTCAAATAAATGTTTTGTTACAAGGCAGTAATCCAATAATATGCAAACAATGACAAAATTAGAAGACCTGCAAAAAAAAATTACATCTGAAATTTGAAAGGATCATTTTGTCAGTTAATCTTGGCCTCATTTCCTAAAACATAAAATAATTAATTTAATAAAAACCATTACCAAAACTCCCGTAACGTTCACTCCCCGACGTATTTAATTTCATCAAACGCTTTTCTAGCCTTCTTCAGTTCCTCGTTCATAGTTAGCAGATCTTTAACACGAGCATATTGTCGAGCATCCTTCCGTACCAGAAATACAATATCATCAATTGGAGCCCTCTATAGGGAAATTTATATGTCTTCTTCTTGAATGCCTCCCATGGAGATTATCTGACTCTAAGAATATATTTGTTCTTTGAACTCACGTCCTGCCTGTTATCTTAAGATAACAAACTATTAAAGTAATGTTTAAAATTTGTGTCATACAACAACTTCTTCTCCCAGATGACTTCTCTATATACCTACTTCGATTTTATGTAGCGGTATTCATAATAATAACTTTCTCTTCCTCTATTTTGTATTGAAAGATGAGTTAATTTTGCTTCCTAGGCATTTCTTTTCTTTAATTCATTTTCTTTCAAAGGTCTCTGTATTTAATTCAATTTCCGATTAGATACATTTACACTACTAAAATATGTCAGATAGTCCTAGCATCAGCAAAAACTTTTAGTACCTACCAGCAGCAGCATTTTTCGTAACAAAAGAGGAACAGGTAACCACAAAGAATTCATTCCCTGTTTAAGCATCAGGACTTTGAATAAGAATATGCTGAAATCAAAACGAATATACATACATGTATGTATATTTACGAAAAGACCAGGTTAGTAGACATGAAATTTGGCCGATTGGGATAAATAATTAACACATGTTCTACATTCTGAAAAGGATCCACTTCCTATCTTATTCCACGTTTTGGTTGAATGTGGTAGACATCTCGGCTCTTTGATGGATTCGTCGTGGGCATACCCTCATTGGAGCTGATTGTGTTGTTCTTTTCAAACTATCACTACTAAGATCAAAGCGGAAAAACGAGTGCTCTATAGAGAAATCAGTTTTAATAGCTTCATATAATTTAATAGAGATATTCGGAAATAACCTAAGATTCTGTTATGAATTCTATCAGCAAATCTTCCAGTAAATTCACTTTCTGTGTATGGATTTTTCTCGTCACCAACGCATCTCCTTACTAAATAACCTTTTCGTCCAGCTGATGTAGACCCTAATTGTACTATTGAATTATTTTATGTCTTTACTATAATGTATTTCTTTTGTATGACCTCTTTTCAAATTTCGAGATCCAATGTTCTCAAATTCGAAGAGTTTTTGACATCTCGTAACGGAATATGAAACATTCAGCCTCATCTTGAACGTAGCTAATTATATACAATCAATGAATTTTGTTCAAAATTATAAATTGTTGGGATAGGTTGTCAACATGCTACACCCTGGTTCTCAACCACTCTACAACTCTTAATACCATTTTATGAGAGCGCTTCGACCTATAACTACAGGGGTTAGTCATTATTCAACACATAAACAACACCCCGACAAGACTCAGTGCTAGTCCCCATAGGACAATGCTGAGTTCTCCAACCTGAAATCTAATAACTAACCAATTTAAATTTAAATTATCTTACACACAGCTACCAAATACTCAATCAGAACTAGAATTCTTCCTTACTACAAATACTAACCAAACACCTAAAAAACACGAGAACTAATCCTATTTTTACAGAAACCGAATAGGTAATAGATTTAGAAAGTACTATACTAAGCAAAACACAAAGGGAATACAAACTAACAAACAAAAACAACTAAAAATTTAAGAAGCGACTACGCTATAGCTAGTCAGCCACACGCAAAAGATCTCTAAACAGATCTAAACAAATTTAATTAATCTAAAACTACTAGCGCAGACAGTCTACTGGGCAGAAAACCTGTAAACCTAATAAAACCAGATGAAATAGGATCCATTCAAAGTGCATTTATTTTTGAACCCTTGCTTAAAGCAGCGTATAACGCTGCGTTCCACGACAGTACAAAGCTTATCAATTAATTTACATGATTCATAGCAAAACAAACAATATATCAATTTAAACAGGATTCAATTAGCTTAAATTAAATTAACAGCTTATTAGTCATCACAATCTCTAGATTTCACAGTTCAACTACACTCAGTCATTAATTATGATCTATCCGGAGTAGTACTGAGGCCAATGTTGGCCTAGATACAATAACAGCACAAATATTCATCACAAATCGCTTCAGCTCCTAAAATAATGGAAAGAAGGCCAAAGGTCACTACAATGTAATAATACCTAAGGTATTTTTCCCTCTAGGGGAATTAGTTATTTAGTTTTTAAGTTGTTAGTTACCATGTTAGCCCATAAGAGGCAGCTACAGAGGTGTGCCGGGAGCAAGCACACACAGTACACTTAACAATGTTCAGACCTTTTGTCGCAATAATCCACCATTTGCATGAGGAAACAAGCCCTAAACATAAAGAGATTAACTTTAGTTTAGCCTGGCATACCATTAAGTCGGCAATAAAGTTTCTTTGAATCTTTTGGGATAGGTTGACATTGACGTTTTTGTTCTGTCATTTGGCGGAAGATGAACTGCATTATCTTCAACAGCTGTTATTACGGTGGGAAATTTGTTTCGTTCTTTCGTTAACTTGTTAGTTTAGACAAGTACTATTTCTACTAAACATGGTAATTAAAATTATAATATTAAAAAAATTACTTGTTGCCGCCGCAAAATAAAATTATTTTCATTAATTATAATTAAAAGTCTACTCTTTAGGCAATAGCTGAATACTCAAATCGTCGTGAGGATATACTAGTAGTAAACACATTCGCACTGCAATAACAGCTGTTGTAGATAAGGCAGGTCGGACAAATGACAAAACGAAATGTCACACTCTCAATTTTCATGAAGGCCGAAACACAATGGTGCCGACACGGCAATTACGACGACACTGTCGTCGTAAATGTCGCCGAATTAACACAATGACACCAACCAACATTCTTATGTTCGTATATCAAGTTATGTAGGTGTAAAATTATTTGTTGAAATTTATTAACAATATGGGAAAGATATAAAAAAAAAGTTGTAAAAGTGTAATAAACTATGATTAACACTGAGTTTAAGTGGTTTACAAAATATCATCTACCACTTATTTTCAACTTTTCTCCAATTTCTTTCCATTTTTTTTCTTTTAAATATATATTTCTATATTGAGGATTTATTTTAGCATAAAAATACTTCATTCCTTTCAATAAATTAATTAATTGCTCCTCGAAAGACATTTTTTGGTTATTACTCTGAACTGTCAAAATCAAATTACGACGACACCGACGACAAAGTTGAATTATTCCCAACTCTGGTTACGGCGACAAAATCGGTCGGCACCATTCTGTACAGCAACATGGTATTGCCATTAGGTCAACATTTAATTTGTCGTCGTAAATGTCGTATCAAAGATTCTTTCAAGTCTTCCTCAGTGAGCGACTGGCTCACGATCATTTGTATGATATTACATATCTGTTTTTAAATTTCAACAGCACATTTAATATACTATCTCTATCTACTAGTTTAAATTTGAATTTGGTATGGTATTCATTGCCTTTGAACTCAAACGGTATGTTATTTATTTTGTTTTGAATTTCAGCGATACTGATATTTAATTTTTGACGCCAGCCCGTCCCTTTAACTCGTACACGAATTTGTCTGTCTGTATATTTATTTATATATTTCTTTTTTACTATTTTCGACACTCTCGTAGACCCACTTTTCGTCATCACAGCGAGCTGAAATTTGGCACACAGGTTCATGTCGCGTGACAATTGAATCTATCAAAATTTGAACCGGAAATTTCCATGGAAAAAAAGGAAAATCGGGAAAAATCTTTTGAAAATTTGGTACAAATTTGATTAGTGATAAATCCGTTTCAGGAAAAATGCAGAGATTTCCGAAAAAAAATTTCCGGAATTTTCCGACTTTTCCGGAAAATTTTCCGGTAAAAAAGTTCTCTAAATTATGCAGGATCCAGTTCCCTATCAACTGGCATCATTACTTTCTCTCCGAAAATGGAAGCGTTTGAGCGTTTTGCAACCTAAGACAAAGTTGTAGAGCGAAATGAGTTGCATACAGTTGCTTTTGTGGAAAACTCCATGGAAAACCCGGAAAAGCGGGAAAATCATCGGAAAATTTTTCATCGTTATGATTACTGATAAATCTGTTTCAGGAAAAATGCAGAACTTTCCAATTTTTCTGGAAACTTTTCTAAAAATGTCCGGAATTTTCCGACTTTTCCGGAAAATTTTCCGACAAAAAAGTTTTATAAGCTATGCTGAATCATTTTTTTTCCGTCCTACTGGCATCAATACTTTCTCTTCAACAATCATGAAAACTTTCATGAAAAATCGAGGAAAATTCATGTAAATTTTTAAAAAAAATTCATAGTAATAGGAAAAGTCTGTGGAAAACATGGAAAATCGGGAAAATTCATGTTATTTGGGATCAAGTTGGAATACAGCTAAAAAGCGCTATTTAAAACATAATTTGAATTTCAGAAAAGCGTTGCAGTACTTCAACGAATTGATACTCTAAAAATTTTTGTTTTCGGATCGGCACCAAACATGACTTAAAATGTCGGTAATGATAAGCTGAACAAAAACTTCCAGGCAACCACGCGGTGACTTCCAATGATCTCATCGTAACTGCCTTTAAAATTTCAAATTTTTCGAAACCTCGGTAAACCGTAGTCCGAGTTATCGAAACTGTTCGGATTGTGTTCGAAGTACGGTCAGTCGATTGGAAACTCTCGAGTCGTATGGACGTAAAAAAATTTCACTGCGAATATTCAAAAATTGACTCAAAATAAAGAAAGAAATATAAGGATAAATTTTTCTTATATTTATCCTTATATTTCTATAAAGGAAAACGGAAAATTAAAAAGAAAGTAAGAAACTAAAATTAAATTAGAATTAAGTAAAAATATAATTAAATTCGGTTAAATTGATATTAGAACAATTTAGCTAACGTGAAAAAGGCAGAAAATAAAATAAGTAAAAAACGTGTTTTCAAACAAAACTGAGGCCAAGCCGCATGAAAAAGTAGAAAATAATCTTTTCTTCACACACAGAGGTGGACTCAGATTTTTTGATTGGGACATTTCTCTTGAATATTCTTTCTCTTCATGAATCAAATCACTTAGTCATGGATGAGGTTTTTGATATCTATTAGGGCCTCTTCAAGTGATATCATTGTTTCTGTGATTGAGTGAGACTCCAAAGCACCTTGCTCTGGATTCTGCGAGCTAATTTAGAGCTAGTCGCTTGTGCATTGGTATCTATAAGATATGGTATTTGTGAATTGGTTTTTGGGACGCTAAGTCGAAGATCCGTTTTACATAAACAGAGTAATTGTTAGATCTCAGGGCCGAGCAAGCCGCTTTGGAATCCGTTAGTATTATGTTTTTATCTTCATTTTTTTAAATAGTTGATCAATTGCCAACCGAATGGCCATGCAGTTCACCAGCAGTTGGTGATCTGAGGACATCATGTTTCCGAGTGGTACATTCAAGAATGGGCTAGTTAACCACCGCAATCGCGGTACATGGTTAGTTGTAAGAGGCTAGGAGTGCTCCGATATATTTGTGTGAGCTCTTCATCTGAGGTGGAGGATTTCTTACTGCTGATTTTTTAGAGGGGAAGGTCGAGACCCTTGTAAAAAAAGAAAAAAGGAATAACTTTGATGGTTCTAAGCCCATATGTGGCCCATATTTTGTTCATGTGGTTCAGAAAAGATAATTGTGCTGAGCCATTAAGGCTTTTTGGGATAAGTAGTTCATTTTGTTCTTGAGGAATTTCGAGCGCTCCTTCGGGCTGAGTGGAAGTGGGGCAGACACTACAGTGTTGCTTAACTCTGAGCGATGTATGTCTTAGGATGCAGAGCTAGGGGTGAAGGACTAAGTAGTCTAAGGATTTCGAAATATCCCATTTCTGAACCATCTCAGTGCTTTGATGTTGGGCGGAAAGTGCACGAATTTTTTTATAAAATGCTCTAGAGCCTAGGCGTTGTTGGCAATGAAGCTGTAGGTATAGGAAGCTTTTACTCTTTTAGAGGCATTTTTGAGTAGTTTTGAAATTGCTCTATACTTTTTGAGAAGTAGTGCGGATGTGGCACTTAGCGTCTTAGCATTCTACCAAGGCTTAGGTGCAAAAAATTACTATGAGGAGTTTTGAAGGTATGTGTTTTTTGATGATTGTGCAAATATCTTCAATGATGTCTGCAGAATTACTTAGAGTGTTAAGCTCATCAAGAACACTGGAAGGCTTTTTAATTATTCTGTTAATTTATTTTTTAGACTTATAATAAAAGACGTGTTCTGTTGGCTTCCGAGGAACTTGTTTGTTCCTTTATGATCAAGTTTTTCAAACCCCGAAACTCTGAGACTATCTTCCATTAGGCCAGTCCCTTTCCGTGTGTCTTCTTTTTCTTGGAACATCCTATAGACATAGGTTTTGGAAGATTCTCAAACTTTTTATTTCTTTCTTCTTTTTTTCATTTTTTCATTTGTTTTTCAAATCACACAATTTCGCTATTTGTGACGTGTTGATGAGTCGAACCAAGACTTGAAACTTGTCACCAAAAATTAATGGGTTGTGTGATGAAATAACAAATTAGAACATTTTTTAGCTTTTGCTATATACCGGAGAATCCCAAAAAATTCTTTTTTGAAGAAAATTAAGTTTAACTCGATAAAAAGTCCAAACGTAATCTGTTTATTTTCCTCCTGGGAAGGTGTAGGAGTGTTTTTTCCTCATATAATTCACACCCAGAATTTATTTCTGAGTTTATATGAGAAGAGATCAGTTTGATCTATTTTCAATCGTCTGCAGCAGGCAGAAAACCAAGCTGCACCGATGAGTGTAAGGTTTTCTGCTGACACGAAACGCTTCTTCTTCTTCCTTTTCTATTTTATTTTTCAGCCCACTGCGTGGCGTATACAGGTTCGATTCGCTTCGAATGAATCTGTTTCTTTAAAATTTTTAAAATTTTTTTAATAAATAAAAAAATTGTTTTTTTCTATTTTTCTCAAACTTTTTCTTTCTTTCTTCTTTTTTTCATTTTTTCATTTGTTTTTCAAATCACTCAATTTCGCTATTTGTGACGTGTTGATGAGTCGAACCAAGACTTGAAACTTGTCACTAAAAATTAATTGGTTGTGTGATGAAATAACAAATTAGAACATTTTTTAGTTTTTGCTATATACCGGGGAATCCCAAAAAATTCTTTCTTGAACAAAATTAAGTTTAACCCGGTAAAAAGTCCAAACGTAATCTGTTTATTTTCCTCCTGGGCATACGTAGGAGTGTTTTTTCCTCATATAATTCACACCCAGAATTTATTTCTGAGTTTATATGAGAAGAGATCAGTTTGATCTATTTTCAAGCGTCTGCAGCAGCAGAAAACCAAGCTGCACCGATGAGTGTAAGGTTTTCTGCTGACACGAAACGCTTCTTCTTCTTCCTTTTCTATTGTATTTTTCAGCCCAATGCGTGGCGTATACAGGTTCGATTCGCTTCGAATGAATCTGTTTCTTTAAAATTTTTTAATTTTTTTTTAATAAATATTTTTCTCAAACTTTTTATTTCTTCCTTCTTTTTTTCATTTTTTCATTTGTTTTTCAAATCACACAATTTCGCTATTTGTGACGAGTTGATGAGTCGAACCAAGACTTGAAACTTGTCACCAAAAATTAATGGGTTGTGTGATGAAATAACAAATTAGAACATTTTTTAGCTTTTGCTATATACCGGAGAATCCCAAAAAATTCTTTTTTGAACAAAATTAAGTTTAACTCGGTAAAAAGTCCAAACGTAATCTGTTTATTTTCCTCCTGGGCATTTGTAGGAGTGTTTTTTCCTCATATAATTCACACCCAGAATTTATTTCTGAGTTTATATGAGAAGAGATCAGTTTGATCTATTTTCAAGCGTCTGCAGCAGGCAGAAAACCAAGCTGCACCGATGAGTGTAAGGTTTTCTGCCGACACGAAACGCTTCTTCTTCTTCCTTTTCTATTTTATTTTTCAGCCCACTGCGTGGCGTATACAGGTTCGATTCGCTTCGAATGAACCTGTTTCTTTAAAATTTTTCAAATTTTTTTTAATAAATATTTTTCTCAAACTTTTTATTTCTTTCTTCTTTTTTTCATTTTTTCATTTGTTTTTCAAATCACACAATTTCGCTATTTGTGACGTGTTGATGAGTCGAACCAAGACTTGAAACTTGTCACCAAAAATTAATGGGTTTGTGAGTGTGATGAAATAACAAATTAGAACATTTTTTAGCTTTTGCTATATACCGGAGAATCCCAAAAAATTCTTTCTTGAACAAAATTAAGTTTAACCCGGTAAAAAGTCCAAACGTAATCTGTTTATTTTCCTCCTGGGCATGTGTAGGAGTGTTTTTTCCTCATATAATTCACACCCAGAATTTATTTCTGAGTTTATATGAGAAGAGATCAGTTTGATCTATTTTCAAGCGTCTGCAGAGGCAGAAAACCAAGCTGCACCGATGAGTGTAAGGTTTTCTGCTGACACGAAACGCTTCTTCTTCCTTTTCTATTTTATTTTTCTGGCGTATACAGGTTCGATTCGCTTCGAATGAATCTGTTTCTTTAAAATTTTTTAAATTTTTTTTAATAAATATTTTTCTCAAACTTTTTATTTCTTTCTTCTTTTTTTCATTTTTTCATTTGTTTTTCAAATCACACAATTTCGCTATTTGTGACGTGTTGATGAGTCGAACCAAGACTTGAAACTTGTCACCAAAAATTAATGGGTTGTGTGATGAAATAACAAATTAGAACATTTTTTAGCTTTTGCTATATACCGGAGAATCCCAAAAAATTCTTTCTGAAACAAAATCTAATAATTAACTATTTTCGATCTATGAAACTAACTGTTGAGCAGTTAATAAAATAAGTATCATAATTTTATTATATCTATAACAAATTAAACTATCCCAATTGGCCTTGCCAAGAATGACGGTGTATCAGGAAGTAAACGGGAGTGGTTATCTTAGATGATATAGCTTTGGCGCTTACTCATTATCAACTACTGATATCTTGCCGTCATCAGATATGTTTGGGCGGCGATAAAGGAAGCAGAAGTACATGATGTGCCTGTGAAATTTGAACCTATTCCAGATGTAATTAAACTCTAGATCGGTTAAGGCTATATCATTCCAAATACATACTGTTCACCCACTATGCTGAGAAAAATGGGCACAAAGCTATAACCAGGGACGTGATACTGATTATTATCAGCATCAGAAATAACCTTGGTGTCACAGCTGGGAGCATATTGCTACCACTGACAAGCTCTAATGCATTTGCACTAATCTCGGCGGATGTAAAGACAAAAAAAAAAAAATAAGTAAAAAAGCTAGAATTGATCTAAGACCAATTCTTATGATACCCTACTAGATGAATTAAGTTTTGAATGGTCACCGATCTATGCAAGTTTGATTTTTGAAGTGGTTTTTCGCATATATTTCTAGAACGGTTTGTCGGACAGAAAAAATGATTATAACCAATTTTATAGGATTTCGTATTCTAAAGAAGTTTTTAATATAATAAAAATGTCTTGGACTGATCGTTTTCACAGTATACGTAAAAAACCTAAATTTTTATATGGCAACACCAAGAAGGACTTGACCGATTTAGTCCAATTTTGAAATTTTGTTTGCTAGTATAATGAAAACACAATGTACCAAATTTCAGCTGTCTATATTGATGCGTTCTCAGGCATTTGTAGATCACACAAACATCTACTGGGACGATATCCACATATCCTCCTTTTAGTCCAATTCCACAATTGTAAAGCTAAGTCTACAGAAACTTAAAAGCTACCATATCAGGAGCAAAGAAGTCCTAAGTATCCCGGAAACAGGACCATCAACGAAGTAACCTCAAGTACATCGCCCTAGTGATAATCGGAATTGATTATGTCAATAGGAGACATCAATTTACACTTCAGATAAATGAGATCGTCTCCAACCAGCATGCCGTTCCTGTCCAAGAAACTTCGAGCCCTCAGTTTCTATGGTTATGGCTCCATTTAAAATTGGGAAGGAGTCCATGAACCCCCATGTTTACCTAAATAGATATTGAATTTAAAGTCCAAGAAACTTCGAACCCTCAGTTTCTATGGATCGCTCCACTTAAAACTTGGGAGGAGTCCATGATCCCACATGTTTACCTAGATAGATATTGAATTTAAAGTCATTGTAATTATATGTTATGCCAGTTCATTAAACTTAAGTTCAAACGTGCAATCATAAGTAAATTAACTTGGCTAATCAACAGTTTTTATCAGTTGTTATTTCGCAGTTGTCTGAAATCGTCTGTAGCTCTTTAATTTGGAAATAAAGGAACATATTTTAGTCAAATCAATTTCCTTTTATTTCTTTTTGTCTTGCATTTCGTATTTCTCTGTTTCCTTTTCCACATTCCTGAAGCCACTCCATAGTATTTTTAGCTTTTAAAGTTTTCCTAATGCAAAATTTCAACCAACTATAAAATAAACAATAAGTACTCAACTAAGTAGATATTATAGTATATGACTTGTCCATCCGTGCATGTAGCGTCCAAACCTACATCGACCTCTTTTCCCTATTCACTAATAAAATATAAAAGTTTTTATTGGTGTTTGGCACATTATTCGCCAAGGAGTATGTCATGCGAATGGAAGATGGGGATGTTATGGTGGACCCTGGTGGGTCTATCACGAGCTCTCCCTCAAATCCTCCGCAGCAGCAATTGCTCACAGAAGCCCTTACTACTAACACAAATAACCGTGAGCCTACAGAAAAATACAAGCTCGGTAAGCCCTAATGAGTTAAGACCCAGAACAAACGGCTCATGCAAAGCCTACGATTTCAACCTGATTCCTCAATCTTTAAGTTCTATAGTATCCCATAACGTTTTAGCGGTAACTCCGAAAGCAGTGATCTATGACATTACTGGGTATTAGTAGCGAGAACAGTCGGTGAACGAGATGAACATCAGAAGCGACTGAATGACATATATAGTTGTAAAAGCCCTGATTTAAAAAAAACATAAAAGCACTCCTTCAATGTAGTGCAATTATTCTTTCATAATTTTGCTGCCAAACAGGCTTGCATCCTATGACTTACCCAGACCATCAATTAAATGTCTACATCCCTTCTTTCTATGCTCGTGAACAAGGTATCACAAAGGCAGTAACTTTTGATATCTCGGATGAAGAACTCATCAACAATATTTTATGCTCCGATACGTAGCGACATCTGTTTGGGCGCAAACGCCATTTCTTGAGTAAGGTACCCTAGCGGCCTTAGCCGGAACTACCAGCATGCCTTGGTTTTGCTGTTTTGGGGGTGCTGCGTCCAAATGTAGGCTTTTGGTTTTGAACTAATATTAGTAATAATTAAAGTTAACGCTAGGAAATTTTTGTTCATGCCAATGGATTCTAGGTGGTGTAGGGTGGGAGGGGGACGAAATTCTCATCAGAAATCCTCTACGGGCTCGCCATTTCTTGAGTAAGGTTACCTAGCGGCATTAGCCGGCACTACTAGCATTCCTTGGTTTTGCTGTTTTCTTTTATTAGCGGGGAAGTTCTAGATATCATCATGACGTCATCTTGGTTTTGTTGTTTTCAAGTGCATTCCAATTTCACAACATGATATCACCTTGGCTTGATGTTTTCTTAGCAAATTATTATTATTATTGGGTCCTGGGGGCGCGTGTATTGAAAAGTCACAGTTGCTCTTTCGAGTGCAAGCACCATTTCTTGAGCAAGGTCCCCTAGCGGCATTAGTCGGTACTACATATCTTGTTCATCTCGGGCTTGGGGATATGAGATTACTTTCAGCACTCTCCAGCATAGGGAAATAGCATAGGATTCCGATTTTGAATCTGGAGTTCGCTTATTTTTCATCTCGAGTTTTGGGGATACGAGATCACTTTGGGGATACGAGATCACTTTCAGCACTCTCCAGCATAGGGAAATAGCATAGGTTTTCGATTTTATTTCTGGAGTTCACTTATTTGCCATCTTGGAGATCGTAGCTGTAAATATCATAAACAAGAGTGATCATGCTATGATATTCAATATCTAAAAATAGATCACGGTTGCTTGGGATGTTAAGAAATATGAAGTAATAGAAATTAAGTTTTAGATGAAGGTGTGTGTGTGTGTGTGTGTGTGTGTGTGTGTGTGTGTGTGTGTGTATGTGTGTGTGTGTATTGCAAAGTCGCTATGGGTTTCGAGATATGAGCGATCTTACCTTTTCGAGTATAATTAATAGTGGTAATAATTCAAGTTAACCCTATGATATTTTTGTTGTCCATGCCAATAGTATTGGTACTAGGGTGGTAAAATTTTCATCAGAAATTCTCTACGGGCTACGGTTCGAGATATAAGCGATCTTACCTCCTCAGGTGTAATTAATATTAGTAGCTGAAAAACGGAAAAACAACAACAACTATAACCTAAGTTGTGGATTAAAGATTTGATTATATTTATCTGTAGATGTCTTTTATAAACAAGATTGCACCATGTAATCATATATCTAAAAATAGATCAGGCGAAGCTGGTCGGGGCGAATGTAGGTAGATATACTCACTTAGATAAGTAATGGAAATTTGTAAATACCTAATTTTCCTCTTCAGGTGTAATGCTTCTGATTTTGATTCCTTGCATAAACAAATTCGCATTGTCCAGTAAAGTAAACAAATTCGCAGTCGAATAATGTAAACAAATTCACACAGCAGACGAGTAAAGTATACAAATTGAGCGATTTACGAAATATTCCTAATTTCTCTAGCAGAAAACAACAACAACAACTGATATTAATCTGTAGGATATGATGTTGTAGATGAGTAGTGGAAGTTATAATTGAAAATGCCTTTTGCTGGAAAAAACAACAACAACTATAACGTAAGTTGTGGTTTGTAGGTGTCTTTACAAACAAGAGTGATCATGCTATGATATTCGATATCTAAAAATAGATCACGGCTGCTTGGAATGGTAAGACACATGAAATCATTAGACGTAATGGAAATTAAAGCATTAGAAAAGGTTGCCAGGTGGCTGGTAATTTGATATCTTGCGTAAACAAATATAGCCGAGTAAAGCAGACAAATTGAGTGATTAATGTTTTTTTTTGGAGTTTGTATTGAAAAGTTTTACATTTTATGAAGAATTGTTTTTTATTTTCAATAAAATTTCTCAATCAGTCACACTGTTATGAGATTTGATTGATCCCCGATATCATAGTTCACATGAAGCTGATAAGAATATGATAATTTTATCTTCATACTATTGGGGTGATCACATTATTTTCTTACCATTAGGTTGAGAGTGGGTTTAATTAAATGTTTTGATGAAAGAAGGTGGTGTTATGATATCAATGTAGTATGATATCTTGTCTTAGATGAGTAATGGAAGTTTTTTGGGTATAGTAAAAGGCTTTTCATCAAATTTTTGGTGATAAGGTGTAATGGCATGACCAGTGTTGCCACACGAAATCTTTCTAGAGGAACTTGTTAGCCTAGCCTGAAAGTGGTTTGAGTAGCCACATCTGAAAAAGTTACATATTATCATTAGCTTGAGAATGGGTTAATTAAATGCATTAACGAGCTATAATATTAATGTAGGATGATATGCCGACTTAGATGAGTAATATAGTAATATAAATTAGTAAAATTTTCGGTGACTAGGTGTAATGAGCTTGAAATATAATACAACCTCTTGCCTAAACAAATACATTCGAATTAAATAAACAAAGTGATTTAAATTGCAAGTTTTGATGGATGGTTTTTGACATAATTTTAATTTAGTAGGTATGAAAGCTTCAGTGAAGAGTGTGCAAGAGGATAGTGTTATTTGTGTACCTTTAAATCTTAAGGTTTAATCTTTTTAGCCTCCAGCAGCAATGTTTTCTTTAAGTTGACTCGCCGGCTAGATAAGAACTTGTTAATTTCATCTTGTGGTGAGCATATGAAGGTAGCAGGGTTTTTTTTTATAAATCAAGCAGTTACGCTGTTATGAGATTTGATTGATATCTATATCTAAAAAATAGTTCACATGAAGCTGATAAGAATATGGTATTTTTATCTTCATACTATTGAGGCAGGTGCATTGTTTACTTAACATTAAGTTGAGAGTGGGTCAAATTAAAAGCTTTGATAGAAGAATGCTGTGTTATAATATTAATGTGGTATGATATGTTGTCTGAGGTAAGTAGTGGAAGTTGTATGGGAGCTATGAATAAGCAGTAAAATCCTAATCAGCAATCTCGCTGGATATTTGATAATTCTCCAAGTTAATACATAGTGATGCTCGTGGTGGGGGGTTGAGAGTAGGTACTGTAAGCTATATATTACGTTAAAAGTTTTGATGGATGGTATTTGGTATTTATCTCTTCGAAATAGTGTTGTATGAGTATCAGAAAGGTCGAAAAAAAGTTGATAATGCTTCAAGTTCAATAGTGTAGACCCCGATGTTGAGAGTGGGTATTTGGAATGATATAATTCTAGTAGGATATGGAAGTATTATTTATTCATCTTTAAATCTTACCAAGTCTGAAAAAATTACATAATATGATTAAGAAAGCTTCATGATATATATCAAAAGTGATACCAATGGATTACATAAGGAAAGTAGGTTCACTTCATCTGCAAACAACAAATATGGCTGAAAGCGACACACGGTGTGAGCAATAATCATTCTTGCTTCAATTATCACTATTAAGCGATGTGTGCCGCAGAAACTATATTAAGTCTAACCTAGTTTAAAATATGTATTGTAAATAAAAATTGTATCATGGTTATAATGCCATTTATTGAAATAATTTGTTTTAATTGTATTATAGCTAAGTCTAAAGTCTCTTTTCTTTAGTTCAGCAATGCCAAGATTTCATAGATATAGATTGATCCTTATAATGAATATTCCTTATGCCTTTACACCAATGTGGCGTTAAAAGGTTCATGGTGCACCACTTTCACAAATAACATCTCTCCATCTTTAATTTTTTGCGATCTTTGTTGGAATATCCTGTTTTTTCAACCTGTTGGTAGGGGACAGCGACTCATTTTTGGATGAAAAACTTTCTTCTTCATTTCTGGAAAGCATCGATTTCATAGATGTAGACTGAGCCTTATATGAATATTCTTTACTCCTTTCATCCGTGGGCTTTAGAAGGTTTGTAGTGTCCTTAGAGCTCATGTTGAAATTATTGCGTAATTAGCTTGCCAAGAAACAGTGATCTGTTTCGTTAAAGAGCAAAATATCAATTGAAAAAACAAGTTCTGAAACTACTATTTATATGTATTTGGCACATTGTCTTGACCCCTGACGTCACCTTAACCTTTGAAACCGAAAGTGTCTGCTCTTGGGTTCCATACATAATCTTACAAGTGGAAGAAAATTTTATAAGAATCTGGTAACTGCATTTCTTTATAAACTTTATATAAATTCATATGTGACCAAACCGAGCTATAGATTTTTGTTCTAGATGAATGCACATTATATAATATCTGAAAATAGATAGCAGCAAAATGAAAGGCTATAAGAATTTGGTTGCAGTATATTCTATACAAAATCTAATAACCATACGAAAATTTTATAAGAATCTGGTACCATGTTCAGTTCACAATTTAAAAAGTAGAAGAAAAGTGTATAAGAATCTGGTAATAGTATGTTCCATACAAAATCTCACAAGCGAAAGAAAATTTTATAAGAATCTGGTAAGAATCCGGTTCCATACGAAATCTAACAGGCAGAAGAAAATTTTATTAGAATCTTGTAACAGTATGTTCCAAAGAAAAATCCAAGGTTTTATGCATTTCCTGATGTGTAAGCATTATATAAATCCATATGTTGTATATAAAAAATCGGTATATAAATATCTGTTAAAAAATTAGTTAGGGTATATAATGATTTTAAAAAATTCATTTCTCCAAAACGGTGCCGAGAACCAAAATCCAAAATCTACTAGGTAGCAGACAATTTTATAAGAATCTGGTATGTTCTATACAAAATCTAAAAGGGGAAGGGAAAATTGCACGAGAGTTTGGTTAGTGGTTAGTGTATTCCCGAATGCTGAACTGTTAAGATGGATATTGAAGAGTTTTTAGGAGAAAATAATAACATTTTACTCGATGAGCATAAGAAACAAATTCAAGAATGCTATAACTTTTTAAAATTATATGAAAATATTGAAAAAGTCGAGTCAAAATTTGGTGAACACTATATAAGCTGCCCTTGGTCAAGAGATGATTCAACGGATGGAGCAGATACATGTGAATATTGTGGTGTTGCTAGATGCCTAAAACAAGTTGTGAAGCTATATAAATTCTACCAAACATTGACAAAAAGTAATTACGAGGAATGCCTTAAAAAGTGCGATTTAACTTAGCATTAGAAATTCTCATTTTGTATACTTGGAGAGCTCATAAAGGATCATGTAAACTTACACTGTATGCAGATGTTGATTTCAACAACAGATTCATCAAACACAGGAAATTTTGATTACATATAGCTCTATACCATAAGATTATAAGAATTAATACTTTTTAATTTTTAATAAATGATATTTTATATATGGCCTTCTTTTTATTCAATTTCCCATACTAAGTCCGGAACTCCCGAATAATGTTTGACCACTACAACGGCTGGTGGTGGCGGTGGGTGGTGGTGGGGGTGATGGTGGGTGGTGGTGGGTGGTGGTGCGTGGTGGTGGTTGGTGGTGGGGGTGGTGGTATTGGTTGTGGTGGTGGGTGCCTGGTATTGGATGGCGCTTGAAACGGATATTTGACGCGTGGAATCAATTTGACGCTGACTACTCTAGGGTCTACCCTTCTATCTGTGGATGAGCTGAAAAAGCTGTTTTATAAGCTGTTAAGCTGTTACCAGACCTGTTTTAAAAGCTGTTAAGCTGTTATCAGAGCTGTTTTAAAAGCTGTTAAGCTGTTATCAGACCTGTTTGAAAAGCTGTTATTAGAGCTGTTTTAAAAGCTGTTAAGCTGTTATCACAGCTGTTTTAAAAACTGTTAAGCTGTTATCAGACCTGTTTTATAAGCTGTTAAGCTGTTATCAGACCTGTTTTAAAAGCTGTTAAGCTGTTATCAGAGCTGTTTTAAAAGCTGTTAAGCTGTTATCAGAGCTGTTTAAAAGCTGTTAAGCTGTTATCAGAGCTGTTTGAAAAGCTGTTAAGCTGTTATCAGAGCTGTTTTAAAAGCTGTTAAGCTGTTATCAGAGCTGATTGAAAAGCTGTTAAGCTGTTATCAGAGCTGTTTGAAAAGCTGTTATCTGACCTCACTTCCGGTTGGTCTCATAGGTCAAGGTGATGTCAGAGGTCAGCGTCACATTGAAACCTCCGACACCACGCGTCAAATATCCGTTTCAAGCGCCATCCAAGACCAGGCACCCACCACCACAACCAATACCACCACCGCCACCACCACCCACCACCTGTTGTTGAAATCAACATCTGCATACAGTGTAAGTTTACATGATCCTTTATGAGCTCTCCAAGTATACAAAATGAGAATTTCTAGTGCTAAGTTAAATCGCACTTTTTAAGGCATTCCTCGTAATTACTTTTTGTCAATGTTTGGTAGAATTTATATAGCTTCACAACTTGTTTTAGTCATCTAGCAACACCAGAATATTCACATGTATCTGGTCCATCCGTTGAATCATCTCTTGACCAAGGGCAGCTTATATAGTGTTCACCAAATTTTGACTCGACTTTTTCAATATTTTCATATAATTTTAAAAAGTTATAGCATTCTTGAATTTGTTTCTTATGCTCATCGAGTTAAATGTTATTATATTCTCCTAAAAACTATTCAATATCCATGTTAACAGTTCAGCATTCGGGAATACACTAACCACTAACCAAACTCTCGTGCAAATTTCCCTTCCCCTTTCAGATTTTGTATAGAACATACCAGATTCTTATAAAATTGTCTGCTACCTAGTAGATCTTGGATTTTGGTTCTCGGCACCGTTTTGGAGATACGAATTTTTTTAAATCACTATATACCCTAACTAATTTTTTAACAGATATTTATATACCGAATTTTTATATACAACATATGGATTTATATAAGGCTTACATATCAGGAAATGCATAAAATCTTGGATTTTCCTTTGGAACATACTGTTACAAGATTCTAATAAAATTTTCTTCTGCTGTTAGATTTTGTATGGAACCGGATTCTTACCAGATTCTTATAAAATTTTCTTTCGCTTGTTAGATTTTGTATGGAACATACTATTACCAGATTCTTATACAATTTTCTTCTACTTTTTAAATTGTGAACTGAACATGGTACCAGATTCTTATACAATTTTCTAACGATTATTATATTTTGTATAGAATATACTGCAACCAAATTCTTATAGCCTTTCATTTTGCTGCTATCTATTTTCAGATATTATATAATGTGCATTCATCTAGAACAAAAATCTATAGCTCGGTTTGGTCACATATGAATTTATATAAGGTTTATAAAGAAATGCAGTTACCAGATTCTTATAAAATTTTCTTCCACCGGTAAGATTTCGTATGGAACATACTGTTACCAGAAATCTTCTTCTTTACAGTTTACTCACATCTAATTATAATCTCCCATACAACTTGCACTACTCAACATCCAAGTGAACCCAAGAGCAGACACTTTCGGTTTCAAAGGTTAAGGTGACGTCAGAGGTCAAGACAATGTGCCAAATACATATAAATAGTAGTTTCATAACTTGTTTTTTCAATTGATATTTTGCTCTTTACCCAAACAGATCACTGTTTCTTGGGAAGCTAATTACGCAATAATTTCAACATTAGCTCTTAGGACACTACAAACCTTCTAAAGCCCACGGATGAAAGGAGTAAAGAATATTCATATAAGGCTCAGTCTACATCTATGAAATCGATGCTTTCCAGAAATAAAGAAGAAAGTTTTTCATCCAAAAACGAGTCGACTGTCCCCTACCAACAGGTTGAAAAATCAGGATATTCCAACAAAGATCGCAAAAAGTAAAGATGGAGAGATGTTATTTGTGAAAGTGGTGCACCACGAACCTTTTAACGCCACATTGGTGTAAAGGCATAAGGAATATTCATTGTAAGGATCAATCTATATCTATGAAATCTTGGCATTGCTGAACTAAAGAAAAGAGACTTTAGACTTAAGCTATAATACAATTAAAACAAATTATTTCAATAAATGGCATTATAACCATGATACAATTTTTATTTACAACACATATTTTAAACTAGGTTAGACTTAATATATTTTCTGCGGCACACATCGCTTAATAGTGATAATTGAAGCAAGAATGATTATTGCTCACACCGTGTGTCGCTTTCAGCCATATTTGTTGTTTGCAGATGAAGTGAACCTACTTTCCTTATGTAATCCATTGGTATCACTTTTGATATATATCATGAAGCTTTCTTAATCATATTATGTAATTTTTTCGGACTTGGTAAGATTTAAAGATGAATAAATAATACTTCCATATCCTACTAGAATTATATCATTCCAAATACCCACTCTCAACATCGGGGTCTACACTATTGAACTTGAAGCATTATCAACTTTTTTTCGACCTTTCTGATACTCATACAACACTATTTCGAGGAGATAAATACCAAATACCATCCATCAAAACTTTTAACGTAATATATAGCTTACAGTACCTACTCTCAACCCCCCACCACGAGCATCACTATGAACTTGAAGAATTATCAAATAGCCAGCGAGATTGTTGATTAGAATTTTACTGCTTATTCATAGCTCCCATACAACTTCCACTACTCACCTCTGACAACATATCATACCACATTAATTTTGTTCAAGAAAGAATTTTTTGGGATTCTCCGGTATATAGCAAAAGCTAAAAAATGTTCTAATTTGTATTTCATCACACAACCCATTAATTTTTGGTGACAAGTTTCAAGTCTTGGTTTGACTCATCAACAGGTCACAAACAGCATTCTTCTATCAAAGCTTTTAATTTGACCCACTCTCAACTTAATGTTAAGTAAACAATGCACCTGCCTCAATAGTATGAAGATAAAAATACCATATTCTTATCAGCTTCATGTGAACTATTTTTTAGATATAGATATCAATCAAATCTCATAACAGCGTAACTGCTTGATTTATAAAAAAACCCTGCTACCTTCATATGCTCACCACAAGATGAAATTAACAAGTTCTTATTTAGCCGGCGAGTCAACTTAAAGAAAACATTGCTGCTGGAGGCTAAAAAGATTAAACCTTAAGATTTAAAGGTATACAAATAACACTATACTCTTGCACACTCTTCACTGAAGCTTTCATACCTACTAAATTAATATTATGTCAAAAACCATCCATCAAAACTTGCAATTTAAATCAGTTTGTTTATTTAATTCGAATGTATTTGTTTAGGCAAGAAGTTATATTATATTTCAAGCTCATTACACCTGGTCACCGAAAATTTTACTAATTTATATTACTCATCTAAGTCGGCATATCATCCTACATTAATATGATAGCTCGTTAATGCATTTAATTAACCCATTCTCAAGCTAATGATAATATGTAACTTTTTCAGATGTGGCTACTCAAACCACTTTCAGGCTAGGCTAACAAGTTCCTCTAGAAAGATTTCGTGTGGCAACACTGGTCATGCCATTACACCTTATCACCAAAAATTTGATGAAAAGTCTTTTACTATACCCAAAAAACTTCCATTACTCATCTAAGACAAGATATCATACTACATTGATATCATAACTCCACCTTCTTTCATCCAAACATTTAATTAAACCCACTCTCAACCTAATGGTACGAAAATAATGTGATCACCCCAATAGTATGAAGATAAAATTATCATATTCTTATCAGCTTCATGTGAACTATGATATCGGGGATCAATCAAATCTCATAACAGTGTGACTGATTGAGAAATTTTATTGAAAATAAAAAACAATTCTTCATAAAATGTAAAACTTTTCAATACAAACTCCAAAAAAAAAACATTAATCACTCAATTTGTCTGCTTTACTCGGCTATATTTGTTTACGCAAGATATCAAATTACCAGCCACCTGGCAACCTTTTCTAATGCTTTAATTTCCATTACGTCTAATGATTTCATGTGTCTTACCATTCCAAGCAGCCGTGATCTATTTTTAGATATCGAATATCATAGCATGATCACTCTTGTTTGTAAAGACACCTACAAACCACAACTTACGTTATAGTTGTTGTTGTTTTTTCCAGCAAAACGCATTTTCAATTATAACTTCCACTACTCATCTACAACATCACATCCTACAGATTAATATCAGTTGTTGTTGCTGTTTTCTGCTAAAAAAATTAGGAATATTTCGTAAATCGCTCAATTTGTATACTTTACTCGTCTGCTGTGTGAATTTGTTTACATTATTCGACTGCGAATTTGTTTACTTTACTGGACTATGAGAATTTGTTTATGCAAGGAATCAAAATTAGAAGCATTACACCTGAAGAGGAAAATTAGGTATTTACAAATTTCCATTACTTATCTAAGTGAGTATATCTACCTACATTCGCCCCGACCAGCTTCGCCTGATCTATTTTTAGATATATGATTACATGGTGCAATCTTGTTTATAAAAGACATCTACAGATAAATATAATCAAATCTTTAATCCACAACTTAGGTTATAGTTGTTGTTGTTTTTCCGTTTTTCAGCTACTAATATTAATGACACCTGAGGAGATAAGATCGCTTATATCTCGAACCGTAGCCGGTAGAGAATTTCTGATGAAAATTTTACTCCCCTAGTACTAATACTATTGGCATGGACAAAAAAATATCATAGGGTTAACTTGAATTATTACCACTATTAATTATACTCGAAAAGGTAAGATCGCTCATATCTCGAAACCCATAGCGACTTTTCAAAACACACACACACACACACACACACACACACACACACACACACACCTACATCGAAAACTCGATTTCTATTACTTCATATTTCTTAACATCCCAAGCAACCGTGATCTATTTTTAGATATTGAATATCATAGCATGATCACTCTTGTTTATGATATTTACAGCTACGATCTCCAAGATGGCAAATAAGTGAACTCCAGAAATAAAATCGAAAACCTATGCTATTTCCCTATGCTGGAGAGTGCTGAAAGTGATCTCGTATCCCCAAAGTGATCTCGTATCCCCAAAACTCGAGATGAAAAATAAGCGAACTCCAGAAACAAAATCGGAATCCTATGCTATTTCCCTATGCTGGAGAGTGCTGAAAGTAATCTCATATCTCCAAGCCCGAGATGAACAAAATTTGTAGTACCGACTAATGCCGCTAGGGGACCTTGCTCAAGAAATGGTGCTTGCACTCGAAAGAGCAACTGTGACTTTTCAATTCAATGTTGTGAAATTCGAATGCACTTGAAAACAACAAAACCAAGATGACGTCATGATGATATCTAGAACTTCCCCGCTAATAAAAGAAAACAGCAAAACCAAGGCATGCTAGTAGTGCCGGCTAATGCCGCTAGGTAACCTTACTGAAGAAATGGCGAGCCCGTAGAGGATTTCTGATGAGAATTTCGTCCCCCTCCCACCCTACACCACCGAGAATCCATTGGCATGAACAAAAATTTCCTAGCGTTAACTTTAATTATTACTAATATTAGTTCAAAACCAAAAGCCCACATTTAGGCGCTCAAGAACAATCATAATAAAAACCCTACATTTGGACGCAGCACCCCCAAAACAGCAAAACCAAGGCATGCTGGTAGTTCCGGCTAAGGCCGCTAGGGTACCTTACTCAAGAAATGGCGTTTGCGCCCAAACAGATGTCGCTACGTATCGGCTAATGTCTCAATGACATCTTCTAGAATCCGTTCATGGTGATATCATGTTGTGAAATTCGAATGATGCTGATATCTACAATTTCCCTGCTAAGAAAACTTATTTAGGTGCAGCAAAACCATGATTACGTCATGCCGATATCTAGAACTCTCCCGCTAATAAAAGAAAACAGCAAAACCAAGGCATGCTGGTAGTTTCGGCTAAGGCCGCTAGGGTACCTTACTTAAGAAATGGCGTTTGCACCCAAACAGATGTCGCTAATATCTCGAAAACCAAAGCCCGTAGAGGATTTCTGATGAAAACTCCCACTCCACACCGCCAAGAATCCATTTCCATGAGGAAAAATAACTTGAATTATTAATACGCTAATATCTCGAAAACCAGAGCCCGTAGAGGATTTCTGATGAAAATTTCATTAGCCCCCCCTCCCTATCTTTATTATCCTCCCCCAAATACCCACCATCTAGAATCCATTGGCATGAACAAAAATATCCTACTATTAATTTTAATTATTAGTTCAAAACCAAAAGCCTACGTTTAGGAGCTCAAGAAAAATCATAATAAAAAGCCTACATTTAGGTGCACGACATGTCTATCTAAGAAAACCGGAGCATGCTGGTAGTACCTGCTAATGCCGCTAGAGCTCAGTGAAGACCAAACGACACATCCCGGTAGTACCGATTAATACCGCTAGGGTGCAGTCGAGACTCAATGGTGCACCCAAGGCACAAACCAATACAACCAAGACACAAGCCGACATTTAGTATGGGTTCAAACCACCTAGCGACTGTGGCGCCATCTGTGGCGAAATCATGGAAACTAAAACAGTGTGCCAGAACATACATAGAACTCAGTGCCTGTAATGCCATCACTCCCTTCCACACCCTCTTCAAATCGCTTTGAATTACTCAAAGACATGACAGATGAAATATCGTTCCTCACTTTGTCCTCCGCAAAAAGAATAAGAGTTCCCGATGCAGAAACAAAAAAGCTACTTATTGAATCATAACTCCTTTGTCCTGATTTTTTATTATAAAATTATCAAAGGTTCTTTTACCTTGACCGTGATGAGGGTGAAAACGGTTGTTGTACCGCAACATTATTATGAAATCGATTCGTGTAATCAAATTAAAATGACTTCATTCTCAAAAATAAGTGTCTTTATTAAAAATAATTACTCTATACAGTAGAAATCAGCTAACGCGAAATCGTGGGGACCAGCAGGCTTTCGTGCTGTCCGAATTTCTTATTAAGCATTGTCATATATAACATACGCAAAAAAATGAATGTTAATAAAAGTTTTAGGAATAGAAATTGCATCTTTTTTCTTCTTTTTTTATCTGAGTCTTCAGCTTTAGATGCATACGTTGATGGTCTAATTATTTCCATAATTTCAAGCTCGATCAAAATCGGAGCAGTATCAATATGGTAGTCTAGGTTCAAATAATCTTCCAGCGTAATGTCCGCGACTAAATTCTAAGTTGTAGACACAGCAAACTATTGTGTAATTTAATGTCTTCGAGGCAAGGAACCCCTAGCGAGAGTGGCATTACCAAAGCAAATCCAGTATAATTGAAACAATTTTTAATTGTTGTGGTTGTTACACATCGCCTGGCGGTATAAATGTAAGGAGTCCAAAATTGTCAATTCATGGTAATAGAAAAATTTTCAGCAAAATAAGCAAGTAAGAATTTCAAATGTTTTCATATTAAGCAATATTTCGTGTTATTCATTTTGCGATATCAGAATCAATCCCCATGAAAATCATTTTACGGAACGGGTACTGGACCTTTGTTTCGTGTTATGCCATATTTCGTGTAATCATTTTTCGTCTTAAGTGAACTCTACTATATTATTTTAACAGTTAGCTCAAGTTATTTTACCTAACTTAGTCATCAGTCAGAAACGGAACGGATCTTATAACGAAGAAGGAAAGAGTCTCCGAATTGAAAAATCATGGATCAGTTGCATCCTAAGATCCAGCACTAATAACCAATTAACCAGAGAATTTATTTCCTCGCTAAAATACTTCAAACTTTCGAAGTAAACTCGGATTAATTCCATAATAGAGCAGCAGAACTCTTCAAAATCATCCTCGATCTTGGGATGGAAACTCGCCAAGATTTTCGCAGTACCAAAGGTTTCCAATCAAATTCTCCATCCGTCAGAAACTGGGGCCATATCGCTCTTATCTTTAACCTCCAAAATCCTAGAGAAGCTGCTAGCAAACAGATTGTCATGGCTACTAGAGAGAAAGCTGCTGCTTTTAGTTATTAGCTATATACTAAGTAGAGGGACAGAAGTAGCTCTGCGGGAACTGGAGCATAACCTGGCATGCACCCTTGCTAGACGTCAACACTCTGACGTTGTGGTCTCTATCGATTTGGAGGTTTCCAATAGGACACCTAAACATCTGCTTCTGCAACTGGAGAAATAAAAAACAGCTAGTTAATACAAACAGAGCTTTTCTCTCCAACACTTTTCCAACACTCACCTAATCAATAACAGATTCCCTCAAGGATCACCTGTCGGTACAACTTTCTATTACATTCTTTTGCCGAGAGACTAGCGCATTTTGACGTCTTTTTCTTTTTGCAGATAACATCATATGCTATGCTTTTGATGAGGTTTCATTCATTAATCATATGATCAACAAATTTCTGTTTACACCCTCAACTTCCCGAGTTAGGTATACCCCCCCCCCCCCAAAACTACCAATTACACCTAATAGTACTAAGTATCCTCTCTACCAATTCCTTTTAATCCATATGCCCAAGTTCTGTGTACAACTTTTCACCTTGAAGTATTATCATGAACGAAAAACTATACGGGAACATCTGGACAAAAGTAAAATACGCCTACACATTGACACAACCAAGACTCTATGCTGACAGGACAATATGCAGTGATGCATCCAAGAACGAGGAAGCAGTTCGGCTAGCTCTTCGCACCACAGACTTCGATCAGGTCTACTCATACCTGAAGGTTTTAGATACCTATCACCGATACTTCTAACAATGACTGATACATCAAATATTTACTTCCAAGATGAAAAAATATCTTTCTACGAGGACAAAGGTAACTAATATAGAGGGTAATAGTAACCTAGTCAATTCGGTCTCTGAGAGTTTAAACCCACTATTTAGGAACTGCCAATCCTAAGCTATCCCATATATTCAACCTTCCTCTTCCCATTCCCCCAGATAACTCAACTAACTGAGTAAGATCAAAAGTTATGGCTGACGTAGTGCAACAACCATTAAATAGAAGCCAACGAAATGAAGTTGCCAAATCAAGTGGACAACAACAACTAGGGAGGAAACTACAACATCATCGAGCTGAGGGCCAAAGAAAAGCCTAAAAGACGCAAATAACAAGAATATGAAGATATATTCATCGAAGAAGAAACAACATACGGATTCAAAGGATGCAATGTACAGGGTGGGCCAAAAGTCACCATGGGGTTTAAAAATAACTAACTTTTTCGTTTGTACATTGCTCGACACCCTGTTGACCGTTTCTCTTCATTCCTTTCTTACATGATAGCCAAGACAGTTGGCTATCATGTAAAAAAGGAAAAAAGTACTTCGGATAAAAATTAAACTCGAAAGAAGGAAAATTTTAAGACACTTAAATATGAATTACTCCAATAAGAAAATAATTCATATGAACTGCTGATCGTTAGTTGTCAAAGGGTGAGTCCCCTGAGTATGCCCACAATACACATACGTGAGCTTTAAAAATATTGAATTGTAATTGAAAAACCATTAAACCCATATCGAATGTGCAAAACTGCTAACATAATATACAAATACAAAGAATTCTAAAGAAAACATTCCCGCTTTGCTTTGCAAGACCAGGCAGTAGACAGGCACCCCGCAAGCAATCCCAGTTCTTAGAATAATGTCTCGGAAAACAACTTCCTGTTGCTAGATGAAAATAAGCATGAAATGAATGCAGAGCTATTCCTACACCCTTGGGTCTCCTACTCCAAACTTCTTAAAGTATACATCACCACAACCATTCATTATAAAGTGACAAGTCCACCCGCCCAAGTATGCCTGCAGCTGATGAAGTATGTAATTAAACATATCATTACATGTCTATGGCACAAAAATATTAATTTGTAATTAAAAACGTTAAAAGGAATAAATTTGTTTTACGTATAATAGTTGTATAACAAAAAGTTAATATGATCAAAATGGTACAACTCTGTCCACCTAACGAGGTGAGCCATCAACAAATTGGCATATCTATATACTTTATAATCAATGGCTAGGTGCATGCACATGACGCCCGTTGGTGGTTTTGTTGAAGACCATCAACCACTATAAATATATAGCGGTTTCTAGCGCACTCAGGCTTAGAGCAATAAGCTGGTGAACCAAATGAGGGGTAATGTAATAACATACGCCAAGCACCTGTTCTCTACTTTAGTGGTGAGATCTGGGAGGAGAAGAAGGGAATTGTAGCAACAGATATATCTAATAGGCAGGTCGAAGACGAGTGCATGTGCAGGAGCAGGAGTATATTCTACCAACTGGCACTAGAAAAAATCATGTAAACTGCCGGAAAAATGAAGTGCTTCCCCGGTAGTGTTGGTAGCAATCCACCAAGCAATACCGCTGGTATCTAACTAAAGAGAGTCAGATTTAGATATCAGCGGATATGCTGACAGGCAGTCTGCCATTAAGACGTTCGACACTGTGGTGGTAAAATCAAAGCTGGTTCACTTATCCAAAGACAACTTAGAAGAGCTTTCCATATGGCACAAGGTAACCCTATGCTGAGTATCTGGCCATAGAAATGGATGGCTCCGACGCAATATCGTATATGAGTGTCCCGATCGGAACCCTAAGAGGCGGCATCACCAACCAAAGTTAAAGGAAGGTAAATCATGGGTGGGTCAATCGAGAGACCTGCTAAATTACGTGGAAATTAAGGCCTGAAGTAGAAGAAAACATCGCGCATTTGGGGGACCAGAAAGAAAATTAATAAACTAGTAGCGGTAACTGGCTATAGAGTCTAACGGTTTCTTTGGAATCATCTACGACCGTAACATTTCTGTTGTAGCTGTAAACCTTCCGAAGAAATAGAATCAGTTCGACTGTGCTATGCAAGTGTTCTGCTGCTATCAAAACAAGCGGGCTTCTTGGTAGCCATTTCTTCTTGGAGTTGGTAGGGCTACAAAGTACAGAGCTTAGATGTATTCTGAGATTCCTTATGGGATATCTACATGTTATTTTAGAAGTATAGCTTCGAATGAATCTATGATGCGCAATGGACAGTAATCCAAGTGGAGTGGGTTAAGTCTCATATTAGCGGTACCCTACAAATTATCTGGGGAATCGTTAAACTTGAAAATTGAAAATAGTTTACTTATGCAAAAATTTAAAAGAATTTCGAAAGAAGGACAATGGTGTTAAAGAATATGTGGAAAGAATACTTTAAGCATAACAAGCACTCAAAAATATATCAGATACAACTCCTAGAAACCAAAAGCTATGTATGTAATGAAATGATATGTAGTATTGTGCAAACAACATCTAGACCCTAATATTGATCATCGAATAGTTATTGTCTGAAGTCCTACTTAGTTTTAAAAAAAAACCTTACGTTTTATGACATCCCAGTATATTAGTTCATATTTAAGATTTGTTCCAGTTTTTGTGGAAACATTATTTTTCACAAAATGTCAGATTTTTCCAAGATATGGCTACATTCCGTGCCTCTGCAGCATGTAGTATATCTTATATTATCCAGCGCATACCATGCTTTTTTAGAATAGTAAAGCCACACCAACTTGCTTTTCTTATGGAAAGCTCTATTCCAAGAATGTATTGAAAGCTTTCGTTTGTGATCAATATGTACACTCAGGTCATGCAAAAAGAATATTCACTAATGGTATAATGGTACTTACATTATATCTCCTAATTTCAGTCTCGTTTGTATAAGAGCACAGCTTTTATGGTCACTAGTAGTTACAGCCCGCCTCCTTCGTGGCGGAATTCTGGGTGGAATCGCACAACCATCATCAAAGGAAGTCATCATTCCTCCAGTTATCCTGACCATCGGCGATGATCCTCTTCGGCGGTTCGAAATATGTCGGCCAGCAACTCCCCCCAGCATTCTGAAATAAAATGTGAACAATTTTATAGTACTGGAGCTTATTTGGAACAGAAAACGTAAAATTTACATAAATATAAAAAGAAAGAACAATTCTATTCTGGACGGTTTTGCTATGAAAATTCATAACGAAATAAGTAAATCTGAAATTGACTCAGATTGTTGCTAAGTCTCGAGAATTGCGTGGAAAAATCCCTTTATGCGAACGAAAAATCCTTGAAACAAGAAATTTCATTGCAAAAGTGGGCGTTTCATATACGCAGGAACCGTACAATCGTCAGTATGGCTTGGTTCCTGCCTGCCGTATACGCCAAAGCAAACAGCCAAGCTGACCTCATAAATAAACTTAAAATAATTTTTAAATGTGAATTATGGCGAAATACTACGTATTTACTTGAATGCCTAGCAAGATTAGTCCTATGCGGGACCAGCATTATATAGAGAGTTTTGCTATGAAAATTCATAGCGAAATAACGCAATCTGAAGTTGACTTGCTTTGGCGTATACGGCAGGCAGGAACCAAGCCCTACTGGCGATTATGCGGTTCTTGCTTATATGAAACGCCCTCTCTATGCAATGAAATTTCTTTTTTCAAAGATTTTTCGTTTGCATAAAGAGTTTTTTCTACGCAATTCTCGAGTTGCAGACTTAGCAGCAATCTGAGTCAATTTCAGATTGATTTATTTCGCTATGAATTTTCATATCAAAACTCTCTATGTAATGCTAGTCCCTCATAGGGCTAATCTTGCTAGGCAATCAAGTAAATACGTAGTATTTCGCCTCACATAATTCAAACTTAAAATTTATTTTAAGTCTTTATATGGGGTCAGCTTGTGCTGTGTAATGTAGCTGTAATTTATAACGACTCCTAAATTTCAACATTCAGGTAGGTAATGTAGCGGTATGTGAAATTAGAGATATGTGGGCTTGTGTTCACTGTTGCCTTTATTGATGCTTTTTTTCCAATTTACATCAATCACTAAATCTAAATTTATTAGTTCACTGCACTTTAGTTTAATTTTGTGCCTACATTCCAATTGCATATATATTAACATGACATATCTTGGCATATGTTTAATTTTTTTTAATTTTTAATTTGGCATATGTTTAATTCTATGCAAGAAACCTACCACTGAATTTATACACTATTGGTTAGTTTTCCACACAATTCTTATCTTCACAAATGTTGCCCCTTCACCAAAACCAACTGCACAAAATATAAGCATGTGTGATAATGTACCTTAAGATTTGGCACCTTTTATCCTATGCTAAACTGCTGAAAATTGAAAAAAAAACTGGAAATTGAAAAAAGAAAAAGAACTACTTGATCGTATGCTTATGCATGTAAGATCGCTATTACAACTGAGAGTGTTCTTAGGTCTCGCCTCCTTTTTATAGCCTCTAAGCGGGTATTTTGCAATAGGTTCCACAAGGCAAATACGAATTTAGTATCCTTTTCGTACTTGCCCGACTTGTACACATACTTTAAAATGTGCCCATTACTGTTATCTAATTTATTTTTATTAAACATTTCCTAATTTATTTATTTAGATATTTTACTTTCTTCGGAAATTATCAATATGGCGGCTCCCTGCCATATTATTACAATTTCCGATGTGGAACGCAAATATTTCTCTGATTTCTTGCATCTCATTCTCTCGTTTTTCTCTTTCCCACTCATTATGGGAATTAATTTTACCTTTTTATTAAATATCTGCTTACCTGGTGAAATTCGCGTTTTCTATGTTTGCTCAACAGGTTGCGCGCATTTGATTCCACCAAGTTGACTTTTTCGCAAGTCAATTTGACAATATTTCAGTTCGTCAGTGCCGTGTTGTTTTTTGTGTTTTTCGCCACAATTAGGGATTAATTATCTAGGTGAGTACATTTTTTCACTTTTTACGTGTTTATTGTTAATTATATGTGAGTTCCAGCATGAGTAGTTTGCAGGAAATATGCAAACTCTGATAAATTATTCATGTTGGAAAATGATTTGTGAAATGTCAACAATGGTGCAAATTGTTGAATTTTATCAATTATAGTGTTTCTACAGGTTGCGAATTCATGTAATTTGCGTATGTAAACCTATTTGCATGTTTTGAAAATGTTTAATATGCGCAGTATATGAAATTCGCGATAATTTCCAATAGTTGCATTTACATGCAATTGTTGTTGTACTGCCAAGAAATTCGTTTCTTGACAGATTTCACATATACTTTGTAAAATTTATAATTGTTTGCTTACTAATTCATTATTTTATTCAATCTGTACTAATTTATGTATTTTCTTTTAATTTCTGCTTAGTTGCTGACGCTGCAGGATGATCTGGAGGAAATTGGAATACAGAAATTAAGGAAAGTACGAACTATATTATATTCAATTCTAATGTTTTTTTTTTTATTTATTTCAGGTGTGCTCAACAGCTTGGCTGTTTGCTTTGGCGTATATGGCAGGCAGGAACCAAGCCATACTGATAATTTTACGGTTCCTGCATATATGAAACGCCGTCTTTTTCCAATCAAATTTCTTTTTTCAAAGATTATTCGTTCGCATAAATAGTTTTTTCCACGCAATTCTATTCTGGGCAAAGTGCAATATATTGAGGGATTTACTGAAAGACAACCTAAAAACTGTTGAAACTCCTTGCCAGAAAATTTATGAAAAGTTTTCGTTTCGATTCTAGTTGTTTAATTATACGCGATTACATCCAACTGCGATTTCTACAGGTGGTAGTGTGTCTCGTGTTCTATGCGCTTGCACACAAGTTTCACACTGATGATTTGGGGTGTATTTTTCATTCCAGTTGAGGAGATTTGTATAAACTTCCGGTTTTGGTAGTCGACAACTTCTGAAGGCAGAAATATAAACTAAACAAAATACTTTTCATTATTTTTTTGTTATTCAAGGACTGGAAGTAACAACGTAAAGTTTTAAAGGTTTCCAGGAGTACCAAAGAAGGGAACTCTTGGAAAAACAATTCGACTTTGGCTGTCAGCTTTACGGCAGAAAAAAAAGGTTTGATGGAGGTAGCATAAATTTAAAGTTTATTAGAATACGCTCTCGACATTTCGTATCAAGTAATTTATTTTTACTTGCCAGCGTACTATTTATATTGAATATTCTTTTAAATTTGAACAGGCAAAAAGGAGAAATTGGAGGACGATAAACATCCGAATTGGATACCAACTCAGGAATACGTATATCAGAATTTGGTTTATGACATACACATTCACTAATTTGATTATAATAAAAATATAACTAGATTTGAGTGTTTCCTTTACATACTGAAAGATATTTTAAAATTTGTGATAGGTTTCATTTATTAAAAACGAAATTTATGAGGGCCTATCGTACTACGCTTCATGTAATATTTCTTTTAGCTTTCATTTTTTTAAAGCAAAAAGAGCTTTCACCAGTTCATATATTTATTTGAACTTTTATTATATAATTTATTAATCACATGTTCCAGTCGAGTGTTATTACAATCTTTAAATGCAACTGTAAGGCATCTCGCTGGAAGGCCTTAAGATTAGTATTAGTAAAAATATTTGGATTTTTAGACAAGTGATGTTGGAAACAAAGCAGCTTAATATAAATAAAAGCCTCCGTCCAACAATACAAGATTGGGAATCTCATTTAAAATCTATAATTTCAATCATAATAATAATTCGATAACTTAATAATAATTGAATAAATATGCCAATAAATAAATAAATATTAAATGAAGATACGAAATGAAATAAATAATAATTAATAATTAAAGTAAAAAGCTAATAAATAAAACACCGTAAGTAATAACGAGTGAGTTGCTCCTCAGCTCCTAGCCTTAGCAATTTCATTCCCCCTATTTTTTCATGGTTGCTCAAAATTACGCCGAAATTGGAACAATCAAAAAAAGGAGAGAGCAGGAGGTTGGGAATTTCTGGGAGAAGTTTTTTGGCCACGAGGACGGACAGGAATACTAGTCCCACATACAAAAAAAATATAAGTTAAAAATTTTAAATAAAATAAGAAAGAAAGAAAGAATTTAAAAGCGCCCGGGTAAAACAGTAATCTCCATTCTGGGAAGCTTGAAGTCAGCGAAGGCAGCGAAGAAGGTGACGAGAGTACATATAGCAGACAGGAGCACATGGCAAGGTATCCGCAGCTGAAGTTAAACATTTAACCCAAATAAAAAGATATTAATAATATAATTATAAAAATAACAAAATAAAAATATATTTAAAACTTATCAAACTAACCCATAATTTAAATATAAATAGCAACATTTAACACCGTATTTACTAACCCTACTTTCGCTCAAATTCTGGTAGCAGGACGGCCGTGTTAGGGACCACATAGGCAAACCTTTGTAAAGATTCCCAACCTGTGTAATAAAATTTCCTTATATTAAAATTTAAAACAAATATTTTCATTAAGTGCCTAACATCGCAATACACTACAAATGTAAGCTAAAATCCCTAGACTTTTAGCTTACATATTGGGGGCTCAACCGGGATATTTTTTCTATTATCGAGTAACCAATAAATTAATTCACGATTCAAAAATTTATTTCAAGTGTAAATCAGTACTTAGAAATGATTAAATACAAGAAACGAGAATATAATAATTTCCAGCGGCATAGCTACATTCGCTTATCGCTTTTATCAAGATTGCAAAAAAAAAAAAAAAAAGCATTGAAGAATATCGGATCAGTTGGTTAATATAGAGTGCGTAGGAAAAAAGTCATATGTAGCAGAACTGTCAATTGGTTTAGTTGTGAATCAGAGGTGAAAAGTTATTGAGTGCCTGCTAAATTAGTCAATAACTAGCAGTGAGTGGCAATAATTTTGTGAGGTTGCATGCAAATTGCATTTATTACATATCAAGCAAATTGGCATTGGATATAGATGTAGCAGGAAATAAATTGTTGAGCTATTTGTTAAGTGCATAGTTCATCGGTATGTAGGTGTTAAAATTATTTAATACGGGTATTATTTTGGCGCCTTGTGTCTCTTTTAGGTTGCTTTCATTGAGTTGCTCCCAAAGCACGTTTTCAAGTTATGGTTTTTGTTAGCTATAAACAGAATTGGGAAGCCTTTAATCATCCAAAGTCCGACGGCGAAAAATATTATTGACAGTTGGTGAACAATCAAAAGTGGTGGATAATGGTAATTATAAAAAGGAAATGGAAATGTTAAATGTGGCTTAAAAGTCTATTTTATGGAGAAATTTTATAAAAAATTCCTTTTATATATTTGCTGCGGGAATGTATGAAAAGGAATCTGGGTATTTTGCTACCAATCAGTCCGATTTGTCATAGTTGTAAGAAGATAATCGTATGGAGAAAAGGGATCGTACAAAACAAAGGGTATGCTATTAAAGCAGTATTTCTGTTCGTATTATTTTTAGTTTTATATAATTTGATGACTAACTATCCCGATAATAGAACACAAAATAAATTTTATTTCTCTCATTGAAGCTCGATATGGTCAAAATCCATAAAGGGCAATGCTCTTGTAAATACATCGACCTAGAACGTTTACACTTTACTATATAATTCCAATAATACATCATTAAAAAGCGTCATATTTAATTCGATGCCAGCAACATTTAATCATTTCAATAGTATTTTACTAGTAGATAGCACCGATTTTAAACGAAAATTTCCTTCGTTGAATCAGAAGTCATTATCAGAAGAAAACAAACATTCCAATAATAATAAAACCAACAATATCAGTACTAGTGACTTTCTGAATTCAGTTATGACCACATTAGGGTTGAATTAGTTCCCTCAGGTGCCACCGTTTTTTGGCATTAAAGACTGACTGACTGAATCTCATGATCGGTATTTACTCAAACGAATTCCGTGCTGTTGTAAAAGAGGGACCAATCGATATCAATACAACAATGGAATCTTTGGATATTATAGAACAACGATTAGAATCAAAACTTCTTCTGATTTTAGTTAAATAGTAACTTCACACTTTTATATTGCGTGCTATGCTGGTTGGTTCAGTTAATTTAACCTATAATTATTTCGTGTACTATGATGGGTCTATTACTCTTGTGCATGTAATTTTGGTCCAAAGTAATTAATTGTTTTCTTCGAGGACGCTGACAATAAAAGAAAAATTTATTATGCTTAAAATTTATTTTCGTGACAGGTTTTCAATATAATTTCGGCTAATAGGATAGGATAAAGAACTCGATTTATAAAACTTGTTCGGGAAGGATAGAAAATACCTTATTCTCGCTAGTTACTATAGTGCTCTATACATTCGTTGCTACATGGTTGTGTTGTTATTATAACTTATTGGAAAATTTAATAACTTCGAACCATGTCTTATGAGCAGATAGCTGGATTCTGTGCAGATACCGACATAAAATTTGAAATGCGCTGCAGAAATGTGTCGCCTGAGCTATACACAATAGAGGGAAGACGCACCTGGTGGGCCAAACAACTAAAAAAGGAAGCCGGTGCTGACCCTAACGCCCTTCTGGTTAAATCGTATTTGTCACCTTCTGAAGACTTGGAAGAGTGTGGAGCCCTTTTAGAAGAATTCGAGAATGATTTTTCTACAATTGATAATGTTTATTCGGAAGTCTTGGAAGTACGACTTAATCTTCTTTTAACCCGAATAGGAAGAATAGAGTCGGATTCAGAAGACAACAAGGTTTTGAAAGAATCCTTGACTCCGAAGGTAAAGAAGATTATTGTTAAGTTGGAAAAGGCGCAATACCAGGCTTGGAAAGCAAGCTTCGCTCAGAAACCGATTGATAACACCCTCGACGATAAGTTGCAAACCTTAAAACTGGATGACACAATTGATAATGATAATGATCTGCGAAATCCTCCCAACGCAGAACCTCCCAACGCAGAACCTCCCAACGCAGAACCTCCCAAGGTATCACGCGATAGTTTTCAATCTATCCAAGAAAACTTTAGGCCATGCTTTCCAAAAAAAAGTTTTTCCCTTTCTAGACCGGTACCCATGCTATACAAGTGGGGATTTAAATTCACAGGTGATGATGATGATTCCGCTTCAGCCTTCTTACAAAAGGTTGCAGACTTTTCGCGATCAAGGCAAGTTAACGAATCCGAATTATTGAGAACCATATCCGACCTATTAGATGGATCCGCATTACGTTGGTATCGCCGAAAGCGGGATACATTCGAGGGTTATCAAGATTTCGTGACGCAATTTTTAAAGCACTTCGAGCCTTTGCTACATACTGACCAACTTTTAGAATTTTTACGAGAACGCAAGCAATTCAACAATGAGTCAATTACTCAATATATTTCCTTCATGGAAGATCAATTCTTTCGGCTACCTAAAATCCCTAATGAACGCGAGAGGGTAAGAATGATACGCAAGAATCTTCTGCCAAAGTACATAAGGGCCATTGCTCTCCTAGATTTCTCAACGGTTGACCGCCTTGAAGAAGCCTGCCAGAAGGTTGAAGTTAGTGAAATTCAGGCGCAGGTTAACGGAAGTACGCATGAGCGGAAAGGTTTTGCACTCTCATCTACTTACCGCCCATATCATCCTACGAATTCTTCATTACATGCTACTCCAACTAGTGCAGTCCGACAGAATGTTAACTCCGAACAAATACCAAAGAATTCAGGTATGACTTATGATAATTGGAGGAAACCTTTCAACGGCAACTCTAATAACACAGGCCCTTCTCCACATATTCGATTTAATAGAGATTCGCAACAACCTCCTAATTACAGTCACAATCGCTACACTTCTAATAATTCTCAAAATCCCCATTATTATCAACGCAACAAGTCCATTGAAACTAAACCAAGATACGCTCCGCGGTCACAAAATCAGAGACAGATGCAAGTCAACTGTTTAGACTCTTCCCATTCTGCAATAGAAGCGCATACGATAGAACCATCGAAAAGCGAAATCCATATAAACGAAAAAGATTTTCCGTTTATCCCTCCTAATGCCTCTGGAGGTTACGATGCTACTGAAGTCTGTGAAGGAAATCGAAACTCAAGGAATTATTCCACGGATCCGGAAAACGACGCCGGGGCTACTCAATAGTGGACAAGTGCAGCCCTGGGCGGTCAAGGTCCACCACATTAATTCCAGATCCAGTAATTTTAAAGAAGGATAGCGATACTAGACCCTACCTCACTGTTAATATATACGGGCATGGCGTTAGAGGTCTCCTAGATTCAGGAGCCAATGGTTCTGTCGCAGGGAAGTTTGGCATTGAGACTCTTGTGAAGTTGGGACTTAAACAGCAGTCTGGCAATATTTCTTTTATTAAAACAGTAGATAGCTCATGTCACCATATTTCGGGATTCTTTAACGTCCCTGTTGAATTCAAAAATGAACTAAAAGTTGTTCGTGTACTTGCGGTTCCTACTTTAAGACAACATTTAATTTGGGGAGTTGATTTCTGGGACGCCTTTAAGATAAGACTAGAAAGGATTTCTAATACCTACTGGTCATGCTACAATTATTCGACAGAACAAGATCTAAGGGTAGGGATATGTACACCAACATTCAAAGAAAAGGAAGCGATCCGTGCTTGTTTGAAAAAATTTGATCGATTAGAGCGTCCTACTCTTGGCAGGACTAATTTAATCGCCCATGACATTGACACGGGTAATGCTGACCCAATAGTTCAACGTGGCTATGAAGTTTCTCCTGCTGTTCAAGCCCGCTTTGGTAAGGAATTAGACAGGATGAAAAAGTTGCAGGTAATTGAACCTTCCAAAGGTCCTTGGTGCTCGCCGGCTGTCCTGGTGAAAAAGTCAAACGGCAAAGATCGTTTGTGCCTAGACAGTCGCAAATTGAATGCTGTTACAAAAAAATGTGCATACCCATTACCGCGGATTACAGAAATCTTAAATCGCCTCAATAATGCCAAATATTTATCTTCTATTGACCTGAAAGATGCGTTTTGGCAAATACCACTATCCGAAGCCTCCAAAGAAAAAACCGCGTTTTCAGTGCCCGGTCATGGGTTGTGGCAGTTTGTGGTAATGCCGTTCGGACTTACTAACAGTCCTGCTACACAACAGCGCCTCATGGACAGACTCTTCGGCCCAACAGAGAAAAATATCTTTACCTATCTGGACGATCTCATAATTGCTACGTCGACATTCGCTGAGCATTTACGCACACTTGAGCGGGTATCAGACCGCTTATTTGAAGCTAATCTAACCATAAACAAAGAAAAGTGTCAGTATTTTAGATCCAGCCTTAAATACTTAGGCTTTATTGTCGACTCTGAGGGACTGCGAACCGATCCTGAAAAGGTTCAAGCCATGATAGACTTTCCCCGGCCTAGGAATTTTACAGAAATGAAGCGATTTATAGGGCTAGCATCGTGGTACCGACGCTTCGTGCGAAATTTTGCTCAAATAGCTGCCCCCCTGCATGAACTTACGAAAGGAGGTAAAAAGCGACAGCCATTGAAGTGGACGCCCGAGGCTGACAAAGCGTTTAATGAATTGAAAGGTGCGCTGGTCAAGACCCCGGTACTTACCAATCCTGACTTTGAGAAGCCCTTTTTCATCCAATGTGATGCTTCAAACCATGCCATTGCTGGAGTTCTTTTCCAAAGGGACAATGCTGGGAATGAACATCCTATCGCTTATGTTAGCCGAAAACTAAGAGGTGCAGAATTAAATTACAGCGTGACTGAAAAAGAATGTCTAAGCATCATTTTCACAATGGAAAAGTTACGTGGGTTTCTCGAAGGTCAAAAGTTTTTCATTCTTACAGACCATTCCCCTCTAACTTGGCTTTTCCGCCAACAAAATGTTGTAGGTCGAATTGCTCGTTGGATATTACGACTACAACAGTTTGACTTCGAGATAAAGTATGTCAAGGGTAAAAATAATGTAGTTCCCGATACCCTTTCCAGAGCCCCTGAAATTAATTTAATAGATTGCCACCCAAGGGAGTCTGACGAGTGGTATCAGTCAATGATTCAAAAGTTGATAGATTGCCCATTACGTATGAAGAACTGGAAACTGGAGGATAATATTCTGTATATCAAGCCGCTTCAAGAGTCCATTAGACCGCATGATAATAAATGGAAACTCGTCGTACCAACGTCTAAACGCCATGATGTATTGAAGGAATGTCACGATTCCCCATTTGCAGCCCACTTAGGGAGCTATAAAACACAGAAGAGGATCGCAGATCGATATTATTGGCCAGGAATGATGAAGGACATCATCAACTATGTCAAAAAATGTGAAATCTGCCTAAAATCGAAGCCGACGACCAAACCTCCATTTGGGCCACTAGGAAAATTTAAAGCAGCGAATCGTCCCTGGCAAATGATTGCTCTCGATCTCATCGGTCCGCTGCCACGGTCCACGAAAGGAAACTGCTGGCTATTAGTGATTTCAGATTGGTTCACTAAAATGCCATGTATCTTCCCCATTCGGGAAGCTACTTCAAAGAAGGTCGCGGAAATAACGGAAAGTCAAATTTTTCTGGAATACGGAGTTCCAGAGATAGTCATTACTGACAATGGGCGACAATTTGACTCGAAAGAATTTAGGAAACTCCTTCAAGACTACGGTATCCGAAAATTCTGGTTAAATTGTAAATACCATCCTCGCAATAATTTTTCAGAAAGATGGAACAAGGTCATTGGTAGTGCGCTCAGATCATATGTGACCGACAATCATAGATTATGGGATCGTGAGATAGGCGCAATTCAAGTTGCGTTACGAACTGCAGTAAATGCAGTAACAGGATATTCCCCTTTTTACTTAAATTTCGGCCGTGAATATATGTTTTCAGGCCTAGACTATAAATTGTATGATCCAATCGAAGGTTCGGCAATATCATATAGGACTAAATTTTTAACCCGCCTCGTGAGCACTTATGACGATATTTCCAAAAGAATACTCAAAGCCTACGAGGTCAATAAACATTATTTTGATAAAGGGAAAATTAAAGTTTCATTTTCAATAGGAGACAAAGTATACAAAAGAAATTACGTATTATCGGATGCAACGCAAAAGTTTTCCGCAAAGCTAGCTCCTAAATACGTGAGATGCTCTGTAATCGATAAAAAATCTGATTTAGTTTATAAACTAGCTAACGAAGAAGGCAAAGATATAGGTTGGTGGCACGTAAAGGATATTAAACATGTTTAATTGGTATTCCTCTAAACACTCATTGTTAGGCATCACCACATATTGAAATCATGATATACTTAGGTTAGGTGTGATTTAGGTTATTAATTTGAGAATTATAAGGTAGATTAAATTGTAGTTAGGTTGAATTATAAGCGTTAAAAACAAAAGGCTTGGTAGTCTATGGTAGGAAAGTAATAGGGAATCTGACTATTAAGATTTTGTTCTTGATAGCTCATACCTGTACCTTTCATTAATGAAGAACCAAGAAGACATGGTCTTTTACAGTATGACTGGAACATACTGCCAGTGGACACGATTACTTAGTAGTGAGGAACCAGGAGATTCACCTCCAAAGTGTACTCCTCGTTGTAGCATAGACTTAGCATACCGCTCACTATGACCTCACGTTTATTTAGTTCCATACTGATATCGATAGTTAAATTTTAGCACATACTAGCTCAAGGTTATTGAACTTTTGCTCGCACTCAATACAAAAAAAAAAGTTATAAGTTTTTTTATTTTGCCTACTATTAGAAATTATTGCCAATTGATTCGGTGTTCATATTCTTGTAATATCACGAGTACGTAATTGCTAATAGCGGCCTCCTCTACGATAAAAATTAAGAATACGCACATAAGTACTATGGAGGCAATGAAAAAAAAAAAAAAAAAAAATGTTTCACATATTTTTTTTTTCCCGGGAAGCGGGAGAATGTAAGGCATCTCGCTGGAAGGCCTTAAGATTAGTATTAGTAAAAATATTTGGATTTTTAGACAAGTGATGTTGGAAACAAAGCAGCTCAATATAAATAAAAGCCTCCGTCCAACAATTCTAGTAATAAAACAAGAATTATCCTTCTTTTTTTTTATAAGTACAAGATTGGGAATCTCATTTAAAATCTATAATTTCAATCATAATAATAATTCGATAACTTAATAATAATTGAATAAATATGCCAATAAATAAATAAATATTAAATGAAGATACGAAATGAAATAAATAATAATTAATAATTAAAGTAAAAAGCTAATAAATAAAACACCGTAAGTAATAACGAGTGAGTTGCTCCTCAGCTCCTAGCCTTAGCAATTTCATTCCCCCTATTTTTTCATGGTTGCTCAAAATTACGCCGAAATTGGAACAATCAAAAAAAGGAGAGAGCAGGAGGTTGGGAATTTCCGGGAGAAGTTTTTTGGCCACGAGGACGGACAGGAATACTAGTCCCACATACAAAAAAAATATAAGTTAAAAATTTTAAATAAAATAAGAAAGAAAGAAAGAATTTAAAAGCGCCCGGGTAAAACAGTAATCTCCATTCTGGGAAGCTTGAAGTCAGCGAAGGCAGCGAAGAAGGTGACGAGAGTACATATAGCAGACAGGAGCACATGGCAAGGTATCCGCAGCTGAAGTTAAACATTTAACCCAAATAAAAAGATATTAATAATATAATTATAAAAATAACAAAATAAAAATATGTTTAAAACTTATCAAACTAACCCATAATTTAAACATAAATAGCAACATTTAACACCGTATTTACTAACCCTACTTTCGCTCAAATTCTGGTAGCAGGACGGCCGTGTTAGGGACCACATAGGCAAACCTTTGTAAAGATTCCCAACCTGTGTAATAAAATTTCCTTATATTAAAATTTAAAAGAAATATTTTCATTAAGTGCCTAACATCGCAATACACTACAAATGTAAGCTAAAATCCCTAGACTTTTAGCTTACACAACAATAACGAAAACATAAAATTCCATAAAAAGAATAAAATCTTGGTAATAATAAGAATGTTCCTGTACCAAAAAATAAATTTCACTTCTACATTCAATGGGACAGTCTCGACTTTTAAAATAATTTTTAAAATTATTTTCTGCTAAATTATATGGACGCTTGATCCCTAAGATTATCTTTCAATAACAGTCACAGATAGCTATGCCATCAGAAGACGCACCAATATATGGATACTCAAAGTATCTGAAAAAGTGTAAGATTTAAATTAGTTATTTTTTAATAAAAAAATAAAAGAAATACAATCTATCTACCTTTTTCTATTAAAATAGCAATTAAACAAACCCTGAGTATTAATTATTATAAAAATATCAACAACATTACTATTAATTATAATTTCTTACGCAACATTTGAACGTAAAGCATCTTTACACCGTTTTGTTTCTAATTTATCGAAAAAATCATTAATTGTTCCTCTATACCCATTATTAATATCACAATTCATCCTGCAATATATAATTTTTCACAAAATGGCTCACACTTAAATATTTCACCGGCAGGTTGTGAACAACCGAAACAAATATTGAAAATTTTGGCATTTAACTCTTTATTACCGTGAAATTATAAAAAAAAGAAACAAAAACTGAGTACCTTACTAAGGCAAAATAAAGGTTTGATAATGTTGCTGAAAGGAAACAGTTGTATACGAAATGAAATGAGATGACGTAACCAAGCATGCTATGGAAAAATAACAGACGTTATGCATAGATATATTTCATGTTATGTTACAAATTTTTGGCAGAAATATAAGGATATGAACCTCCATTTTGTGCTTTTAAAATTGAACAAGGTTACGTACTATATTATGTACTTGACTTGTAGGTAGTGTCTACGACACGTGAGGACAGTTCAGTGAAATATTCTGCAAGTCAACCCAATTTATCAATGAGGTCAGTTCATTGCCCGGTGCAATGTACGGGCAAAGGTGCAACGAATCAATTTCATGAAATATTGATTGCGGCATCAGCAAAATGAAGGCACCATCAATGAACGGCAGGTACACGGACATATCGGGCGAGTAATAGAAATCGGGGAATTGAAATCATTTTTGTGTGTTATAATATTATTATATATATATAGTTATAATAGTTTGCTTCTTAATTATTTACAAATTTATTCTGTGGTGTTCTTTTTCTTTGTTATTACTATTTTACCTCGCGCGTTATCATTTAATTCAGTTCAAGTGTCGAGTGAAAGAAGATAAAGGACGTAAAACAATCATTGGTCCTTCGAGCCGGATCTAGCATCCAGGAGCATCATTAGTGGAGTATTTAAGTATCCTCTACAAAACCTGTAAGTCCCATTCTCTTTCATTAGGCTAAGTGAAGTGCAAATTAAGTGTCAAGTGTTTATCTCTACTAACAAAAATGTCTGAAAATCAAGTTGCTAAATTGATTCAAGCTCAAAAGAACTTAATCGAGCAAATGACCAAATTTGTGTCAAACACAAAAAAAACCCCTCTTCCTCGACGTACACATGGTTATTATATTGCTCGTATAAATGGCTGGCATGATCTTTGGCAAAAATTTCTTGGCCATGAAGCTACGCTAAGTCAGCTAAAATCATCTGAAACTCCGAAATTGATTATTTCAAAGATGATCTTTTTCAAACACAAGAAGCACTTTTTTACGACTTCAAAGGTGAGCTGGTAGAAAATGAAGAAAAGTTAGAAAAGGCAGCTCAATCTGGTGATCCCACAATCCCGGGTATATCCGCTACAAATTCTTCAACACATGTTGATAATAAATCCCTAGGGTAGTCAAATCTCCCTAGAATATCTTTACCGAAATTTTCTGGTAATTACAATGATTGGGTAAGCTTTCGAGATCTTTATCTCGCCGTGATTCATCAAAACCCCAGTCTAGAAGATGTCCAAAAATTACGTTATCTAAAAACAACTCTAACAGGTGAAGCAGCATATGTAATAAAACAATTTAGCATAACTCAAGCAAATTACGCATCCGCTTGGAAGTCATTAACCGAGATATATGAAAATAAACGCATTCTCGTATCATCTCTATTAAAAACCCTCACCTCACAGCAAAAACTTTCAGTTGAATCAGCTCATTCCATTAAGGGTCTTTTGGACGTAACCAGTGAGTGCATTGCTTCATTAAATAATTTGCAAATTAACACCTTGCACTGGGACTCCCTTCTCATTCATCTACTCATTCAAAGACTTCCGGCAGAGACTCATAAAGCATGGGAAGAGTCTATAGGCGACACTACAGATGTTCCTACATGGAATGAATTAAAAAAATTCTTAGAGCTCAGATTTCGAACATTGGAAGCGATATCTGGGACAAAACAGAAAACGAACTCTCCATATGACCACAAAAGATTCGAGGAAAGCAATAATAAATTAAAATTTCAAAATTTTCACATGACTCAAGCAGCATGTAAAATTTGCAATGAAAATCATCCCATTCGCCTATGCCCCAGATTCTTAAAATTTCAACCCACGCAACGCTTGAAAATTGCCAAATCAAAGGGATATTGTATCAATTGTCTAGGCAAATATCATACATTTAATAAATGCCTAAGTACTGCACGGTGTATTCAATGCGGAGAAAAGCACCACACTTTACTCCATTCAGCATTTAGTAAACAAACGACGAACCTAGCATCAAATTGCATTACAAATTCTAAGTCATCCGTCATGACCTTCCCCAACAAAACAAATATGGAAATATCAGCTTCAAATGTTTCTTCGCTTTTCATATCAGAAAACCGACAGGTACTGCTAGCCACGGCACTTTTATATGTTGAAACCCCTGAAGGCCGTCAAGTAGCAAGAGCATTGATAGACCCAGGGTCTCAAATAACATTCGTGACTAATTCTCTTATACGTCGAATGAAAATTAAAATGAGTAATACATTTGTTAAGATCACAGGTCTGGCAAATAGCGAAGCTGCCAGTTCACGTAAGATGGCAAAATTAATCTTAAGATCAAGATATCAAGATCTAAGTGTGGAAGCAGATGCTGTCACCCTCGATACTTTAACAGACTTTCTACCATCCAAAGCCTTCCTTCAAGGCAGATGGGAGCACATCGATAACTTACTTTTAGCCGATCCTACATATCACATACCCAATCGAATAGACATCTTAATTGGAGCAGATGTCTACCCTTAAATTATACGAGAGGGAGTGGAAATAGGCCCTCTTGGCACTCCCATGGGCCAAAATACAATATTCGGATGGATATTATCTGGGCAAATTAACAGTAATACACCGAAAGTAGCTAAAACCGAAGTAATTTCTTTTGTTAATACCCTCGAGTTAAATTTTGACTTAAGAACATTCTGGGAAATAGAAGAGCCTTATCCATTCAAGCCTGAAAACCTCGAAGACATACTATGTGAAGAAATCTATCGAACCACACATAAACGAAAAGCTGACGGATCTTACGTTATTAGACTACCGTTCAAAGCTGCATCAGAACCCTGGCTAGGCTCCTCTCGCAACATTGCTATGAAGCGTCTCCTTTCTATGGAAAAGGCCATTCAAAACAGAGGGTTATTTAGAGAGTATAATGAAATATGAAAAATGATAATGGAAGAAGTAGTACCGCAGGAAAAGATGAAGAAGTTTCCGGGCGGTAATGAAATCATTACAATTTTTAAAAGTAATTACCTCCTTCATCACGCCGTAATTAAAGAAGCGAGTTCCACCACTAAGCTAAGGGTAGTTTTTGACGCTTCTTGTAAAACATCATCAGGGAAATCATTGAACGATCTACTAATGACAGGACCATCCCTTCAAAGGGATCTCACGATTCTCTTATTAAGTTGGCGATTTCACAAATTTGTTTTTTCAGCTGATATAGAGAAAATGTATCGTCGTATTTGGGTACACCCTGATGATACTGAATATCAACGTATTTTGTGGAGATCGACTGTGAATCAGAATGTAAAAGATTACCGTCTTATGACAGTAACCTTTGGAGTTTCATGCGCCCCTTATCTAGCAATCAGGACCCTTCAGCAACTAGCCCAAGATGAAAAAAGCGACTTCCCTGAAGTATCGAAATGTTAATTAAACCATTTCTATGTCGATAACGTTTTAACTGGTCACGACAGTATCGAAAAAATCGTTAATTTAAGGAAAGATCTTATTTTGCTGCTCAAACGGGTAGGGTTTCTCTTGCGCAAATTTGCGGCAAATCATCCAGATATATTAAATGATCTCGCCTCTGATGACGTAGCCAAGGAACCCATTGCGCTGTTTGACGGATAGTCAACTATTAAGGCATTAGGGATTAGCTGGAATCCAAAGGAAGACGCCTTCTGTTATAAACTAACCATAGATATGAGTGGAGAACCAACTAAACGCAGTATTTTATCAAAAATAGCCAAACTCTTTGATCCTTCAGTGTGGCTCAGTCCTATTATAATTTGCGGAAAGATTTTAATGCAAAAACTCTGGCTTGTAGGAATAGACTGGGATACTCACCTTCCAGAAGACCTATTGCAAGAGTGGGTTACGTTCGCTTATGATTTAAAAGCCATCGAACAAATAAGATTGCCCAGATGGCTAGGTTATCTTACCATCGCAAAAATCGAATATCATGGATTTTGTGACAGCTCCGAACGAGCATATGCAGCAGTTATTTATGCACGAACTATTACATCTGATGGGCATATTTCTATTCAGCTAATTATTTCCAAAACACGAGTTGCGCCTGTCAAGACAATTTCTCTACGCGATTGGAGTTATGTGGAGCACATCTTCTTTCAAAATTGGTGACCCACTTATGAAAACATTTAGGGCAAGCTGAAGCATTTCATCTCTGGACGGACTCTACCGTGGTCCTCGCTTGGCTGAATAGTCATCCAAATCGATGGAAGTCATTTGTCGCCAATCGAGTTTCTGAAATTCATAACAACACCACTGAATGTTGTTGGCGTCATGTACCTTCGGAGCAAAATCCCGCAGATCTAGCATCTCGGGGAGTGCATGCATCCGAGCTTGTGAAAAGCAAGTTATGGTGGAAAGGTCCAGATTGGTTGGTAAAGAACTCTGAAGACTGGCCGAAACTCACAGCGGACCCTGACTATGATCTTACATTGAAAGAAATGAAGAAAATCAGATCTTATCAACTTAAATTAGACACAGAACAAATAGCTAACAGATTTTCAAACTTCAACAGAGCTTGCAGAGTTGTTGCATACTGTCGTCGATTTCTTGAAAAATGCAAAGGAAATAATAATAAACCAATGCCCTCTTATCTAACTGTACAGGAGCTACAGGATGCGAGACTCAAACTAGTTCAGGAAAGTCAACAATATTCATATTATCGAGAACTGGAAGAATTGCAGAGAAAATGCCCAATATCTGCAAAAAGTCCGATCAAATCTCTCAACCCATTTTTAGATGAATCTAATATTTTACGCGTCGGAGGTCGTCTCGAAAACTCAAGTTTAACATTCGCAGAAAAGCATCCAATAATACTATCCCGCACATCGAAATTAACATCTTTATTAATTAATTACATTCATAAAATCACATTACATGGCGGTCCAAATTTAGTACTAGCAACTTTAAGGAAAGGTTATTGGATACCAGGCGTGAAAGGTACAATTAAAAAGTTATTACACCAATGTATAACATGCTTTCGTTGAAGGAAAGAAACTGCAAACCAAATCATGGGCAATCTACCCCCACCACGAGTAAATTTAGAACGTCCATGCCATGCTGTAGGTATCGACTTCGCAGGTCCTATCAATATAAAATTAAGCAAAGTTCGTAATGCAAAAACTTCCAAAGCATATATTGCTATATTTGTTTGTTTCGCTACGAAAGCCATGCATATCGAAGTGGTGAGTGACCTAACGTCGGAAGCCTTTTTCGCTGCGTTACGTAGATTTTTCTCCAGGCGAGGAGTCTGTAAGGACATCTACAGTGATAACGGAACCAATTTTATTGGAGCCTCTAAAATGCTTGAAAAGGAAATAAATGAAGCCATAAAAGTGAGCATTCAAAAGGCCAGCGAGGCTTTTGCCACACAAAATGTGACTTGGCATTTCATTCCTCCAGCCACTCCCCATTTTGGAGGCTTATGGGAGGCTGGAGTGAAGTCAATTAAATATCATCTTCGCAGGATAGTTGGCCAAACATTATTGACATTCGAAGAACTCAATACGATTCTAATACAAATAGAAGCAATACTAAACTCCCGGCCGCTATGCCCTCTAACAGAAGATCCAGAAGATTTAACTCCTCTCACTCCAGGACATTTCCTTATTGGAAATGCTCCATTAACTTTACCTGAGTCTGATTGGGACCATGTAAACATATCATCATTATCCCGCTGGCAACATTTGTAAAAACTGAAAAACGACTTTTGGAAGCGATGGTCGACAGAATATCTCTCTCGACTACAGCATCGACAGAAGTGGAAGTCTGAACAATCCCCTGTTCATATTGGAGATCTCGTCATTTTGAAAGACGAAAATCTTTCTCCATCTGCCTGGCGGTTGGCCAGAGTTGTAGAAACACACAGAGGAAAGGATAACCAAACTCGAGTTGTGACTCTCAAAACTTCAAGCACGCAATTGAAGAGACCAATAACCAAGATATGCGTTCTGCCATTTCAGAAAGAACAACTTGCTTAAGACATAACCTATTAAATAGTTATTTATCGAAATCAAAGCTTAGTTTTAGTAAACTTTATTAATTATAAAATTATGTATAACCTCATTCACAGCGAATAAAATACATCATGTGGAACCAATTTCTGCCTTTCGTCTTCCTCCAAGGAGTCTTGGCTCTGATAGCATACGATTGTGGCCATGAGAAGATTAATCGTACGAGAATTTCCGTTCTAAGTGTGAAAAGATGCACTTTCAAAGCATCAAATGTCCTTCAAGAACACGAAGATATTCAGTTATTAGAATTAACAGACGTCACATCAATCCACGTTTATCAATGTAAAATTAATGTGTTGCAATCCGTATATTTCTGTGGTATGTTCAGCCATCTCTCGTTGGCCGCGGGAGGCTTAAGTACCTTCATTACTGACCTAACACAAGAAGAGTGTATGAAGATTCATCAGCAGGGCACTTACCGTTTGCTAAATAACAAATTACTTGAAAATATCGAAAAGAACGCTACATCTCGGTACACAGAAATTATAGCAGGTTTCGTAGATGCAAAGGCAAACTGTGTTGGAACATCATATACCTATGGCGCGAATAGTTGGGAAAATGTTATTGTCATACATGCTATGGAATTTACAATAACAGATTATATCACTACTGTCCGACTGGAAGATAATCAAGTTATCTTACGCAGCAATATTCTCTGCCCATATCTCAAAGGCAAATGTGTAGATCCCGAATATGGTATGAATTTCTGGGATATGATTCCAGATACGTCCTGTGAAGCATTAACATACAATGTACTATACGAAGGCAATGCTACAAAAATTCAAACCTTAGACGTAACTGAACAACAAATGCACATAGTGTACACAGTCGATATAGGCAACGTGATCTTCGCTTTGGAAACCCGGGTTCCAAACTGAACATCCAAGGCTAATAATAGTCAAGAAAACCACTGGCGATTATATATTTAAAACAAAGTCTACAAAAAGTTTAGATCTTTTTACGTATATTAATACTAAATTCGTCTACGTGGTGAGACATATTAAAAAACAGATTGAAGATCTTTATGCCCATCTGATACACAAGAAATGTGAACTGGAGCGTCAAGTCTTAGAGACGCAATTGGCAGTTGCGCATCATCATCCTTCTGAATTCGCTTTCATGAAAATGAAAGAGGCTGGCTACACCGCTGTATCACGCGGAGAAATAATATACCTCATAAGATGCCAAGCCGTAGAAGTCGCAGTCAGGAAAACTGATCGATGTTACAATGAGCTCGCCGTTACATATAATAACAAGAGTTATTTCATGGCCCCAACTAATCATCTGTTACAAGAATACGGTACAGAAATACCATGTTCTAACACTCTCAGCACAGCATATTTACTGCATGCCGCATGGTACGGCTTCACACCCGAAAGTCATAGATTAGAACCTCCCGAACATCTAAACCCATCGGAAGATATTCCATGGAAGTACGAAGATACTCATGATCTGATCAAGTCAGGAATCTACACCTATGAAGCCACGGATGAATTGAGAAGACAAATTATGTATCCATCCGAGAGAAAAGTCATCGAAAATGTCCTTACGAAAGTGATAATAGGACATAACACTGACCGACAAAATATTCGTTTGCTCTCTTCAGGGCATCTAAGTCAAATTCAAAGTTATCTGCAAGGAACTTGGTCGTTTTTCACTGCGTTTGGAAATATTACATCTGCCATTTTGGGCACCTGGTTCGTCATTCGCTTGATAAAATACCTTGCGAGCATCATCATAAATACACGCATTATTCAAAACATTCATGGAAAGAGTTGGTGGCTATTGGCTGCAATCTGCAGCCCGCTCACCACATATCTATTGCATAAACAAGCGCGACGACCCCACTCAGAACCGGACATTCAGCTGACATCTGTAGTAACCAGCCAAACTGCAGCTTGTCAAGGCAATGAGACTTCTCCAATATCGATAACAACAATCGACTCACCAGTCTCTATTGCAACCTCTATAAACCTTGACACTTTGAAGCAGCAGACCAGAATCTATCCATCGTTAAAAAATGAAGGCACTTCACTATCCACCTAATACTGAAACCTCAACCAAAGTATTTCACCTATCCTTACATCCAATTCCCTTATGCAGGGCGAGTCGGAGCGCCCTTCAAGTAACTCCTTCATCAGCGGATGATTATCTTGCGCAGGGAGGAAATGCCCTCACAAGAAACATCCATATCTAATAATAATTTTATCCTTCCAGTTATTGAAACCATAGGATTTCAAGGTCCCCCGAAATGTCTACGACACGTGAGGACAGTTCAGTGAAATATTCTGCAATTCAACCCAATTCATCAATGAGGTCAGTTCATTGCCCGGTGCAATGTACGGGCAAAGGTGCAACGAATCAATTTCATGAAATATTGATTGCGGCATCAGCAAAATGAAGGCACCATCAATGAACGGCAGGTACATGGACCGGAAAAGGTAGAGCAGTCTTCACATATCGGGCGAGTAATAGAAATCGGGGAATTGAAATCATTTTTGTGTGTTATAATATTATTATATATATATAGTTATAATAGTTTGCTTCTTAATTATTTACAAATTTATTCTGTGGTGTTCTTTTTCTTTGTTCTTCTTTTATTATAATAAAATAAGAAATAAAGTTATTAATATTTTACCTCGCGCGTTATCATTAATTCAGTTCAAGTGTCGAGTGAAAGAAGATAAAAGACGTAAAACAATCAGTTAGTTTAAATCAACTATTAAAGAACAAGTTTCGGCTTCGAACCATTTAACACCAAGTGAGAGAAGTGCGTTTCAGTTTATTATTGTGAGAAAGATCATACCTTACGATCTTTCCAATATGCTAATAAAAATATATTTATAGGTTCCTAGGTACCTGATTGAACAATAAGTTTTGCTCTGGCGACTTTTTGCTTCGTGGTGAAAATCTCTCTGGGTTTGATCATTAAAAATAGTAGTGGATCCTGGGCAGTAAAAGACAATATATAATTCACAAGGTACATTGAGAAGGCTGGACAAATGCAAAATAAGTCTATGGGCCAACCTATCCGCTTCAGTACGAAGCGGAAGGATTTTGCTGGCATTGTGCCTAGATGTCCCATCACAATAACTTTAATCCGCGGTAGTTCCTTATATGATTACCGAGGTTAATTGTATACGTGTTCAAACAAGTTACAGTTTTTGATAACAAAAATAACTGTATAACAAATTCACAGCAAGTAATGATAATTAAATTATTATATATTCACCTCAAATTGCAGCTAAACCATTGCACAGCCGTTCGATAAGAAATTTCACAATTTTAAAATGGCAGAAAATATTTTCTTGCTGAAATGTTGGTATGCTGCCCGTGCTCTCGTTCGAATCTTGGTTTTTTGGAACTTTACCCCCCCCCCCCCCCCCGAATGACTCCCATCCGTTTTAGAGTTCACGAACTCAAAAGGAAAATCATTTAAGCACTTAATTTATTAGTTATGAGTTGGCTCAGGTTTCTGTAAGGAACTGGTCAGGGAACGTAGTATGCAAGTCCTCGTAAATAACGCGCTCTACACAAATATGTATATTATGTGGTAAATCAAATAGCCAATAACAAAAAAAACGCAGTACTTAACTCCGTCTCCTGAGGAGGTTCTCACCACATGTCTACTTCACCCCTCCTTGGATCAGCTCTATTGTGAAATTTTTCCTTCTCCGATATTTCTCGTCTTCTTCTTCTTTTCTTCATCTTTTGTTTTCTCTGCTTCGGCCGATACTTCATTGATTTAACCTTTAAATTTGATTAATTTTTCAATTTATCTTTCTTCATCTTTAATCTTTCTCTACTCGTTAGCACTTCGACAATTACTCTTCGAATGGCTGGGCTGTTCGCTTCACCTACCAAAGACTTCCCCTATCAAATTACCCCATTATTGTAGGTTCCGATCTATTACCAGTTTACATGCAAGGTTGAACCATGGTTACTCGACCATGCTTGGCTTTCGTAGTCGAGTCCTATGGTGTCCTATAAATGCTAAGGAAGATCTAGTCTCTAACGTTGTATAATAATTAACTCGGCGTTTAAAATTTCAAACATAAAATTTAATTCAAACTATTGCTTCATATCACAGTACAAAAAATTCAAATATTAACTCAATTAACACAAATTAACCTACATATTATTATAAAATCCAATAATAAATTCAACAAAAAAAAAACAAAAAAAAACTCAAACGAATTAAGAATTCAAAACAAAATTCAGTTTCCAAAAATGACGGTCGAACTGATGTTGTAATCTTCGTTCCTTTAGAACTGGAAAATAAAAGAGCCAGAATAAATTCTGTGTTAACAGAAGAAATTTCTGTGAATTTATTTTAGAAATTATTTGCCGAATGAATAAATTCGTAAGATAAAACTTTGGTGCTGAAACGTGAGGTTAAGAAGGCAGCAAATTGCTTCCATAAAGAAATAATTTAGATTAGTCTCTGAATGTAGAATTATTCTGTGTATACGCAGAAGGGTCGCGATGTGCTTCTATAAGATAGCAATGCAGATTAATCTCTGCCTCAGAATTATTCTTTTGCTTAGGTGTGGCCAAGAGAATAGCATATTAGTTTCTGCGGCAGAAAGATTCTTCTGCTTACGTGAGCGCAGGAAAGTAGCAGATTACTTTCTGCGGCAGAATTATTCTTCTGCTTATGTAAGTGTGGGCAAGAATTTTGCAGATTAATCTCGGCAGCAGAATTATTTTTCTGCTTAGGTGTAGGCAGGAGTGTAGAAAATGATAGATATTTTCAGATTAATCTCTGAAATATAGAATAAAGAAGCATTTATGTCGCATTCACAATGCAGAGTGGCATCTTTTTTTTTCGCACGCAGTAGTGCATATGGCTATCTCTGTTTGGCTCAGAGTGGCGCAGAGTGGAGCAGCGTGAAAATAGGTTCTATTCTAATTTCACGCTGCCATTTCCGAAAGCTTACAAATTGGAATTTCGAATTACTATCATGTAGATGGCGTGAAAAATAGTTTCATACTTCTTTTTATCATAACTAACATGTTTTTATGTTATTTTCTGATTTAATATTTTTTATGAATGCTAATAAAAAACAAGAGATATATTTTGAAAACTTCATTACGTTAATTTGTATCTAGTTTCGAAGCAATCTGATGAGTCAACAGGTGTCTCTCGTTTGCTTTTTCGAATTTATTACTTCGAAAATGACAGTTGTTTACTTGGATGTTGATTTGGCTTGTTTTCGGCATTTTTTGATGAAAAGTTTATTTAAACTGAACATGGATGAAAGGAAAATGTTTGAATTTATTGAGAAAGTTCATGTGGAAGAAGCCTTATGGAACGTGACTCATTTGACCACAAAAATGCAATATGGGTAAGAATAGGCGGAGAGCTTGTACTTTCAGGTGTGTGTGTGATTAACAATTATAAGTTACTTGAAAAATCTAAGAAATACAATAATTAATTTTAGGTGAAACTGCTTATAATCAATTCAGAGAAAAGCATCAAAAGGAGAAAAATAAAGAGGAAGAAAGTCAGCGAAGTGGAGCGCCCTCCTCGAAAGGCAGTAAGTGGCCATACATGGAGGCAATTCGCTTCGTGGATGACAATTACAAAAAAAAAGAAAAAAAGAAAATATGTTTGATTCTGGTTTCCTCATAATTGTCACTTCTTCCATTGCAGAATTTATCAATCTGAAACATGCAGCTCAAGTGCACCTGGAAATATAAATTTAGTACAAGACACACAAATGGAAGAGTCTGAAGACACTGCGCTAAACAGTGAAGTGGATATTTGCAATGTAACGGGAAGAGGTGTATGTTTCGTCACCTGATCCTAATAATAATGAACCAGGCCCATATGTTATTCGTTCCACGGCATTGCGGCTTACAGGAAGTGGTCCGCCAGCAGACCCATGTTCACGACGTGCTCCGACTTTCACATCTTCCTCGCCTGGACTAGTGCGTATTTTAACATATCCATGTGGAAATTCTTCTAAACATTCAGGAGGAAAAACACCAACACTGTCGGAGGCATTTGCCACAACTTGGCATAACCTCATATCTCTCATGCGGATGCAAAATATCAATAAACAGGCAATGCCGTCACCTCAAGCCGTTCATCAATACAAACATGTTTTGGATTTTGTTGGCTACGGACTTACTAGTATTGATACAGCGCAAGCCAAAAAAATGGAAAAAGAAATAATGGAAATTACGTTTAAATATAATTACAACTTGTGTAATAAAGAAATTGATTGAAAAACTTATGTAAAATTTTAATTCCAAACTTTTATTGTCATCTTTAAGAAAAAAAATTATGCATTTTGATTATTGCTTATATTTGTAATCCTTAAGGGTATCTCACAAAGCTATCGCAACATTAGTCGAACGATTTATTGCCATCTGGGGAATGCCCGCTAAATTACTTTCTTATCCAGTAATGGTCAATTCTAGCATGGCTGAATGACTGCTTGTCTTTCTAATAAAGTTATGGAGACAATCTGTACTTTTTATAATTGAATTGGGCAATGTAGGACTTGCCGAAATTGTTGTATGGTAAATGCGGAATCTTCTGACAAAAATTCCGAATGCCTTTTCTATATGTACCCCTGTTGCTAAAAGACAAGTGTTGAAACGTTCTTTTGCATGTTCTAGGTTTCTTCCACCAAAAGGACGCATTACTTTCTTCTTTAAGGGAAATGCCACATCGCCAACGATATAGAACGGAATAAGCATTTGTAAATTGGGAAGGAAATCATCTTCCGGACACTCAAGTTCATCATTGAGTAGTTGTTGTCCTAATTCACAAAATCGAAAAATGCCACCTGCAAATACAACATACTATACAGTGTTACACTTTCTTTTTTTACGAGTAAATTGACCATCAGACTCGGAGCCGTATGAACCAATGTTGACGTATGAGAAATTGTAGTCTGCATCGCATACTGCATGCAAGACTAAGCTGAAGAGCCTTTTATAATTCCAGTACAGCGTGCCACTATGCGATGGTGCTTGAATAGCACAATGCTTGCCATCAATAGCACCAACACAGTTCGGCAAACCAGTTTTATATAAAATTTTTGGGTTGTTTCCTTCATTTTTTCTTTAGTGGGTGCTATTATGTACTCTTCCTGAAGGCGTTCCCATATTTTTTGTTGTAGTTTCTTTTATTATATTATGCACCGTAGACTTTCCCATACGAAAAGAGTACGACAGACTAGCACAGCTGATTCCTGTTGCCAAAAATCTAAACAACAATTCGAAGGAATAATTTCAATTTTGAGTTTCAATTGACTTAATCTGCCAGCGCTACATACCTTAACGCTATTAATAAGCGATCCCTCGCTGACAATGGCGTTCTTATCGAACGTTTCCATGAATGTGATCCAAGTATACCAAGTAGTCATTCTGGTGTAATTCTCAAAAGATTCTGCATCTGCTATCTGCATTTCTCGCACAAGCTTACATGCATCTCCTTGGCTTTTTCGGCGACGATGAATATCACGAATCCACCATCGTTGTTTCCGCCGTGTCTCTTCCTCCTCAGCCATAACTACACACTGTGCCATCAAAAGAATGCATCCAGATGTACCAACAATTATTTGATTTGTATTCATTTTCATACAAATAACTCCGTCAATTTCAAATTTAACTCAAATGACAGTTAATTTCAAAGTTCGAAACTCACTCTGCGCTGAACTCTGAACAGCTTCGCTCTGGACTCAAAGCTCACTTTGCTCCACTCTGCTCCACTCTCATTGGGAATGCGGCATGACAGAGTAGAGTGGAGTCACCAGATTGCATTTTCTCTACTTTTCCCAAGCTTACACTTTAATATAAATTCTTCGCACTACCCACCAGAGTGGGATTTCACAGAGTAGTGTCAGATTGGAACAATTCCTAATTTCACGTTGGTAGGTTTGAAAGCTTTTAAAATTTGTTTTGAAATGCTAGCTTCTAACAGATGTCACACTGATAATTACAAACTTTAACTAAAGAAAATTATTAAATTAAACTCCCCGTACTTTATATAGAGATTTTTCGCAATTGATGAAACATATGGCGATAACTGATCTGAATATTGAAATTCAATTTCGCCCTTTTGATCTTAGTCTTTTCTACTCCTTCAAAATTGTTTGGTATTATACAGTGAGGATGTTTACCTTTTCGTGAAGTTTTCAAAGTTGCATTTTAACGTTTTATTCTTTTGACGGGCGAATGTTTGTATCATTTTAAGTTTTGTTGACTGGTTAACGTGCTGGAATTTACGCTTTGGGCCACAAACAACTCGAGTAGATTGCTAATGTCACAGGTGAGTGCGAATATGATGTGATTTCTATAAATTCTTCGTTCAAGTTTGTCTATAGATTCCGTTTACGAGTGGAGATTGAACCGAGAAAGTACGATATTTTATTCAATCATAATTTTACATTTTATTTAATTTGAGATAAGAAGTGCATTTTATTGTTAGAGAACTGGTGGACATTATACAGTTCATTGCTCGCCGTACATCATCTTAACAAAGGTATTTCATTGATCTATCTAACTTACTAATTATCTATGTAATAATATCTATGACGAAGCTCAAGATTTCAGGAAGAATCCAGCATGAATGAAATAAATATGCCCACAACAAATCCATTCAGTGAGTATTGATAAAATTTGTGGGTCTATTTTATAAATTTTTCAATTGCAGGTGACGTCTGACAGTAGTCCAGTAATATGTAGACTAGTGGCAGAGCGGATTGTGGAGATTAAAAGAAAGAAAATTATACACAGGCAAGTCCATGGCCGTGTTCAGACAAGTGGGGCCCCTTGGCACATTAGGATATCGGGGCCCCTAACAGAAATTATTTTCTAAAATACTTTGGGTTATCAATATCAATGTTCACAGCTATCGTGCACTGGAGACTCTGGAGACTAACAATGCGACCAGTTATTTCGAAATATTGACTTTTTTCATCCAAAAGTCTTATTACTCCCTTATTATTTACTGTCTTTGCGGGTTTTAGTATGACATACTTTGAGGACGAGTCGACAATTGCTATGACGTAAGCATTTCCGCTTTTGCTTTTTAGTTACGGTCCCAATTCCCAAGTGATCGGTATGGATGGTGTGAAAGGGTATTAGTTGGCGGTCAGCAGTATATAATACATATCTACTCTCATCTTCACCTCGTTTATTATCAAGACAGTCTAAACAGGAGGTAATATACTTCTTAACAACTGTCTTTATGTACAAGAACCAAGCATATTTTCTAAATGTTTCGACCGGCCCCTCTGGATATCTTCTATCATCATGTACTGGTTTCATCACTCGCTATATAGCACCCCGCGGTACGACGAAACGATATTCATTTGGTATTATTTTGAAACCTCTTCCTTTCCCCAAGACCATATTGCCTTTAATGCGATCTTTGCTCGCTTTTTTAACACTTTCACCACTCAAAACCTTGCGTAATTCAATTATGTGGGGATCCTCTCTGTGCAGCGCTGCCATCCAATCTTCCTCTGGAACACCAATCATTAACATTTTTTTTTTGATACATCTTGTACGCCTAATGCAGCTGAGCAACGACTCAATGCATCTGCACGTGTAAGTTTACTACAAGGTAGAAACACTAACTCGAAATCATACTCTGATATTCTTAGCCACCATCTTGCTATCCTTGGAACTTAATCTTTCTTTTTCTGAGTATGTCGCAATGAGTTGCAGTCTGTGACTATCTTAAATTTCCTGTGGAGCAAATAATGTTTGAATCTCTCTAATGTCTCCACTACCGAAAGGGCCTTCATTTCGTAGCTGTCGTACCTTGATTCTGCTGGTGATGTTGCATGGTTGAAATTGAATACAAGCCTCAAATTTTCTCCTGTTTGCTGTATTAATATCCCGACGATTTCATGACTACTCCTATCTGTCTGTATGCACTTTGTGGCTGCATTCTGATCGTATAGTGCAAGTACTAGTCTCTGACTGAGTAATTCTTTAAATTTTACAAATGAGTCTTGTGTTTCTTCTGTCCATTTTAATGGAACATCCTTCCGCAGCAACACGTTTAAATCGGCGAAAATATCCACAGAGGCCTAGGAATTGTTAATCCTCCCGTGAGCTTTTCGAGCGTTCGTAGTCTTAGATCGCCCAGGTTTTATCTTTGCCAAGTTTTGTGCCTGCAGCTGAAGTTTCATGTCCTTAGAATTTTATGTTGGTTTTGAAAAATTCACACTTTTGCAAATTAAAAGTCAGACCGGCCTTCCGGCATTCAGTCAAAAATTATCTTAACGTTTGGACATTTTCTTCTATACTTCTTGATGATATTAAAGTGTGGTCAATGAATGCAATAATTTTATTTGCTTCTAGTGGTTGAGTTGGTGGTTGGTGAACTCAAAATGTCATTCCCCGTTTATCAATTACTTCGCATTTCTTCATTACCTTAGTTCTGTGATATCATTGCAGTGTGAAGCCATTAAAAAATTTACCAAATTTTGATTCGATAGTCCTGAAATAATATGTCGGACTAATGATGGCTAATTTAAATTAAAGGTTTTAGCAAGAGCTGCTACGTGGTACGCATAATCTTCAATGGCTTCACCCGGCAACCTCATCCTCTCCATTATTTGCATCAGGATGGAGGTATTATCCTGTCCAGTGGGGAAACATTTTAATAATTCCATTTAAAATTCATCAAACGATCGTAAAGTATTACGTCTTGATTGATACCAGTAATATCCGGCTGTTGTCCCAGTTATATAGATTTTGCAGTCCTTCAAGTTTTTTGCGTTTGTGAAATTTTGAGATGGGTTTAATTAGCGAATTAATGTTTTTATTTTGTCAATCCCAATTTTCATCTGCTTAGAATCCATAGGAGAAGTATCTGGCGATTATTCTGGAATAACTACTACATCACCTTAACAATTTGCGCATTTTACTCTTCCCCACAAGGCCTTTTCTCGCTTCAATCATTCATTTTCAAATTTTAGTAGGTTAAGTTCATATAAGTGACTTTCCCTCTGTTTTCATACGTTGTTTCCTCCTGGCACTGATGAATTTTCTCTTCCACCTGTCTCTAGAATAGATAATCCTTCCATTTTCTGCACTTTTTGTCCACAAGAGACGATCAACACAGCACAATCTAAATAAACTTATATTATTACACTATTATTTTAAACCGGACTCTTACGGAATTTCACAGCACATACACTAAAAGTATTTTATTACAAACATTTATGGTTTCACCAAGCGGTTATTTTCTTCACTCCACTCACAATAAAAACAAATGTATATTTGTATCAACTAGAGTCACTTCAATCCCCTTGTAGGCTCACCGCACACTTGATATATGAACCTCACACGGTTTTTTTTACACTTAGTTATTTAGATTAATATGATCGAGACCGAGACTAAATTCACGTCAACCTGTGACCGTGCCCTACAGGGAATGGCCCATACGCAGCTTATGCGCCTTTCCTAGACTTTATATATCACTCAGATTGCAAGGTTATTCTTGCTTTTGGGAAACAAACTACTAGACTGTAAAACTACATGGAATATCTCTAAGTCCATTATCTACAGAGATAAATTTCTTTTTGACCTGAGTGTCAGACAAAGAATTTTGGGCAAGCCACAAATGCAGCAAAGGTTTCTGGTCAAAACCATCAGGAACAACTTCAGCAGTTTATCTATACCTTCACTACTTAATAATGGTGAAGTAATTGTGGACTCCCTGGATAAAGCCAATATTTTGGCTGCTAGATTTGCTTCAAATTGTTGGCTAGCACCCACTTCAGAGACACCTGCTTTCCATCTCCCGTGTGGATGTGTACAAGAGCCAATATATATTCGTACGAGGGATGTGTTGAACGTGGTTAAGGAAGTCGACATCTCTAAACCGCAGGACCTGATGGTTTTCGCCCTTGTTAATTAAAATCTACGCTTCATCCTTGGCTAGCCCTCTACGCAAATTATTCCACCTGCCGAATTCGACAGAAATCTTTCCAACTGATTGGAAACTAGCCCACGTTCAGCTTATTCCCAAGAAAGGTCAGGGTAGCGATCCCCCAAACTATCCACCAATTACAATCACTTCGATTCTTTCAAAGGTTTTTGAATCTATCATTAACTCCACATTAATGAAGTATCTAGGAACTAATCAACTCATCAACGATCTCCAATATGGATTCCGAGCTGGACACTCATCTGAAGATTTGCTGACTTTTCTTTCGGAACGTTGGAACCGTAGTCTTCATAATTTTGGTGAGTCCAAAACAGTCGTCCTAGATATTTCAGAAGCCGTTGATAGATTCTGGAATCTATCCATTTTAGCTGCATTTGGTCTCCCCTGACCCCTTCTCTTATTAATTGAAAGTCTCCTACCCGGTTGTCTAATACGAGTTGTACTTGATGGTGTTTCATCCAAAACTCACCCTATAAATTCCGGTGTGCCCCAGGGCTCTGTTATCTCGCCATCTCTCTTCTTAATTTTCACTTTACTTTTAATTCCGATACTCTTGCGGACTCCAATGGGAATGCCGCATGTGTGAAACGATATTGCATGATTAGATCATTGAATAACGATCTTGATATTATCCTCGCTTGGGGTAAAGCGAATCGCGTCGAATTCAATGTATGTAAGTCCCAAAACTGTCTCACCTCATTAAAACAAGATCACAATTTATCCACTCCCGTTTCTTTTGAGGTAAAACTGTTTTATGATACACCGTCTTTATGTATTCTTGGCATTAATATTTCCAGTAAGTTAAGCTGGACAGGTCACATCTTCTCTGTTGCTAAGGAAGCATCGAAATGTTTCGGATTTCTTGAAAAGGCGTAAGAATATTTCAGCTCGTCAAATCAAGCGCTCCTCTACAAAACCCATATCAGACCTAGAATGGAATACAGTGCGCATATTTGGACCGGGGCTGGTCGCACAGCCTTAGCTACATTGGATATTGTCAAAAAAAAGCCTTCAACTCATTGGCGATTTGGCAATAACGTATCCTATCGACTCACTCGAGCACCGCCGCAGTGTTGGATGCCTCTCGCTCTTTAATCTATACATGCATGGTTAAAGTTCCGATGAAATATCTAATCTGATCCCTTGTAGAATAACTGCTGCACGCAATACTCGCGCTGCAAACCACGCACATCCTTTTACCCTTACAATTACCTTCGGACGTAAAGTAAAATTCCGTGATGCTTCTTTATTCCGAACTGTGCGCATGTGGAACAGTCTATAATCTACTGTCTTCTTAATAGTGACACCAATCAAAGCCTACGCCGTTCTCCTCACATTCCCTAATTCCTTTCCTTATCTCTTTCCAGCCATGCTGTGCTCTGCATCATCGGGTATCCTCTGAACTTGGCTTAATAATATATAAAAAAAAAAATAAAATAAATAAAACATGAGGAATTCTTCATTTAAACAATATCCCTGTAGAGATACAAAATAGTCACTCATAACTTATTACAAAACGAGCTCAATAAGTCAACGACCGTAATTTCATTCTAATATGCAATTTCTGCCTTCACTTTGCTATTCAATTCTTAAGTACACTAAATTTCTATGTCTGCAATTGCATGGCAGTGCAAGTGAAATTACGGTCGGTGACATTACCTACGAAGTAAATTTATGCTGATCTTGTGTTTTTGTTTCATTGATATAAATTTTTGTTTTATTTGTTTTGATTTATTGTCATCGTATATATATGTATATGAATAATTGTATAAATAAGCGAATGGAATTAATAAAATTTTAATTGATCATCAGATAGCGTTTGATCGAGTTTTATTTTATCCATCAATCAATCCCTAATTGCCGGCAAAAATTTACCTTAACGCACATTCCTAGGAAATCTGTTCTTTTTGCATTTGCCCTACAGATACGTTCACTCAGAGTCACAGGAAAACAACCGGTCTCGACATTATTTATTTGGGTGAGCACAGGGCGGGCATTTCCTGCTTACACTCGCTATACTATGTATTATGTTATTGTTGTCTAGATATTCCCAATATGGATTAATGTCTTCCATCGGTATTGTGATCTCTTACCCATTAGTATTGTTGTGAATAGAGATCAATCAATTCTTGTTCTGAATATAAATAATCAATTAATCTATGTGAATTGGTTGATATCGCTTCTTGGCTAGGTCATTGTTGTGTGGCGAAAAGCTAGACCTTACAAAATAAATGCAAACAGGTCTTGCTTAAACGGTTGCACTGTTAAAAGTTGCAGTGTATCGCATTTCATAACAAACTCAGAATTATTGGGTTTGTTGTGAAAGCGCGTCACTGCGAAATATGCAGGTGACTACCGGACCGGCTAATCACAGCGTTGACCTGGTTTATCAAATAAAAAATAAAGAAAAATACAACGAATGGTCGGTGACATGGTTGCTAAAAATGCTCAAGAAGGGCAGTCTTTTTTGGATTCGATGAGAGGTATCAAGTAACGGTTTGTTATGCACGACAAATTAAATACGCGAGCTATAAAGGTATAATTAATATATATGTGTGAATAGAACTAAAATGATTAAGTGATGCGTTCTTGTGACCTGTTATTACTGATCTCAACATTATTTCGATCTGTACCAGGATATCTCAGTATTATTTGGCGCAGCCGGTAGGATTGAATAGTGTGGACAAGAAACCCTAATCCTTAAACCCGGAGTTTAGTCTGACTTTGGGGTGCTATTCAATCTGCCTAGAGACTGATGTTCAACGAGGTATACAGTGGAGACTAGAGAGAGAGTAGCAAGAAAAAACAACAATTAATTCAAGTTCCAAATTTTATTATTCCCGTACATCTTACTGGAGTAAAGCGTATTCCGAAAGAGTTTTAACAGATTAAAACATCAAGAAAAAAAAATTAAGTGGATACTCGATGCGGTCTTATATGAAATTGGATTCAAGCAGGAGGTTTGAAAAAGAAAAATGTTATTAAAAGATTATAGAGCCCAGAAATAAGAATAACATATAATCTTTTAAATTTTTATTTACTAAAATAATGCATTGTAGCAATTATATATTTCTATACATTTTCATACAAAAAAAAAAGGAAAAAACGTATAAATTTTAACTATAAAGAGAAATGGGCAGAAAATGTAGAGAAATTTACTTTTGTAGTCGCATTGCAGATATTTTTTTTCTTTGTGTGCTTTGGTTTGCTTTATCTATTTGATAAGTGTAAAGCATTGGACAAGAAAGGTGTTAAATTACAGTGTTTAGTTTGTGTTATCTCGCATATATGTACATATATGGAGCAAAAATGTTTTTTTCTTTTGCCTTGCCAATCACACACTGTGGTCAAAATATTTATATATGCTCCCGTTATATTAACTGTTGTGAGGTTATTATGCTAGTCCAGTTATCATATATGTAGCTTGTGATTTCGAGTTCAATTTCAATTTATCACGATTAAAGCAGTTGTGAGTTATAAATACTCTTAAAGCTTTACAAATTCTATTTAGAAAATGAAGTGATACCTATCTTCTGGTATTCATTCTTAATATTTTGAAATTTTCGCAGAATTGTGATGGTCGTATACATCTTTCAAAAGACCAAAAACGCGTCACTGATACACATTTCAATATTAATTTACCCCACTCCCAATAAAACATACAACCTCCAGTTGACATTTTTTTTCACCAAGATTAAAAGTAGTAAAGTACTGTTATCACAAGAAAGTTGTATATTAAAGCACGTAGAGTTGTAGGATTGTCTGATAATCACCAGTGAAGAATAATAGTAAAAAAAAATTACTTAAATACTCTAATATGCAATGGTAAACCTATATCTCAATGTGGGATGCTAAACAATACATCAAAAGAACCATAAGCTAGTTCGACTGCCCTTGATGTCAAGCCGAAACGAGAATTCCCGTTTTTCGTCTTAACTTCAGCTCAAAAGCGATATTGGAAAAAGATAAACTCCTTCTCTTTTGACAACGTCAGCCCAAACCATAGTTTAGTTGGTACAATAGCGACCGAAGAAGGTGCCAGTGGAATCTCTGAAAGTCATAACGAAATTCCTATGCCATTAAGGTCAGGTCTAGTGTATCAGAGACGAACTAAATCCCTACTAGAATTAGGAAAAGACGGTGAAACACACCTTTGCAGTTCTGAAGAATTACGGGAACAACCGGAGGCAATGTTGCAAGACGCTAACATGGCTAACGTTGATATTTCATAAGTGAACCAGTTAATCTTCAATGGTATACCTATTTTAACTGGGGAAATAGGCCCAAGCCTCGCGCCAGAGGTAACTGTGTTCACCAATTGATGCAAATATGTAATGAATTGCTTAACTGCTGAAGAAATTCCTATCTTTTTAACTATACTGCCCACACGTTTTAGGGGTAGGGCAGCTACTTCCTTAGAGGGAACACAATTCGAGAACTTCAGTGATTTAGAAACCAAGATTCATAGCAAACTGGTAAACACAAAAAGCTATGTAGCCTTGGTAAATGAACTCCGAGTACTATATCAGATGCCCGGCGAAACATTGACAGATTTCGCAAATAAAGTTCATGCGTTATATAAATCTATCTATGTATTCAAAACAGGGATAATAAATCCCACCCATAAAATGTTTCTCTTACAAGACACAAGTAATGAGTTGACCTCTGTACTTGAAAAGGCTCAGAAATTAGAGGAGGCTGAAAGACAGGCAAGTCAATAGTTCATAACCCCTTACGCATGTGTTTAATGAATCCAATAGCTGCAAGTGGCTATGCAATGTACCTTAACCCATCCCAAGAGTGGGAATGTAAGATACGGAAACAAACAAATAACCAGTCGGAAAACTAAAAACAGGCTTGCGTCGACACTGCGGAAGCCTAAAAGACGATGAAGAAAAATGGTGTCAGCCCGCCCAAAATCCTAAGTGTTCAGTAACATCGCCTTTGGATATAGCAGCTAGATCCACGGTCGAACACTTAGTCGACACGGGCGCTGACGGTAGCCTTTTAAAAAAATCTACGTTGCGATCGAACACTGCTATCAACGAAAGGAATAAAACAAGCTTCACTTTTGCTTCCGGGGAAGGCGAAACGACAGGAACATGTGAGGGAAAATTCTTACTAAAGAATCCACAAACATGCGAATTCCATGTGGTCAAAGATAGTGGTGAGGATAACGTTCCATATGATGGGATACTGGGCTATAACTTCCTGTCAAAGACTTGGAATTGAGCACTAGAGTTTCCAATTACAGACACGAACAAGACACCATTCTCGATACCACTCAGTTCTCACGCTCGCTTAGAGGAATTGAAGCGAAATAGTAGTTTCCATAGGGGTTCTGACTGCGTTATACCGATCATAAGTCAGGAAAAGGAACCTAGCAAAAATTCGCTTACACAAAACACAGGGCCACTAAAAGTGATGAGGTTACTGAATCAGGTAACTAAGGGATGTTTTTCCAAACCGAGCGAAAACATACAAGCCGGTCGAAAGCGGCTCGTAAGGTTTGAGACTCAGAAAGCAATCAGTAGTTACACTATGGCGTTTCTGGCCCACTTTTTCCATACAAAAAGTGCAAGGTAGATTCCAACTATTTTGGTGGCTCTGGACTCGGGTTCTGGGCCACTGAGGGGGATTCCGTCTAGTGGTATACGTCACAGGGCATGCCAGGAGAATTCCTTTCCTACCGTCTGGCTGACCAGCAGATGACATTAACTTTTAAGTAATAATTCAATTTTTTTTTGCCCATGGTGTGCTGTGCCTAAATGTAGGCTTTTTTATTATGATTTTGCTGTTTTCAAGTGTTGCGCCTAAATGTGGGCTTTTGGTTTTGAACTGATATTAGCAATAAATAAAGTTAACACTATGCTATTCTTTTTCATACCAATAGATTCTAGGAGGTGCCAGTGGATAGGGTGTTGGTACTGTTGGGGGGACAAGATTTTCATCAGAAATCCTCTATGGGCTATGGTTCACGAGATATTAGCGATTTTACCTTTTTAGATATAGTTAATATTAGTAATAATTCAAGTTAACACTATGCTATTCTTTTCATACCAATAGATTCTAGGAGGTGCCAGTGGATAGGGTATTGGTACTGTTGGGGGACAAGATTTTCATCAAAAATCCTCTATGGGCTATGGTTCTCGAGATATTATAGATTTTACCTTTTTATATATAGTTAATATTAGTAATAATTAAAGTTATCGCTATGCTATTCTTTTTCATACCAATAGATTCTAGGATGTGCCAGTGGATAGGGTATTGGTACTGTTGGGGGGCAAAATTTTCATCAGAAATCCTCTACGGGCTATGGTTCTCGAGATATTAGCGATTTGACCTTTTTAGATATAGGTAATATTAGTAATAATTAAAGCTAACGCTATGCTATACGTTTTCATACCAATAGATTCTAGGAGGTGCCAGTGGATAGGGTATTGGTACTGTTGGGGGACAAAATTTTCATCAGAAATCATCTACGGACTGTGGTTTTTCGAGATATTAGCGATCTTGCCTTTCAATATTACTAATAATTCAAGTTACCCTGGGGAGTTGTAGATATCAGCATAATGTCGCCTTGGATTTGCTGTTTTCTTACTTGAATATTTCTTAGTGAGGAATTAGTAGATATCAAAAGTTCCGGATGACTTTCTATAGGCGTTCTGGGCAGTGTGGTTCTGGGCATCAAATATTAAATGTTTACTAAACATTAGGCATGCGTCCCCTATTTATGATGTAATTTGATATCATCGCTGTAAACAAATTCACATTTAAGCTGAATGGTTCATACACACCTGTGTAAACTTCCTGTTTAAAAAATTCGCATTTTAGCTGAATGAGTCATGCACACCTGTGTAAACAAATTTAAGCAATATCAGCACATTTATTCTTTTCGCGTAATTTGATACCACACTTAGTGTAGGCAGCCAAAAATTTTATTTTATTGTTCCAAGAATTTTACCGTTCGAAACGTTTCATTAGAATTCACATAAAGTAAACAAATTTTCACATTTTCTTTTTATCTTGAAATGCATTCATGTAAACAATCTCATTCGTATTTGCAAATTAAACCAACAGAATAAAGTAATCAAATTAATTTGGATGATTCATGTTTTTTTTTGTGTTTTATTGTTTATTCGATATCATCTCAGCCTGTAAGCAAATTCGTTGGAATTCATCCTGTACAATGATTATTGCAGCAACAGGATCATTCATGTTCACAAACTGTTGCTATAAAAGCCCAAGCAAACTCTTGGGGAGCATCAGTCAGTTTTAGTGAGCCTCAGTGATAGTTTAAAAACATATAAAAAAATTAAAAATGTCTTCGATGTTAGTAAATAAAAGTTTTTCAATAATTGAAAATTTGCGAAAAGATGTGATGGAGTGTTTAAAAAATTCAGTGAATAAAGACTATACTGTTCAAAAGTGCAATAGAAACATGTATAAATTTCAAGTTGCATTTCGGAAGTGCAATAAGAGTGCTAGGAAACGACATTTCGAGAGCTGTCTCGAGCAAATTAAAGCATTAAGAGCACTATTGAGAACTCCCCGTCGAGGTGGAGGAATTACTCGCGTAAGAAGAAGTGATTTTGTAAAGTGGGAGGAAATAGAGACAGCGTTGGCAGACAGAATTCGACAAGGTGTTATTGCAAATTTAAAGCATATCGATCCGAAGCTATTTATGCAAGACGCTGCCAAATTATTTATGCGTCGTGTTAAAAATACCTTAAAACATTATTTTAATATTAAAGTTTCTTCAACGTTTTGCAGTGAATTTGTTAAGGAAACTGGTGACAATGAAATTATAAAAGACATTAAATATTTCCAAGCGAGAACTGCTGCAATTAGTGCAGATGTTAATTTAGAGGACTGGTTTAAATCAAACATTTTGGATCCAATAAACACTCAGCTGGAAGAATTCCAGGAAAAAGACAGTGGCTGGGCACTGCACTCTATAATACATCTAGCAGTACACATCAACAAGTTTGAACAGCTTCGAGGATCTTCGTATATACCCTTACCGAAGGAGATTGTATCAAAGAAAGCTTGCATCAATGTACAAAATAATGATGAAGCATGCTTCGTGTGGGCCGTAATCTCAGCGCTATACCCTACAAATGCTCATTCTGAAAGGACCTCATCATATCCACATTATTCAACTGTGCTAAATTTAACTGGAATAACATTTCCCATGACGCTTAAGCAAATTACGCAATTTGAAGGCCAGAACGAGATATCAGTAAACGTGTTCATTCTAGAGAAAGAGCGTTTCCTCACCACAGTTCCAGTTAGACTTACGAAACATAGGATGGAGCGACATGTAAATCTCTTAATGCTGCAAGATGACTATGACCAAGCTGATGATGATGAAGATCATATGGATGATGATGATGATGTTGATGATGATGCCAGCAGATATCATTTCTGCTGGATTAAAGATCTTTCGCGCCTCATATCGAAACAAATTTCGAGACATGGTGGTGGTAGAAGGCATATTTGTGATAGATGTTTGCTCTACTTTTACTCTGAAGAAAAATTAACATCACACACTCCTGAATGTGAGAAGCAAAACGATTGCAGAATTATGTTTCCATCAGAGGAAAAGAAATGGCTGGAATATAAGAATTATAACCATAAAAATCCAGTCCCCTTTTGTGTGTATGGCGATCTTGAGTCAATATTGAAGCCGATTCAGGGAAACGATCAAAATACACAGCGAATCCAGGAACATGAAGTTCACAGCATCGGATTCTATTTCCACTGCAAACATGATGCTAAGCTCTCATATTACCGAGCATATCGAGGAAAGAATTGTCAACAATGGTTTGCATTAGAATTGCAAAAAATTGCATCCATAGCTGTACAGCAAAAGCTGAACATCAGGCCAATGCAGCATCTGACCAAAGAGGAACGGCGTTCACATACGGAAAATACTTGCTGCCATATATGTGAAAAAACGTTTGCAGCCGATGAGGAACGAGTTCGCGATCATTGCCACTTAACAGGAAAATATCGAGGACCAGCGCATAATGCATGCAATCTCATGTATCAAGATTGCTCCATAGTTCCAGTAATTTTTCACAATTTATCCGGATATGATGCCCACTTCATTATTAAGGATATAGCTACATCTTTCCCAGGAAAAGTTGATCTCTTACCAATAAACAAGGAAAGATATATCTCGTTCACCAAACACGTTGAAGGCAGTCATATCAAATTCAGATTCATCGATTCCTTCCGTTTTATGGCAGAATCCTTAGATAAGCTATCATCATTGCTGTCAATGGATAAATTAAATATTACAAGAGCTGAATGGCAGGAATTGGATGATGATGATTTTAAACTACTTACACGCAAAGGAGTCTTCCCATACGACTTCGTTGACGATTGGACACAATTGGATTTCCAACACTTACCGGCGCAGGAGCAATTCTATAATAAAATGACTGACAGTGATATATCCGCTGAGGACTACAATCATGCTGAAAAGGTCTGGCAGACATTTGAAATACAGACACTTGGCGAATATTCCGATCTATACCTGAAAACTGATGTCCTCCTATTGGCCGATGTGTTTGAGAACTTTCGAGAAGTATGTATGAAGACGTACAATTTGGATCCAGCACATTATTACACCATGCCAGGCCTAACATGGGATGCTATGCTAAAATACACCAAAGTGAAACTAGAGCTGATAACCGACGTAGATATACTGCTATTAATAGAGAGAGGTATTCGAGGTGGTATAAGTCAATGCTCGAACAGATATAGTAAAGCAAATAATAAATATATGGATGATTTTAAGCCTGAGGAGAAAGAGAAATACCTGATGTATTATGATGTAAATAACCTTTATGGATGGGCCATGTCACAGCATTTACCAACTGGAGGATTCAAATGGGTTGATGCTCACAATATCGACGTTTTCGAAATTCCTGAAGATTCACCAATTGGATACATATTCGGAGTAGACTTGGACTATCCTCAACATCTACATGATAAGGATAAGGATTTACCGTTTTGCTCTGAGCATGCAGCACCACCTGGAGCAAAATTAGAAAAGCTTTTGACAACATTACATCCTAAAACTAAATATGTTATACACTACCGAAATTTGATGCAATGCTTATCACATGGTCTCATCCTGAAAAAAGTGCACCGGGTTCATCGATTCAACCAATCAGCTTGGCTTAAACCATATATTGACTTAAATACCACCAAACGGAAGCAGGCTACCAGCGATCATGAGAAGGACAGCTATAAGAAGATGAATAATTCAGCTTTTGGTAAGACCATGGAAAATGTTCGCAAGTATAGCGATATAAAGCTTTGCATGAAGTGGGAAGGTCGCTATGGTGCCAAAGCTCGGATTGCGGCACCCAACTTTCACAGTGCAACGATATTTGATGAGAATTTAGTTGCTGTGGAATTAAGGCGACTCAAAATCTTATTCAATAAGCCCCTCTATATTGGAATGGCAGTTTTGGAAATTTCAAAGATATGCCTCTATGATTTCCACTACAGTTTTATGCAGCGTGAATTTGGAGATAAATGTAAAGTCATGTATACAGATACAGATTCTCTAATATATGAACTTGAAGAGAAAAATGTATATGAGTTTATGGCCGAAAATATAAACAAATTTGATACAAGTGATTACCCAGAAGATAATCAATTCAATTTACCGCTCGTGAATAAAAAGATTCCTGGTCTAATAAAGGATGAGCTGAATGGGAAAATCATGAGCGAATTTGCAGGCTTGCGCTCGAAAATGTACAGTATACGTATAAACGATGGTAAAACTGTAAAGAAAGCAAAAGGAGTAAAGACTAATGTAGTCCAGAGGCATATCAATTTCGAAGACTACATCGAATGTTTGAATAACAAGCGAGTATTAACTGCTAATCAGAGCTCCATACGATCGCATAACCATAATGTCTACACGATCAGACAAAAGAAGATTGCATTGAATCCATATGATAACAAGCGGTATATTATGAGTGGGACAACGGATACTCTACCATGGGGACATTACTCTATTCAATCAGAACATCAAGGAGCAGATGCAGAAAACACATAATCTAAGGATAGTGTAAGATATGTATTGTAAATAAAAAATTGTATTATAGCTAAAATACCATTTAATGAAATAGTCTAAGATGATATACATTATTGTAAAATGAAGGAAAATATTATAATTATAGGGTAACCGAATTAAGGCAGCCTAATATAGAATGATACCTTAAGAATTAAATGTTAATCTAGAATGATACCTTAAGAATTAAATGTTAATATTTTTCAATTTATAATAAATCAATAATAATATTTTTTATATGGTATTCTTTTTTATTCAATTTCCCCACTAAGTTCAGAGCTCCCGAAGGTATTCTTTATAAATATTTGCCCACTACAGCAAGCACCTAATCGGGCGGTTGAGCGTTTTACTCAGAATGCTAGGATGGCTTGGGAAAAAACATTTACATGTGGGCTCGAACTTGACCCCTGACATCACCTTTGAAACCGGAAGGACATCAGGTCCTTGACCTTCATCCGAAAGTGTGTCTTGGAGGTTACAACCTTGATTCCCTATAGAAAAGCTGTTAAGCCGTCTGTCGACCAGACCAGTTTGAAAACTATTTAGCTGTTATCTGACCTATTATCTGACCTGTTTGAAAAGCTAAGCTGTTATCAGAGCTGTTTGAAAAGCTGTTAAGCTGTTATCAGAGCTACAATAGGAGATGCATTCCCACTTCCTAGGATCGAAGATATATTCGACCAACTGGGGCACTCCCGATATTTTACTACCTTAGATCTGGCTAGTGGATATCATCAAGTCTTAGTAGAGGAAAAGGATCAATCTAAAACAGCCTTTAGTACTCCACATGGACATTTTGAATTCAAACGAATGCCGTTTGGACTTAAAAGGGCGCCAGCAACATTTCAACGCTTGATGAACCATGTCTTAACTGGGCTCCAAGGTTTCAAGTGTTTCGTGTACCTAGACGACATTGTCATATACGGAAGAAATCTTTTAGACCACAACAACAAGCTCCGACAGGTATTAGAAAGATTGAAATTGAACAATCTAAAACTGAATATAGAAAAGTGTAATTTTCTAAGAAAAGAAGTGATCTACTTAGGACATAAATGCTCGAGTAAAGGAGCTCTACCAGATCCGTCTAAAGTAATTTGCGTAAAAGACTTTTCAAAGCCGAAAACAGTGAGACAAGTTCAGTCGTTCCTGGGATTAGCAAATTATTACCGAAAGTTTAAACCCAACTTCTCTAAAATTGCAGAGCCACTTGCGTAAAAACAGTTCCTTCAAATGATCGGAGGAGTGCGAAAAGGCCTTTACAGGACTAAAAAAGGCATTAATTACGCCACCTTTATTAATATACCCAGAGTTTAAAAAACCATTTATGTTAACCACAGATGCTAGTGGAGAGCCACTTGGTGCTGTTTTATCTCAAGGTGAGATTGGCCAGGACCAACCTATTGTATACGCAAGTAGGACATTGAATAAAGCGGAACGGAATTACTCCACCACGGAAAAAGAGCTATTAGCAATAATTTGGGCAACAAAAAACTTTCGATGCTATTTATATGGACGAAAATTTACAATCTATACAGATCACAAGCCGCTTAAAGGAATCTTTAATACAAAAGATCCGACCTCCCGACTAATCCGATTCCATCATAAGCTCTCAGAGTATGAGTATAATATCGAATATAAACCGGGGAGATACAATAAGAATGCAGGTGCATTAAGCAGAATACCCAGCGATAATAGTGAGCAGCCCTTGAACAATGACGTTATTAAAAGAACAAATTATAGAGATAAAGGCGGACAACGAAACCGAAGAACCTAATAACACTAAAATAATTACAAGAGCGCAAGGTCATCGTGGAATAAACTCGGAGACTAGTGAAAAAGACAAGAAATTATGTCTCGCAGTAACTAGATCTAGGTCTAAAGCTAATAATAATGTAACCCAAATTGAAGATATACTTCCAATAACCCCTTGTAAGGAAGCTGTGAATGAACGAGACTCCGAAACTAATTCCATTAGTTTAACAGAGTCGATAGAAGAAGAAAATGTGCAAATTTTAAGTAACCGGAATGATATCGATACCATTCTTCGTGATTACCATAATGCACCACTAGGAGGACATCTGGGAATTTATAAAACGTATAAGCGTATAAGAAAAAGCTACAAATGGAAAGGTATGTTAAGGGATATACATAAGTTTATTAAGCAATGTTTTAAATGTAGTAGGAATAAACATAGTAAAAATACAAAAATGCCTATGGTAATTAGTTCTGTCGCCGAGAAACCGTTTGACAAAGTATATATCGATATTGCAGGCCCTTTGCCAGAAACTCAGAATGGCCATAAATATATTCTCACACTTTCGGATGACACAACCCGAATATTTGACTGCGTGCCACTGCTAAATGGAGAAGCATCTACTGTAGCCAACGGATTCTACAAGTTGATGTTGGAATATAAGATCCCAAAAGCAGTAGTTACCGATCAGGGTGCAAACTTTACTAGCGATCTATTCAAGCGGCTACGCAGGCTATTTAGGGTTAGGAAACTTCAGACAACTGCATATTATCCTCGGGCAAACGGAGCCCTGGAAAGAGTACACGGGCCTTTGATTGAATACTTAAAAAACATAGTGGATGAAAACATTACAGAGTGGGACCAATGGCTTGAAGAAGGAGTCCATGCACGCAACCATGCACCACATGTTGGGTGTAAGCATACACCAATGGAAGTGCTGTGGGGTTTCTATGACCCACCCCCTAATAATCTCAAAAGGAACCCCGAACCTCTATACAATTACGATGGTTATGTGTGCCAGACGAAAAGGAGAATGCAAGTGCTCCACCAAAAGGTTAGGGAAGAACTACTCAAGAGCAAAATAAAGTCCAAACAATATTACGACAGGAATGCGAAAATATTTAAATTTTATGTAGGTGACCAATTTTTGCTAAGAAATCCCAATAAAAAACACAAACTATCGCCAAACTGGACAGGACCGTATAAAATTAAAAGAATAGATAGCGAAGTAAACTGCACTCTACAAATTGGGCGAAAATTAAGAAGAGTCCACAATAACAGACTAAAATTATTTTAGCCTAAACAAAGAAACACAAAAAAAAAATATTGATACTGAGGACCGTTAACTAAAATTATTATTAGCTACAGATGATGCTGCTGTAGTTGTTCATAATCATACTGATATCTGGAATAACCGCACAAGTGGACGTGACCTCACTCCAGCCCACTGGCGTGGTCTTCGAACCTCTGACACCAACATACCTACATATATTCCCAAATCTGGACCATTTACACGCAAATTCGTATGATTCAGGAAGCCGAAGCCTTGGGATTTATCGAAAAGTGCGAGACAAAAATGAAAGATCTTTGCAAACAGCTAGAAACCGTTGTTGAAATAGAATCGTGTCGTGTATGGGATGAAGAATTAACCAAGCAAGTAAGAAAGATTAAAAATAGATTATGGGACATAAACTTGTATATGCAAACCAGGGAAAAGCGAGCTTTAGCTGACATAGTAGGTAGAGCCAGTAAATTTCTGTTTGGAACTATGGACGATAAGGACGCTCAGTAGATATATACCAAGTTAGATAATTTAGACAAACAAAGCTCCGAAAATGTTCATTTAATGGAAAAGCAAATAAGTGTTGTAAAATCTAATTTCAATGAAGTCCTTCATGCTTTCACGAATCTAACCATAGAACAAGAAAATTTAGGAGAACGATTTAATAAACTGGAGGATAGTTTTATAAACTACACCAAAATAACGAAAACTGAAATAAGAAATGTGCACATTAAGACAGACATCAATGCAATGCTAATCTACATATTACACCAATTTCAACAAATATACTAGAGAATAACAAATGAATTTACAATAATAAATGCTTTACACCAACACAGACTGCATCCCTTCATATTATCGGCAAGAGATATAGCGGAAACATACACAGAGATAAGTCAAAAAGGGCTGACCAATATGCCTGTAGACTTTAAAATTATGAATCAAATAGTCCAGACTGACTCCATACAGGTGAAAGATAAGCAATTAATTAGGATACTTCTACCACTCCCCGAAAACATTGTGTATACCTTTAATAAGATCTACATACTTCCCACTTCCATTACAAGAGAAACGTCGTCAATTCTTGAAATTGAATCGGATTTCTTCTTAAATAACACCCAAGCTCATCAATATTTAGAAATGTCAGATAGAGCCTTCAAAGAACACTATAAAAATCCACCTCCACAGAGGGTGCCCTACACATCTGTTTCCAGTCACAACCCAAAATATTAACAGTCAACAGATGAAACTGTATCCCTTATCTGAACCGGCCTTTTGTGGACACAGAATCATAAGGAACACCCCTAATATACTTACAAAAATGGTAAGACAAAACACTTGGTTATTTGTATTCCCTCAAGTATATTGCTTACAAATTGCAGCAATCACTTTGGCCACATAACGCTGAACGGAACTGGAATTCTTTCCCTCAAACAACCCTGTACGTACATTCTAGCGGAACACGAAATACCATTCGAAACTAGTTTCAGTCAATACTCGGCGATACACCAACCCAATCCGTTTAACGTACCTAAAATATTGGTAGACCCCGAGCTCTATCAAAACCAAGATGCTAAAAGTAATGTGAGTTTAAAAGCAAACACCCACGGAAACCATAATTTACTACTTTTTAACGAAAGTCAAGATTTACAAGACTTGGAAAAGGAAATAGATCTGATGATGATACGAAGGAAAAGACAGACAGTGCAAATCCAAACGCCTAACAATACTGGAATAATCGCAATTCTTGTCACTATCATTCTCGGATGCATAATTCTAAAATTCTTACGAAGATCGAAGAGGGAAGAACGCACTTTAGCGCGATCCAATCTCGTAATCTTGCACCCTACCCCTCAACTCAAAGGTAAAACCCCGAGCGAAATAATAAAATCAACTAAATTGGCTGAAATAAAAACGGCAGATGTACGCACAAAGATAGAACCAATCCCAACACCCAAAGAACTTCCAACCGAATAATCATTCAAATGCCCTGTGAATACAAACCAACTAAATCCAATCGTATATGAGGTTTAATAACTGCATCCAAAGAAATTACAAAAAAAAGGATAACTACATGTGATGAGTATATATATATACATATGATACGCCACTGCTTTGTAATCAAGCGACCGGAACGCCATCAACATAAATACCAGAGACAACAACCATTTATATAGCCAACTTTACGCTGACAAATCTGTCACACGCCTGACATCGAGAATGTACCTCTCTTCTTCTGTGTATTCTGTCGAGCGCGCATCTCAGCTAGAACGATTGTTAGAATATCCAACGAAATAAAGATTTAATCTGTAGCCATCTGTTTATTTTCAACCAAGTATTCCTTTTCTTTTAACAATCAGAAGTGGGATTAAACTCATATTTTGTCGGATGAACTTATATTTCATCGGATGAGTTCATATTTTCGAAAAGTTTAACATTTTAAGTTTTAATCAAAACGCTAACCCGAAAAATTTTTTGAAAACGCGTACAAACGTGCAGTAAAATAAATTAGGTTCAGCGGAGCAGAAATTCCATACGATAATACCGATTCAGGCCAAAAGGTTTTTCAGTCAACGTTAAAGCCTGCTGCAGAATCAACGTTGGTCGATATCGGCGAAGGAAACGCATTACATGACATCCTAAATAACCAGGACCCCGCAAGTGCAAAAGCAACTGCAGATGTACACTCAACTTCTAACGAATCGACTTCAGAATACACACTTCAACAAAAGGAAATGGAGCTCCTTCGCCTTGAAAGAGAAGTTCTTAAACATGAGTTAGAATTAACTAAACGTGAATTGTCTCTTTTTCAGTCAAATCCTACTGCAGCTGAAACACAACGACATACAACCGACACATTATCACAGCCAACCTTTCCTCTCTTCAATTTCCACTAATTAAACTCCTTCGTACTTACCTTCGATCCGTCTCAAAAACCTACTATGTCAAGCAAAACATGGATTAGCAAAATAGACAGTCTGAGTAATATTTACAAACTGACAGATCAAGCTACGCTTTTATTAGCATCATCGAAATTAGCTGGTGCAGCCAGCTTTTGGTTTCATAGCTCTGATAAGAACATGAGTACCTGGGAACAATTAAAAAATGGATTAATTACTGCATTCCCATGTTATTTAGATGAGTCCGATATTCATATTCGCCTCATGAATCGTAAGAAATCACCGAGCGAAGGTTTCGAAAGTTATTTTTATAACATGTTGTGCATCGCCAAAGATGCTAAATTTGGTCAGCAGTCACTAGTAAAGTACATCATCAACGGGCTGAACGACATAGAGCTAAGAAAGTCTTTTTCTCTGAGACGTATAGAGAATACAGACGAATTACTGAAACACCTTAAGTGGTACGACGAAGTGCAAAAGTTCACGGCAAATGACAATAAGTCAAACCCTAATTACAGTAAGAACGCGCATAATAAAAAGGGTGACAGTTCAACCATAAAATGTTTTAACTGTAATTTATTGGGCCACCTTTCTATAAATTGCCCGAAATCACAAAGAAGGCCTAGGTGCAATAAGTGCTTCAAAATTGGTCACTCTGAAAGTGAATGTAAACAAAAACCGCCTTCCAGTTCAACCCAAAGACACAAAATTTCCTTAATCCAATCCGATGTATACAAAAATCAGCTGTTATCAATGGGCTATACACTACGGTAGCAATGATCGTTTGGTACAGAAGAGTTTAGTTGAATCCCTTCGCCTGTCAGTCATACCATGGCAAGTCTCATTACATGGATTCGGAAAAGGATTATGCTTTACGTCTGGTAAGACAAATGTGCAATTAAAAGTAGACAATGTCGAAGCAAATGTAGATTTATTACTTGTGGAAGATAAGTATTTAGATAATCCAATTCTAATTGGAAAAGATTTCATTAACCAGCCACATGTAGCTTTTGAAAAATTTGGACAAAATCTAATTATGCTCGATATTTTTAAGAGAGTAGGGACTCGTAGTAATAAAGAGAGTAAACGAATGAACGGTGTAGACATAAACTGCAATAAACATAAACTCGAAACGAAAACCCCGTACAGTGTTGTGCATTCAAGGCATATTGACGTAATACTTCCATCGACTGTCAGTGAAGCTAAAACATATTCAGAAATAAACGGTGTTACTAACGTAATCGAAATACGAAACGACAGTGTTGATAACGATGGAAAAATACAACTGAAGAACTATGAGCTTTGAACGAAAACAAATTTTGATAACGAGGTAGGAACAGATGACAGTGTTGCTAACGTAAAGGAAATTAAAAGTATAAACGAATTGCATCTGTATTTAAAAAACCAAGTAAAAGCAAACAGGGTTGCTAACGTAAACGAAACTGAAAGCATAAATGAATTACAAAATCGGTTAGGTCGGAACGAAATAATAACTACCACTAAACAAGACAAAAACATTTTAATTAACGATGAAATACATTTAAATAATAAGAATAATAACGTCGCATGTATAACTGAATGGGAAGAAGCCAATAAAATTAACAATAAATTAATTAAATATACGGACGTATGCGAGCTAAACGGTATTCCTAAAATTTCAATTGATTATGCTATAAACTCTACAAATATTCAATGCGGTAAACTAAGTAGTGCCGAACTTAATTATTTAATTGAACTCTTAAATAATCTATACGAGCTAGGCTGTGCCTCCTCTCATAAATTCGAAATTTCACTAACGAACAGTACGCCGGTTTCATCTAGGCCATATCGTCTCGCGTATTCTCAAAGAACTATAATAAAAGACATCATCAAAGAACTCCTAGATGCCGAGATAATTCGTCCATCGAACTCTCCGTATGCATCTCCAGCGCTTTTAGTCAAAAAGAAAAACGGCGAGGATCGTATGGTTATCGATTACCGAAGGCTAAACAGCATAACAGTAAAGGACAAATACCCCTTACCAGTTATTGAGGAACCAGTTATTGAGGACTTGTTACTCCAACTGGAAGGAAGTAAATACTTTATTGGACTCGACCTCGCATCCGGATATTATCAAATACCACTTGAAGAGGATTCAGTGAAGTATACTTCTTTTATTACTCCAGATGGGGAATACGAATTCTTACGTATGCCCTTTGGCCTCTCAAACGCACCGTCTTGCTTTCAGCGCATGATGAATGACATCCAGAGAAGGCTTCCATCGGGGAAATTAATCATTTATATGGACGATGTGCTTATTCCTTGCAAGGACTTCAACGATGGCTTGGAAACATTAGAGAAACTTCTACGAACTCTGTCTGAAGAAGGCCTAACGCTCAAATTAGAAAAGTCTTTCTTCTTCAAAGAGAAAATCGAGTTTCTAGGATATGACATCACTTCCGAGGGAATTTGTCCGAATGAAAGGAAGATAGAAGCAGTTAGGAATTTTCCCCGTCCCCACAATATACAGCAACTTCGACAGTTTTTAGGCATAACAAGTTACTTCCGAAAATTTGTACCAGGCCATGCACTTATAGCTCAACCTCTAACGTTATTAACGAGGAAGGATACGACATTCATATGGAGCCATCAACAGCAAGACGCGTTCGAGAAACTCAAAGAAATTTTAACAACGCGACCGCTGCTTACCCTATATGATCCATCAAATGATCACGAGCTCCACACTGACGCTAGCTCAATGGGGCTAGCAGGAGTTTTGCTACAAAGGGATCCGGATAACCACCTGAGACCTATTGGATATTATAGTCGACAAACCACAGCATGCGAGAGTAATTACCATAGCTACGAGAGACGCTAGCTGTCGTAGAGTCAGTGTCTAGATTCAGAATATACCTTTTAGGAAAACATTTTAAAATTATCACGGATTATGAATCATTGAAAGCTACGCTAGAGAAAAGAAATATAGTGCCAAGGATTGCTCGTTGGTTTTTGCGACTAATGGAGTACGATTACGACATAGAACTTCGTAGAGGGATGAAAATGAGCCATGTCGATGCCTTCAGCAGAAATGCAACGGAAGAAGCTAAGGAGGGTGAAATAGTTGACCTCAAAGTTTTTGCGATCGAGATCAGCAATGCAGACTGGCTTGCCACCATACAAATTCAGGACCCTAAATTGAATAAAATCATAGAAATCTTGGTGAGACTACCTCTAAACCATGAAGAGAGAAACATCCACAAGAACTATCAACTAAAACGACATCGGCTATTTAAGAAAACCGGTGAAAATTTACTGTGGGTAGTACGCTCAGCTGCTATCTGGAAAATTTTACAATCCTGTCACGATGACGTTGGACACTACGGCGTACAGCGAACTCTCGAGTTCCTTCAACGAGATTATTGGTTCCCAAAAATGAGAAGAAAGGTGAAGAACTATATTGCTTCGTGCATTGACTGCGCGTACTATAAAAGGCCAACCGGGAAACCCGAGGGAGAGCTTCATTCTATCCCAAAGATTGCAATTCCTTTCCATACCCTGCACATTGACCACTTAGGGCCGTTCCCGAAAAGCAAACGAGGAAACACTCACATCCTAGGGATTATAGATGGTTTCACAGAGTACATTGTCCTACGAGCAGTTAAAAATACATCATCGAAACCTGTATTACATATTCTTGGCGAAATAACTAAGCATTTCGGGACTCCGACGAGAATTATCACTGACCGTGGAACTGCCTTCAGCGCAAGAATCTTCAAGAACTACTGCATTGAAAACGACATCAAACACATAATGACTGCAGCTAGAACGCCTCGAGCTAACGGCCAGATTGAACGTTATAATCGAACAATCCTCCACACCTTATCCACAATAAGTAAGAATACGACTAAATGGGATAGCTATCTGCAAGCAATAGAGTCGGGTATGAATTCCAGCAAGAACGATACAAACAAACAAACCCCACATAAGCTACTCTTCGGATTCCAGCCTAGAGACCCTTTAGCGAACAAGCTACTTCTCGCACTGCATGACGAGAATGAGCCTGTCGAGAGCCTTGACGTAGCAAATCTTCGAGAAGAAGCTCTTCAGTGTATTCAAAAATCCCAGCAGAAAGAAAAGCAACGTTTCGAAGCACATCATTCCAAGCCTCGCTGCTACACCATAGGAGATTTGGTTCTGCTTGAACGACCTTCAATATCAACAGGAGATTCCAGGAAGCTTGACCCCAAGTATAAGGGACCCTATATAGTGACGGAAATACTGGACCGAGACCGTTACGTAATTGAAGACATACCAGGTATCCCTAGATCACAACGACCTTTTCACTCAGTTTACTCATCTGATAAAATGAAACCGTGGTGCCGAGGTTTCGATAACGATAACTGGAACGATGCGTACGATAATCCATCAGATGATGACATCGAGGACGATTTCAACTTGCAGGATGGCCGACCTGATACGCCACTGCTTTGTAATCAAGCGACCGGAACGCCATCAACATAAATACCAGAGACAACAACCATTTATATAGCCAACTTTACGCTGACAAATCTGTCACACGCCTGACATCGAGAATGTACCTCTCTTCTTCTGTGTATTCTGTCGAGCGCGCATCTCAGCTAGAACAATTGTTAGAATATCCAACGAAATAAAGATTTAATCTGTAGCCATCTGTTTATTTTCAACCAAGTATTCCTTTTCTTTTAACATATATGTATAAATAAATAACATGTTTCTCTAGATATATTACTTCTCGCGCTTGCTACAAAAACTGGAAATAGATAATTAAAGAATGTACATATATGACATAAAACTGAAAGAACAAAGAAAGGTAGAAAGGTATATTTTCTAATATATGTATATATACTGTGCTAGCCACCACCATATTACGGCAAATGTGAAAAAGGAAACAAAACAAAACGTATTCTGTCCTCTGAATTAAAAAAAAAAGGGAAAAATAATTAACTATACATTTTAATTAATATATAATTATATAGTATGTTTATGTTTATTTTATTTATATAGTGTTTAGGTCTAAGCGAAATCAGGGGGGAGGTGCCGGGTCAATAATTGACAAGACTTGAGTGCTTTGATTTAGTCAAACTTTATTTAAAAATATTTTCAAAAAAATGATAATTCAACTCAAATAAAAAATAATAATTCAATTTAAATAATAATATTAGAAAATAATAATGCAATTTAAATAATAATATTGAAATTAAAAAAATGATAATTCAATTTAAATAATAATATTGAAATTACAAAAATAATAATTCAACCAAAAAAATCGTACTCAAACAAAACAAAATAATAAATGATAAAAAACGATTCCAAAAAAATCCAAAATGTCGCAGCAGATGATGTTTTTTAATCTGTAAAAATAAAATAAAATTAGTTTTCTGCCACTTAAAATCTACAAATAATTTAATAGGCTTCACTGCTGCCTATGTTAATTTTTGTCGGAATTCAATTAACCTTCCGGCGTAAAATGTGCTGAAAAAATAAAATTTTTAATTAATAATGACTTTTTCAGCGTCAATGCTGCTGATCCGCCTTTTGAATAAATTACTGCTCAAAAGCGCAGCAATTTATATAGGTTAAAATTCACCCAAAAAGATTTCCTTGCCTAAGTCAGATTCAGAACTTCTGATCCATCTCGGAAGACTGCTAGAACTGCAATGAATTTTAGCTCCAGCCCCTGCTTTATTTATACTCTGGAAATGTACAGAGTAAATGGGGGCTCAGAAAAAAGGTGCACGTTGTCGCATATATTGTGGTCCAGCTGTGCGTATTACAGCTTAGAATAAGTGAGAGCTATGAACATCTGCCTGCACTGACGTCGGATGTCAGTGACAGTGAAATTGTTGGATGTGTTGTCATCTTGAATATTTGGGTAAGTTTTTATATTGTTTCTTTTTGTATTTGTATTTAAATATCTTTTCTTCTATTTCAGAATATTTGGAGAATTCTCGTGGAATATTAAAGCTGGATTCCAGGATTTTAATGTGAGTTTATTTCCATGTTAAAATTATTGTATTTTATGTTTATTTACTTTTAGTAATTGACTGTTTGTTTTTATTTTTTTAGGTTTTGATGCACCAAAAAGGGAGCACTAATGGGCTAGAAAATGGTTTTTTATCCCTTTCAGCATTTAGTAAAAGCATCGTGGGATATTATGGATATGTTCATAAGGTTTGTTAATATTTGTACTTAGCTTGTAAGTTTTTATGTTTCTGTGGTAGTATGTTAAAAAGAAAAAGAATACGTAATAACTATAATGTTACTTAGTCTTTAATTTCTTTAATTTGAAGTATATACATACATATAGTTCCAACTAAAGTAACCCCCTTTTATCAAACGTATGTACTTAGCTTTAAGTCTTTCGTTCATTTCTGAAAAATTGTAAAAAAAAAAAAAAACCAAAAATCAAATTTGTAATTTTGTAAACAAACAACTGCCTTCAGTAATAGCGGCTTCATACTTCCACGTCATCTCGCTAACTCCTCGCTTCCGACTTCAGAAATGGGGAGGAATGTTGTGAATATAGATCAATCAATTCTTGTTCTGAATATAAATAATCAATTAATCTATGTGAAACAAGAATTGGTTGACATCGCTTCTTGACTAGGTCATTGTTGTGTGGCGAAAAGCCAGACCTTACACAATAAATGCAAACAGGTCTTGCTTAAACGGTGGCAAACTCAGAATTCTTGGGTTTGTTGTGAAAGCGCGTCACTGCGAAATATTCAGGTGACTACCGGCTAATCACAAGGGTGACCTAGTTTATCAAATATAAAATAAAGAAAAAAACAAAGAATGCTCGGTGACATGGTCGCTGAAAATGATCAAATTAAATACGCGAGCTATAAAGATATAAATAATATATATATGTGAATAGAACTAAAAAGATTAAGTGATGCGTTCTTGTGACCTGCTGTAAAGATATAAATAATATGTATATGTGAATAAAACTAAAAAGATTAAGTGTTGTTATTACTGTTTTTGTGACCTGCTCAACTCAGCCCAATATACGTGCGATGATAGCATTGGGATCTGTACTGGAGGTCTCAACATTATTTCGTTCTGTACCAGGAGATCTCAACAGTATTTAGCATTATTACTTCATTAATTTGGTTCTCAGGCTTCGGTAAAGTGTTCTCCATAAAAATTCCGGGTTAAATTTCTTCTCATTTACAATACAATTACCTAGTTTGATTTTCAGGAATACTATCTATTACTTCTGACCTTTGTGATAACATTGTAGCATCAGACGGTTCTTCGGGGTTTTATAGAGTATCTTTATACTTGGTTTTACTGCAAGTTATTTTCCTTTATTTGTTCATGTGATCAAGAGAATCTGTTTTATAAGTAGAGCTTACTTTCCTAGCAATATTTTTATTGACCAGGACATTAATGCCTGTTATCCTTTGGTTTTTCCTTCCTCCTAGTATTAGACAAGTCAGTTTTCGTTAGGCCACAGTCGTAGCGTTGTGTAACTTGGTTTTAGTCACATAAATATGATGTTGTTAGGCCGTAGGCATACCGTTGAATTGCTGTTATAACATGAATTCATATTAGTTGAACATGGGAATATGTTTATTTGATTTTGTTTCCAAGTTTTTATTTCTTCTGGAAGTTCTCTTGGCTCTTCTATTAAAATATTTTCGTTTAAATTATTTATTATAATATTGCTTTCCTCACTCAGGAATTTTTTAATTTCTCTATTTAATTTTGTGTCTTTGAATTGTTTCAATTTATCTGTGTCCTTCTTTCTACGTATTTATCTGCACTTATGATTATTTTAGTTTCTCCATGTACCTATATGATCACCTTTAATCGATCCTTTTTAATTCTATCTTTGAGTATTAGGACGGCGGTTTGCTCATTCTCTCTTAGCAAAAATGCCGGGGACTCCACTTGAGTGGCTCCCTTTAGAGTAGCATTATTTAACTCAGTATAGTTTTTAGTCACTCAACCAGCTAAGTCTTGAGTAATATCTCGTCAAGCATGACTTAAGTGTCAAACACAATTCCGATGTTTCGATTCGATTTTATCCAACCAATGTCGATTCAACGGATGCATGAACACAATTGTTCCGTTCGCTTTCAAAGACTTGATTTTAAAATTTTTGTTAGATATTGTCTTTTCGCTTTACATCCATAAAAGTTTTCCAAGTTATGTCATCCGTAAAGCTTGAAATTTGCTCATCTTCTCCATTTCGATCCATTTGGGTGTAATATGTCTGTTAAAGCCCAGAACCAGATGAACACATAATTCTAAGTAAATCTTGAATTTGTAGGATATTGTAAATATGGCCACCTTATCTAAATATGAATTTTTTATTTTTATTCTACATTATAATCATTTTTTATTCTACACTATAATCTACTCCATCATAAAATTTAAATCATTTAAGAATTACGAATATTTCGAACTTACATACAAATATCACAGGAAGTATATATCACAGTTAATTTAGAACTTTATCATCACAGACAATAACAATTGGATTACATGGTATGAACACAGTTTTACTTCATGCTAAAACAATACATCTGTACTCTAATAAGTTAGTGAGCTAAAAAAATCTTTCGTAAGCAGTCTGCACTCAGTCACAGTTGTTAATTATTCTCTAGTTGTAAATAAAATTAATTAGAAATTGAACTCTGTCGAATTTGCTTTATATAAATTATATAATCCACAATATTTTAACCAGAATAACTCGTACAGTGTCCAATTGCATGTATGGCTCTTATAAGGAAATTTGACATTTGTGCGAATTGGATCGAAACGGTGGAATTATGTTTAGTTTGTATCGTAATGCAAGACCGATTTTAGAGATTTCCGAGATTTGAGCACACTTTTAGTACTTTACAAGTAGAGAATTTCTTGTACTTGAACAAATAATAGGTCGGGGCAGTCAGCTTTATTTTTGATATGCAGAGGAAAAGATTTTTGTCCAGGACAGTTTTGGCGTGTGTGAACAATATGTCACAACATGATAGGAATCAGTGATAGATCCTCAGAGACAGATTGTGTAACGTCGGGTATGTAAATGCGGTGGGTAGTCAGGTGTAGTCCAGGGTAAATTCCCACGACGTTACAAAATATTCAAACCGCTGATAGTTTCCCAGCAAAAGTTGAGATGAAAAACATCAACGCGATAATTGGAGGATATCTTCCAATTATTATCTTCGGAATATTTGAGAATGAAAATTGCTTTTAAGTTGCGTAAGCAATAATTAGATGATGTGAGTTCGGTTTCTTCCAATTTAAGTTTTCCTTTTTTTTTTCCAGACGAAAAGAGGACCATATTGCTTGCAATTTCAGTTTTACCTGGATGACAAAATGGCAATAAAACAGCAAAAGGAATTATATGTTTTTCATCCAGATGAAAAGAGGACCATAACCAAGGCCAAAAATGAGTTTATGTTTATTTTTAATGTAGAAGATGCGTTACTTGAAAATTCAGGTCTGTCCATTCTGGTTTAAGAAGCATTTGGAGTAAGTTATAGTTAAGTTTTCTGCATATATAATACTTTAATCCTCTCATTTATTAAGTTGTGTTTAAAAATAACTTAATTCCTTCTATTACCATGGCGATATTATCGAGATATTTTCGCGATATCACATTCCTCTCTTCCAGGCAATGCTCATTGATACTTCATCGTGATTCCTCAACGATATCTTCCTCTTATTGCCTGCAGGTAATGCTTTCGAGATACTTCAATGTGATTTCTCAAGGACATCTTCTTCCTATCTTCTGAAGGTATTGCTATCATGTTCCCTAGATGATACGGAAGCAATTCATCAAGAAATATTGCCAACGAACAACGGTGTTTAATCAAAATATTGTCAAGATAAGCTTTTGGCATATGGTTGCATGCAGAAAGTTGGTCAAAAGCGTCCAGAGCTTTGCGTGTCTCCAACGCCGCAGCTATTGCAGGATCATCCGTTTTTCGATTATAAGTTCTTACTAATTTTTAATTGTAAGTTCTTATTAATTTATAATTGTAACTTCTTATTAATTATTTCACATTGCATTTATTTACAGTACCTTTTTTTTGGTTATTTAGATACCTGCCTTCTAATTATGCTGTTTAATGCTGGAGAACATATGGCACCAATGTTAAGTCGCCTTCCGGATACTGCTGTGACTCAGGTGCCCATTGCCCAGAATCACAATCATAAGGTGAATACATCAATATATTGCTCTATGCAATAAATTGATGTATCGCAGAAATGACCTGAAAACGACATATCAAATAAATTTAAATTTTCATTTAAATCATTTAGGTTTTCCAAGTGCATTCAAAAACTTCAAATGCATTTAAAAATGCATTTGCGTGTCGTAACAAAATGCAATTTAGCATAAATTGCATTTCGTTATATGACATGCACTCGACTCGCACGGTATACCTACCTACATGCCGTGTGATCGGATATCATTTTTCGTCGCGAAAATTGAATGCACTTGAGACAATTCACATATTCTCACGTACGATCTTTTATCGTCGTGAGAAAGCAAAAAGGAAAAAAAGCTTTTTGCAAGATATCGTGGCTACCTGGGTGCAAGATCGCCAAACCTCGAGGAGTCGTTTTTTTGAATCCGTCGAGAGAAGAAGTGATTTTTTTTTTGAAAAATAGTTTAATAGTTGAAATAAAGTGAAATTTTTATAAGAAAAATTGTAGTCTAGATAAGTTTAAATAGAGTGAAATCGAGTAGAAAATGTAAAGTTTACGGATTAAATAAAGAAATAATAAAGTGAAATTGTTGAAAAAAAAATCTTTTTTTTCATTACTGTGTTAAATGTTCCCCTCAAATCGCTTCTTTCTGGACGAACTGAAAGCACGAGTGATTGGAATTATAACATACTGGTGGCACCGGTAACCGGTGAAAATTTAAAATCAGTGCCTTTATTTATTACCAAAAAAAAAAGAGGTGTTCATGAACAACTAAGTTATTTGGTTCGCCATACCAAGTGAAAATAAAAACAAAACTTCAGTGAAACAATAAATAACAGCATACCAACATAATAATAATACAGTACGAACAACAAGTAATAAAAGTACATACGAAAACTCACTACAAATCCTTATTATAACAAAAACAAAAACCAATAAAAAACTGAATAAATTAATAATACATCAAAATTATAATAAATAAAAAAAGCCCGGCTACTTAGTACATACAGGAATTAAAAAATACAAGTTTAAGCGCCATAGTGCTCACCGTGGGACCCAAGGAGGCTTCATTCCTGCCTCATAAAGACGAAAACATCCCAGAAGGAAGACAACAAGAAATCGTCACACAGGACGCGTGACGTTTAATCTTCACCACCTTCATACATCAACACATCCAACATCATACTAACACACTGGTACAAGTAAATATCAACGGGCTCATCAAAACACCTTTAAAAATACAAAAAAAAAGAGGAAATCCTTCAGGAAATCGTCATCAGCAGCAGCACCACATAAGAAAAACATAACGGATAAAAATCAAGGTAGAAGGCAAAATCCATTATTCTATCAACATTTTTTTTTTAATTCTACTGGCTATTATACCTATCGTCTTTACCGACGTAAAATTTTCATGCGCCCGATTTGTATGTATGTACATATGCACATACATATCGTATTTACGACAAATCTTACTGAAGGTAAGATTTATCGTGGGGCTATTTTATGTTATCGATGTTGATTATATGCGAAGGAATTTGAAGAAATTGCTGATGGCAATTTCTTCGCCTTGTTAGGAGATAAGCTAACCATGTTTTAATCATGATTAGATTATTTATATATATGAAAATTGAATGTTTTTCAATGATTTTCCCTATGATAATTATTAATTATAATTATCATTTTTAACCCTTTTAGGTATACAACAATCATTCCCCCTGCGAAAAAGAGAATTATTCTTTGAAGAGGTATAATTCTCAGGGGAAGTTGTTGTTGGGGCTTTTTCTGTGGTTCGGCTATTGGTCGGTTTGGCATAGGTTTTCGGTTTTTACGTATTTTCTTATTTCTATTTAAAAAATTTTTTTTTTCTTATCTTCCTATGTTCTAAATATTATATTAAATATTTATTCCTATGCAATTCTATTCTTTTATTACCTTATTTATTTATTATTTTTTTGTGTGTTATGCATATGTTATGTTATGGTTGTTTTTTTTTACACTTGTGAATTTGTTATGATCTAAAGTTAGTGGTTATTTAATTTTTATTCTAGGTTAATAATGATAATATTTATATTTTTATATTATTTATTATTTTTAATTATTATTTAACACTAGCGGGGGAGGATTTAGTTTTTTCTTTGTTTTTAGTTTGTATGTTTTCCTTAAATCTATGCTTCAATAATTATATATATCTAATATATATCTAATTCCAGTGATAGTGCTTATGACCGTTTGAAGTGATGACACTATACCACTTGCACTGACTAATAGGTGGCAGGGTGCGGGTCCTTTTGAGAGGGGTTGGTTCGATTGTTTAGATTTGTTCGATTTGTTCCTCCGCCTCTGGGCTTTTCTCATATTTGTGTGGACGATAATTTTTAATGAATGGGACTAGCCATTTGGCGACCAGGTACAGTACCATACATGTGATGACAACACCAGTTAAGGATAATGATGTTGCACCTAGGACATGTGTAGGGTGGTGATTGATATGAGGAAATATTTTTTCTAATTTTTCGTCCAGTTCTTTTAATGACTGGGTACCTTCGAGGATGATGCTATTAGTGTCACCTCCTGAGTATAGTTCTGTCTGTATTTTTCCAGAATGTACCTTTTTCTTTGGTTTCATTGAGGTATTTATCCACTATTTATTCTAATGGAGTTATACTTGGGAAATAAGTGGTTTGTTTGGGACTCAATTGCTGGATATTCTCTGCCTCATAGTGTAGGATTTGGGATCCTGCTTGTAGTTGGCAGGGATGGTTGATAGTGATTATTCCTTGACCTTCAATCTTTGAGGTTAAAAATTGTTGGGTTCACTGTAGGTGTACAATTGTTGGTTCTATCAACAAGAATGTCCACGAGTTGGGTTTACTTGATTTGATAAGTAGGTCTCTGGGAGGTATTTGTGCTCTGAATTAGCACTGCGACTCTTCCTTTAATGGGTTGAAGAGCAGCTTCTCTATACATACTTTAGACATAGCTGCCTTTGTAACAGGAATGCCTAGCTTAGCGTTGTAAGTGTCCTCCTTGGAATATTGCGTGATCTTTTTGAAGATTTTAAGACCTTGGCTTTTTAATAATAGGATAACCTGTGTCTGTACCTGGTGCGCTACGTGCGAGTACTGTATATATCGGGTACCAATGATTATTTTTATTAATGTGTATGGGAAAACTATGCACTCTATACAACTTCATTTGTGGTACATTGAAAATCAGAAGTTGTATTCTAATAACTAATTTGTCTTGGACTGGATGAGCCTTTGTTTCCGCTGTCTGATATAGCAAGGATAGATAATTTTGTGCATCTGGGCAAGTAGCGTGGGACTTGTTGTATATCTCTAATAAAATTTTGGGAGACACCACTAGCGGATGCAACTGGTGATTTTTACTGGAGATCATTATGTCGAGTAAGGCTTGCTGCCTGTACTCAATCTCGACAATTTGTAAGGTCAGGGTTGAAATTATTTCCTGTCTTATTTGTCTCATTAGTAAGTCATCAGCGATGTTTTGTAGTTTATTTGACGCTGCTTTTCCTGAAGGGATGTCAACGGCTTTTGAATTTGCTGTAGTCTAGTTTTGACTACACAGATCTGCTGTGTTTGCAGGTTGGCTAGTGCTTTTGTATTTGTTTCGAGCTCCTCGAGTCGACGATATACCTCCTGTTCCTTAGTGTTGTCTATGGTCCCGAATAGGTAGTGCATTGCATTCCCTATTCCATCGAAGATAGATCTTGTTGATCTTGATTTTGGGACCACTTCTCGAATGACAGTTGTTCTTCTCTTGATATTTTCCAAGAGGGAATGAACATGTTTTTGTTGAACCAGGAATAGCTCATCCATTTGAGAGCGATTTGAACATAGTCGGTGAACTAAGTGTTCCGCCTGTTCTACCATAAGCGTTTGGTTGTCCAGTTGCATTCGGTTGATCTCTGTTAGTATATTCCATGTACTGTGGTACACTTGTAATTTTCCTAAATCCTCATACAGTATTCCTGTATTGTTCAGGGGACTTGTTGTGAAGGATTCCGTTAGTATTTGTCCCACTGCCAGATGGAAACAGCATATTAACACCAATATGTGCTTCATGTTGTGTAGGAAATGAGGGATAGGCTTCGTTAGTCAATTAGTCATACTAGATGATCTTGTGTGCATAACTTGAAGATGTTAATTTAATTCTGGAATCTAGTATAGACTTAACTTATTGGCTAAAGATATGTGTACCAATATACTACTCATAGTAGGGCTTAGACGGTTGTTGTGTACTACAACCTGCCGCTTGCCTATTTTTATGGTAGTGTTTGTTGTACTGGGTACATTGATTACCAGATATGGGCCAAGCCAGATTTGAGACAGTTTGTGTTTTCGGCTTTCACTTTTGAGGAGGACTTTGTCTCCTAAGTGGAAAGTGAGAGGCCTGACTGTTTTGTCGTAATATGCCTTTGAGCGTTGTTTGCTGGCTAAGATATTTTTACGAGCCGTGGTAATAACTTTCGTGGTTATATACGGGTTCAGGGTCCCGTTTTAAATTATCCGCTGTGTAGCCGTAAAAGCAATCCATTGGGGTTAATTTAGTACCCTCGTGTACACTGTTATTGTATACGAATGCAGCGGTTCGTAGGAATTGATCCCATGTTTTGGGACTTTCGTCCACGATTGTACGCAGATATTCGATTATTGGTCTATGGGCACGCTCTAGTGCTCCATTAGACTGTAGATGGTACGCGGAAGTTTGTAACTTCTTCACCTTTAGCAGTTTGCAGACCTTCTTGAATAGCTCACTCAGGAAATTAGTTCCATGATCGGTGACTATTCTCTTTGGAATGCGACACCGCGTGACAATCTCATCGAAGAAGATTTGCGCCACCATTGCTGCTTCTCCATTTGGTATGGCATACCAATCGACAAACTTGGTAAGATTATCTTGAAAAGTTAAGATATATTTATTACCTGATATGGTCTCTTCTAGTGGACCCATTATATCGATGTAAACCTTGTCGAAAGGTTGTTCTGCGATGTCCGTTCTTACCATTGCCATCGTGAATTGTGGAGATGCTTTAATTTTTTGCCACTTAGGGCATTTTTTTTATGTACCTTTTTATATCGCGAAGCATGTGTCTCCACCAATACTTGCGTCTAATTCTTTTATAAGTCTTAATGACACCCTAATGGCCGCCGAAAGGAGAGTCGTGGTAATCCTTTAGGATTGTTTGAACTTCTTTGGGGCTCGTGATTTTCTCAGGTGCCTTGACTGGACTTATTTCTTGTTCAAGCGTAGAATGGGTTTGAATTTCGTCCTCTGGTTGTTGAATTTCTTGATTTTCCGCTGCCGTGGGCTGTGTTTCAGCGCTGGGGCTATTATTGGCCTCTTTGGCTCTCCGTTTTTGAGCTCTGGTCATGGCGAAGCAACGAGTGGGTTTCCTTGTTCCCTTTTTATTTGGGGAATTATTTTCCTCCATATTAGAGTCCATAGCGTGGTGGACTTGGGCTTGTACCGTTAAGGTGTTGCCTGTATTGTCTTCGTTTAATACTTGTGGAATGCGGCTTAATGCATCTGCATTGGTATTATACCTCCCTGGTTTATATTCGATGGTACAATCGAATTCTGATAATTTGTGGTGAAATCTCACCAAACGGGAAGTCGAGTCTATAACACTAAAGACACCTTTGAGAGACTTGTGGTCAGTATAAACCGCGAATTTCCTGCTTTGAAGGTAGCATCGGAAATTCCTAGTGGCCCAGACTATAGCCAATAACTCCTTTTCAATAGTGGTGTAATTTCTCTCGGCTTTGTTCAGCGTTTGGCTTGCATAGGCGATAGGCTGGTCTTTCCCCACTTCTCCTTGGGAAAGCACAGCGCCTAATGCTTCGTTGCTGGCGTCCGTTGTAAGATTGAAAGTTTTAGAGAAATCTGGATAGATTAAAAGTGGTGGGGAAATTAGAACATTTTTGATGCTTTGAAATGCTTCTTGGCATTTCTTGGTCCAAGTAAATTCGTAATTGGACGAACGATTTTTGAGAAGTCCGGAATGAACTTCCTATAGTAATTGGCAAGTCCTAAAAATGACTGAACTTGCCTAACTGTTCTAGGAACAGGAATTGTTTGGGCGCACCTTCTCTAGAGCACTTATGCCCTAGATAAAAAACTTCTCGTCTCAAGAACTGGCACTCCTCTGGCTGCAGTTTGAGGTTGTTCTCTGTCAATTTATTGAAGACTTTGCGAAGTTTATCATTGTAGTCATTTAGGTTCTTACCATAAATGACGATGTCGTCAAGATAAACGAAACATTCGAAGCTTTGTAGGCCTGTCAGAACGAAGTTCATGTGGCGTTGGAATGTAGCGGGAGCTCCTTTGAGTCCGAATAGAATACGCTTGAATTCGTAGTGCCCGTAGCTAGTACTAAAGGCGGTCTTAGGTCGATCTTTTTTATCGACTAAGACTTGGTGATACCCGTTGGCCAAATCGAGAGTGGTAAAGTACCTGGCATGCCCTAGTTGGTCAAAATAGCCTCGATTCGCGGTAGTGGAAATGCATCGCCCATTGTCTTTTCGTTCAATTTACGAAAATCGACAAAGACGCGCCACCTTTTTTCACCATCGGGTCCCGTCTTCTTGGAGACTACTAATAAGGATGAATTCCAAGGGCTTTTGCTAGTTTGGACTATCCCGTTGTCTAGCATTTCTCTTAATTGTTCTTTGATTACTTGTATCTGTGTCCCTGGTAATCTGTAGGCCTTTTGGTTTATGGGCGCTCGGTCTTGTATTAAGGGGATATTGTGGCTGATAGCATTTGTATATGTGAGCTTATCACCTTTGAGATAAAAGATATCGTTGTACTCGTAGCAGAGTTCGGATATCGAAGCTCTTTCTTCCGCATTTAGATTTGGGTCTAGGCTGAGCTCTTGGCCTAACCTGTTGACTAGCGGAGTGTGTTTGGGATCTTCGTGATCCGGAAATAAGTGTCTTACATGTTGTAAGATAGCTGTATTTTCCGAAAAGCTTGCGTTTGTTTTAGGTTGTTGTACCTTTTGGTACTTATTTTCACTTACTGTACTAACTGGCAGGGTATGTGCTTCCTGCTCTCTTATTGGTGGAGTACCGTATTTTATTGGTACACTACATTGGTCCAAGTACTCGCACGCTTTCGTATTTTGGCTAATGACGCGTGGAAAATTGGTTTTCTTAATATTACTTGATGGTGGAGCCAACTTTGCCTAAATAGGCCTTACTGAGCTCGCACGCACTTTTGATAGGGCTCTTGGGCCACTGTTGTTTCTTAACACTAACTTTGTTGGGTGGTGGTGTCGTCTTTGCCTGAGAATAGGTGTTAGTGAGTTCACACGCACCTGTTATTTGGCTCCTTATCCTTGTGGTTATCTTACATCTAGTAATATTGGATGGAGGAGTCAGCTGCTTTTTACTTGTCGGCCTCTGGATCCCGCTCGCATTTCTGATTTGGCTCTGGGGCCATGTAAAATTTGTATAACTTATCTTCTTGGACGGCGGAGTCATTGCTGCCTCTACTCGGGTCTTACTGAGCTCGCACGCGTCGTGAATAGTACTCTTGGGCCATGTTTGTAACTTATATCTAGGTATTCTGCAGAAAGAAGTCTTGCTTGACTTCTGTTCCGCCTTGGGAAGCTCACTGATGTTTGTGTTACTCGCTTGTGATTTATTCGGCTTGAGAACGTGTTGTGTATCAGTTTCTTCTCCTATTGGGGTGACGGCGTAGCCATGTATGGGGAGCAGTTGTGGTAAAAAACTGTTGATGACTACTTGGAAATTGTTAATTTTGAGTATAGCAACTAACACTGTTTCTTTCCCAGTAGGGAGTAAACTGTTGGCCAGGAAGGCTCCATCGCCTATCTCTTTTGATAGACAGAGAATTTCTTCCTAGCAGGTATGCATAATGGTTCCTCTAAATTAACCAAATGCTGCCTCATTTCGCTGGTTTCTTGATCAGCTCTTTTCGCACTCCGTGGGTTCTTCTTGAACCTGGCAGCCAGCATTACTTTTCTGAGATGCCTTGAAGACACTGCATTTAGATAGCTTAACCTATTTAGGTTCCATCTTTTCTGCCAGTGACCTAACTTCAACTGCTTTTCTGGAGAACAGCTTGTCCGTTTTGCATGACAAGGGCACCTGAAACTTGCAGGGAATTTAATTTTTAAAATTGTAGTTGCCCTTGTCTTTCCGGTTCCAAAAGGGGTCTGTAAGGTACATGCCTCATTGGAATTAGTCATATTGAGGTCTTTAATTGCCCTTTTCTTAGTAATACTAACCTCAGCGCCAGTGTCCACTACTAGTTTTGTATGGCCGTTAAGGCTTATGTCCAGTGGAAGTTTCACTGTAGGGACACCGGATTCGGGCGCTTGAGGTGACCCTTTTGATTTGATTTGTGGGTTTATAGTCGAGCTTGGGAGTTTTGGGTCGACTGCATGTCATTTCCCTGACTCCGGACTTCCCATTTTTTCTTCTGGCGGCAATCTTCGTCTGCATGCGCTCGGCGACCGCAAAAGGTGCATTTGAGTCTTATGTTGAAGACTTGAGGACTTTTTGTGTTGTGTTGATCCTGTGTAGATCTATTAGAGAGGCGTTGAGGAACAATCTGTTGGGTCTTTTGACTTTTTCTGCAATCATGGACGTCATGTCCATAGATTTTGCAGTTTGAGCAGAAAGAGGTGTTTTTGCGCTTGAGGCAATATGAATACGTATGACCCTTTCGCTGGCAGAAATTGCACGTGATGTTACGTACCAGTGCATCTGTGTCCGAATTTCTGGCATCAGTGTTTGTAAATGACCTTTGTCGTGACTGTGACGAGCCTGGATTATTCACATTGCGTGAGAAGTGATTTGGATTTGAAGCTCGAGGTGATGCGAACATAGGTGTTGAAGGCATTTGATAATAGGTAGCTCTGTAGAATGCTCTCACTCGTAAATCTGGGTCTACTGGAGCCACTGGAGGAGCTTGTTCCAGTGGAGTCTGGACGAATGTAAGACTTTTCTGTAATTTCTCCATGTTCAGGGCTTTCTGTATGAGAGATTCCAAATCACCTGCTCCCTGTGTGAGCAAATATTGACACAGGTGTGGGTTAGTGACTCCACTTTTTAAAGCATTTTTGGCAAAATCCATCAGCTGCGTTTTCACAGTAGGGACTGCCTCAGCTCTTTACTTCTGTGTCGCTGCCTCGTTGCAAATCGTCAACAACTGTCTCAATCTTGTAATGAACACAGTGAGAGATTCTAATGGGTTTTGTCTAGTAGTGATTAATTTATTCACTAACTCTTGGTATGTATCACGGGGAAGGTATGTTCTATTTAAACGTTCCTCTACTTCAATTAATGAAGTAGGGCTGTCTGAAGCGAATAATTGATATGCGCCACCCCTGAGTCTTGTGGGAAGGACCTGAATGAAAGCCAATTTTTCTTCATAACTTAGTTATATTGGCGATTATTTTTGGGATTATCTCCGATCTATGTTAAGTTGAAACAATTAAAATAAAAGAGTAGTTTTTATGACGTCTTTTAAATTTGCGATTTCCAGTAATTCCTTGGGATTAAATAATCAAGTTAGGGTACTCCGATTATGACTGTTATAGTCTTTATTATCATTATTCTCAAACTATGCACTTGCAAATATTTCCTTGAAGTTAATAAATGGAGCTAAGCTATTCTATATTAGGGCTGTTATGGGTTTGATTATCCTTGCTCTTGAACTCTGTGTTGCCAATATTTTCATAGAATTTGATGATTGTAGATGATAGCGTGAAGTGAGATTTCTACGAAATCTCCCGGTGGAAAGGGAGGAATGTTACAGCCCAAATACCAATATGTTCTGAAAAGAAGGACTGTGTTAGTATAAATTCTTTAGAATGCGAACTTCTCTTATCTGTTTGTGCTCGTCCCTTAACTGTTTGCCGTGTAAAGTATTGATTCTGCAAAAGATTTTCTATATTTCAGATCAATTATAACTTGGATGTTCACGCGCGATATCAGATTGGAGAGCCACCTAGTTAAACCACAGGAAACTCATTGCGCTCGGGTATTCGAGAGGCTTCGTGAGCGGAATCCTCACCACCTGGAGTTAAAATCCGAAAATAGTAACTGCCTAGTAAGTTTAGCGTCCATTGTGCTGCAACAATATTAATACGTACGCAAGCATGCACCAACTGCTAGAAATTATCAATCTCGATCTCGTATTCCTAGGGATTAACCATTACCTACGAAGGAAATAGGTCACGTATTATACTATAGCAATAGCTAGAGTTAAGTAGATTGTTGTAAATAGTTATAAATTAATGAATTAAATTCATTTTCTATGGTGTTAGATAGTAAGTAAATATAATGTTCATTAGCGGATAATTCGAAATTAATTGTAAAGTTACTACTACTCTATGGCAGGAGGCGGCTCGCGAGCATTCATTTATTTGAAAGTAAATAATTTATAATCCTAGGAAACAGTACCTATTTGTTTCGCGATAAACTAACGTAAATGTACATTCGTACTTACTTCGTTAAAGCTTTCCAAAATTCTTCCCCGAAATGAAGAAAAAAAAAGAAATATAAATAAATAAAACAAACAAACAAAAAAACAAGGAAAAAAGAAAAAAAAAACACTTCACATTAACACCCACAAGTAAAGAAACAAACAAGCATTTTCCAAAATATAATTACAAAAATCCTAAAAAGAAAAGGGAAAAGAAAAAAATATAATATGTGGCCGAACTGATGGTAGCCCAGAGCAAATACAAAAACCCAGTAAAAGAGTAATGTGCTAAATATCATTATTGCCCGATGAAGATAATTGCCCCTATTTTAAACATAGCCGAAAAGGCCATAATAGGGGGCTATCAGCGGGAATGAAGAGCCTCTGGGAGGTGAAGCGGTCAGTCGGAGGGAGTCATTAGCTAAAAAAAAAGTACGAATGTTAAATAGCTTCGAGTTTCTTAGTTGTGGGGGAACAGTTAGAAGTTTTTTTTTATTTAAAAAAAAAAAAGAGTTAAAAGGTTAATAGTTTAAACAAAATAAAAGACGATTATTAGATCCGTAAGCAGTTGGGGGGAAGAACTAAAGGAAGAAAAGAACGAAGCAGCTAAGGTGCAGGGAACGAATATTCGCAAGGTCATTTTAAAGTCGTACAACAAAAGGAAAAAAAAAGAACTGAGATCAAAGATAAGTACTCTTTCTTTTGTATAGAGTATATTTGTGGACAGGCTAATTTTAACCTTAGACTTAGTTGATTGAATTTCCTTTTTTTTATACATAATACTGTATCCTCGCGGGCTGACTGGCTCATGTGAAGAAAATTAGTTAAGTGTTGAGTACAACTGTGATTATATTCAGTGTGGAAATAGACCTATAAGGATTTTGGAATTTTTATTTTTTTTATTGAAATCAATCTTGAGTTCTCTAGTTTCCCAAATCCACCTAGAGTTCGTGGACTCAAAAACCACGTGGCGCCCTTGAGTGCTCTGGTATCGGCACCTAATTATTCCACTCACCCTTCAGCTAGCCGGTATAATACGCGCATAAAAAGTGCGTGTAACACGTGTTTTGAATAACGAACTGAAATCCGCACTTGTAATAATATTGTGTCCAATAAAATACACGCGTAAGCCACATATAAAAACTGTAATTCTGTAATTAAATTAATTCAAACTAGAACACAAGCTTAGATAGACAACCGGTAGCTCATAACTCGATAACCGATACTCACAATTGGGCATCCCGATCCACTCGCAAAGCCGGACACCCTGTTAGAACCATTACAGGCGGAAGCGACTCTGACCTAGTGACCAGTGCAATACCGTGCAATTAATCACAAAGCATTACATCACTACTGTTACTAAACACACAGTAGGTCCAGCTGAGGATTCCACTATGCGAAGTGCATTAGTCAACTATGGCTCATTTTTAATTACAAACAGTAGTGGATGCGACAGTGTTTTAGTAAACAATTCGCAATCGCCAAGCATTTAACTATGCGAAGTAAAATGCTTAGATATTGCAAATTGCTTAATTAGTCGCTGTTAGCTGAGGTCATGGCATCACAACGCCATAGAATTGGGTATTAGGCCACGACATTCCTCCCCCTTGCGAAAAACTAATTCCCTGGGGGAATTAACAATTATTTCTAGGGTTATGTCTACTTATACAAAATTTCGCTCTAAGCGTTGTTAACTATATACATTTGTTTGATCTAATCATATTATATGACTACACTATCTATTTTCATTACATTTTTTATATACCTAATTCCAAATTTTACTCTTTTTCAAATTAACACAAATCTTTTTCATAATAATTCTTAAACCAGTGTTATAACCTGTATACAATATTTTCATAGGTTCAAACTACTCAGAGTGATTCCACCTATCTAAAGATAGTCACATCCCTATCCAAATAAAACACTTATCAATAAATAAAAAAACACTAATCAAACAACAGAAGCTGCTAAATTAGCTGTACTAGCTGTATTTCGACGAGGCTAGGCATGGTTGCTTTCGCCAATATTTCTATAGTTGGCACGAATTTACTAAACTGCGGGTGATGGACAGTATCGATATTCTGCTTGATTTAGCCTGTACTTGTTTTTGCTGGTTTTGCTTTTGAAATATCCTACGGATCAGGACTCTTGCTAATAGCAGAAAACTAGCATTTAGGTAGATAGTGTGGGGCTGACTTTGTTGTCGATGTATTTCTTCTCAGGTGATGGCCGTATTAATTTGTTTCTCGGCTTGATCTCTCCAGGCTTGGTTGGTATTGTCTGCAGCTAACAGCGGTACCTTACGATTTTGATCTCCATCAACTATAGGCTTTGTAGATCCATTTCGGTTGCTCACGCCCTCCCCTGAATGCAATTCTATAAATGAGGGTGGCCAAAGGGTAACATTTTGTTGAGAGTGGTTTTCATTACCAGGTCACCGATCTGAAGATGGCTCTCTTCAGCTGAGAGTACTCCTGTGGATGTTAGTTGTCCAATCGCTGTTGGGGCATCGCGGCGGTTTACTTCTACCTCTGTGTTTCCAGATATAAAAAACAACCAATTATTTCGGGCGAGCATGCGGACTAGACTGTTCCATTTCGGAAAAACCTTCTCTTTGCAAGCCGTAGGACCCACATTAGAACTTCGCAAAGGGTGTAGTATACAACTAAAACCAATGGTTGTGACGATAGGTCCCAACTGCGGGCACAGAAAGCACAGATGATTTAAGAGATTTCTTAGTGGTTACAATTCCCATAATAGTCTAGCAGGACATACTGGCGTTCGTAGTTATTCGCTGCTAGGAATACGGTTCCCAAATAGTAGACATTGCAGCCACCTTAATCCACTTCAGCGGGAATTGTGTATACTTTACGCAGTTCGAAAGCTACTCTTTTAGGTTGAGGAATGTCTATTCTGACCATGATATTCTGCGGACCCTGTGTCGTGCTCACCTTATCAACTTGGGTCAACAGCTTAAAGTCCAGAAATTCCTCGGATAAATCCCACTGTCTTGTGACAATTGTGACAATTTCTGTTAGTTTCCGGGCGTGAATAATAATAGGGTGAAGTTCCCCATGCTCAGTGCGCTTAACATGCTCGCATAATCTCCTTGGACATCGCTGATTTCTCGCAGTTGGAGGGACATTAGTGCCAGTATTTCATTTATTTGATTTCCATGTTAACGTTGTAATCTCCAGGTCTTGATTTTGTTCAGTAGCGGTGATAGCATTGACTGTAGTCTGTTCTCGAATCAGGGTGAACGTGCGGTTCTCTTTTCTATCTAGATCCTTCAAAGCAGAGTTGATATTTTCCGACACTAGGTGATCCATAGTTCCGAAAAAAGAAAGATGGTTTCCTTCGATGAAACGGTTCTGCATGCGTGTGGTTCTTCAGATCATCATCTTGTCGCTTAGTTTTTGACATCCAGCTTCCTATTTCCTTATTGGTAAGCGTACAGCTGCTCCCGAGCTCGGCATAGTTGACCTTCGCGCAGAGCTGTATGACTAGGCTGCTGTAATTTCTCGGCAAGTCGAGCTCGATTTTTAAATCCTACATTTTCAGTTTGGATAGATTAGTCCAATGCCTAGTGTAAAAGCTTGCTTTCCCCACGTGCTCGAACAATACTTCAGACTGCATTATGTGCCTTATATTGTAGCTAATTCGCCCAGCATATGACAGCTCGATGAACCCAACAAAGCTATGGAGACTGCTTCCATATTCAGTTTCTTAACTTATTCAAAGTTAACTATATAGCAACCTTCTTAATTTTATCTTACCTAGTATACAAAAACAAAAATAAAAGAAACCACTCTGTATATTATTTCTTTAGTACAAATGCTATTATTATTTTAATTTATCAGTAAAATAAAAGAAATCACTGTATAGATTTAGTTTATTTCACTTTTCTTGCATTTGCTCCTTCTCTCTCTGACGCCATTTCTTTGTTTTATTATTTTTTAAATAAGTGTTTTTCTATTTTTTAGACTTTTCCTTCCAATTATCTATTTTCTTTTCTTAAATTTTTTTTGTTTACCAATATTTTATTTCAATGAATAGGTATGATTTTTTTTACTCTCCTAACTTCGCTTTTTTTCACTCTCTGTACTTAAATTTTGTTATTGCTCTCTTTACTTTAATGTTGTTTTTGCACTCTCTACTTTAATTCTTTTTAATTTACAACAAAAACAAAGCTTACTAAATAAATATATTTTGACTGCTTAAACTCATTCAAATTTTTTCAAACGATTCACATAAACTTGTTTGAGCATTTTCTCCTTAAGGATTGTTACATTCTCTGTGATAAGAACGTAAATTACTTCATATGGACCCTTTAGTATTGACGACAGAATAAGATCCGCTTCACCGACATGCACTTCTGTTACCCACGCGAACCTATCATAGTACTTCTTGGCGGACAATATACTTTTGATCAAGTTTTGTATTGGTAGTTCGACTATGCCTTTTCCAATTTGAGCCTCAACCCATTCTGATATTTATCTGCATTGTATAGCGATTCAGGCTTACGCTGCAAGCTACTGGTCTTGATCTGCAAAACTTCTCAAATAGTAGGCTAACGTGGAATGCTGTCTCTCTGCTGTATTCGACTGCGGCTGATATTTTTTCATTTGTTTTTCAAGTCACTCAATTTCGCTATTTGGGACTTGTTGATGAGTCAAAACCAAGACTTGAAACTTGTCACCAAAAATATAATGGGTGATGAAATAACAAATTAAAAACATATTTTAGCTTTTCCTATATATCGGAGATCTAAATAAATCCCATCTTGAACAAATACAAGTTTACCCCGGTAAAAAATCCTAAAGAGTAATCTCTATTTTTATTTCTACTTATAGCATCCGCATTGCCTTTTTTCTTCCCTTTTCATATAGTATCTCGAAACAACACTCTGACAATTTCTGATGAAAGCGCAACATGCGTGACGTCGTATTTCTAGCCTTGAAAACACCACCAACATCTGATCAGTAATCACTTTGAAGTACCTGCCCAACAGATAGCATTTATAATTGCTTTTCCTTCCTGTTCGGAGACTGCCCCCATGGATTCACAACTGGTATCTGTCAGTAATGTGAATTCCTTCGTGACATCCGGATAAGCTAATAATGAAGGCGTAGTGAGAGCCTCCTTAATCAGGGTGAATGGCATATCACATTTGGGTCACCGAATTAAACCTTACTTTTTTCCTTAATAAATTATTATTTGGTGCCATGATTAGTGAAAAGTTAGGAACAAATTTTTCGATAGTAATCAACAAGCCCCAGGAAGGACTAGACCTGACGACCCGTCTGTGGCCCTGGAAATGTCCTTACAACTTCCACGAAACGTCGATCTGGCTTTACTCCTTGCTCCGAGCATACATAACCCAGATACACCATTTATTTTCTTAGAACTAACATTTACAAGGCTGCAGTTTCAAGTTAAGATCTCTGAAACGTTGAAATACTTACCATAACTTATAGTTGTGTTCGTCTAAATTTTTTGAAAATATCTCGACATCATTAAGAGCGATTGGAAAAAAGAGGAGCTGTCCTTAGTCCAAAATACAATCTTTTATACTGAAAAATAATTGAAATCGGTACTACGCCCCGTTTTCTCTCCGTCTGATGGATCGATTAGTACTTCATGATATCCGTTAGCCAAATCTAAAGTTGAAAAGTACCTAAAATTACACAGTCGATCCAAAATATCTTCAATTCGCGGAAGTGGATATGAACAAGTAATACAGACCTTGTTGAGTTCACGAAAGTCTACGAAAAATTTATACTTGCGATTTGCAGCTTCATCAGTAGCCTTTTTGGGTATCAGGAGTACTGGAAAATTAAATGGACTACCACTGTGTCCTATTATATCATCCTGTAACCTTTTTCTAGTTGTTTCTTTCATGTGAGGTTCTGTCATTCGCTCTAGCTTTCTATGTACAGTTCCTGTGTTGGACAATAGAGGTAGAGATGCGTAAAGAGGATCTTTTTAAAGATCAGGATCATCGGATTTGCTTCTTTTGAAAGATCCGACTCCATAACCCGGCTCAAAAGAGTCAATGTCTCCAGAGCCGTAAGTATTGCGCTCAGTAAACAATTCTGAATTCGGACTGATTCTTGTGGTCTGTCATTCTGTTAAGATAAAACGAGGCATTCAATATCTCTCATTTTATCATGGGTTACGTTTTGCAGCCAGAATTGTTGTAAGATACAGATTTGTTATAAATTTTATTACAAACTATACGGAAATGATAGGTATATGTAATAATAGAAATTATTATTATAATTCTATTAATAATCATATATTAATAATAATGCAATAGTGTTATATATTTTTTGTCTTTAAAATTTTTGCAATTAATGAACTGCTCGTTAAATAATTAACCCTCAAAAACTCATAACTACAGTACGAAAATTTACTCCGGGTTAGTTTTACCAATTTGGGAGCCTAGGATTTTCTTTGTTTATTTATTTTGCGTTACGTATTTTCTGTTTCTTCGTTTATTTGTTAATTTAATTTATTTTTAAAATCATGTATGTTATGTAATAATATCTAAATTTGAGTTTGTTTTGGTCTTTCACTAATTAAATTTATTGCCGAACATAAAATAAATACCTGTGGCATAGTATTTTTAGTATATATACACATGTTTGTATCTATTTGCATATAATATTGCTACGAAATTATTTTTCCCAAATTGATAAAATTCCATAACATTCGATTTGCAACACCAACATCCATAAATTAGGAAAACGAAGAAAAATTCACTCCAATATTCTTTGTAAAGGCAACCATAACTTATATCACTTCAACTAATACTGAACTGAAGCAAGGGAGGTATTCTCCTCTCTTTACTGTAGAGAGTCACAGTACGTACCACTGACTTATAACAATAGACTGAGCGTATGGCCATTTTCATAGGAAAGAATGGCACAAGTTTTACAGTTCTCTCTTTCGCCCTATGGCAGAGTTGGAGCTACCAACACAAAATATTGCTTACTGAACGTTTACTTATGCCATTTGATGTTTTTATGTTGGCTGCAGATGCAATCACCGCAGAAAGAATAAGGTAAAAATAGTGTTTACCATGCTCCGTCTCTCTTGCCCATACGCAGGATTCAGTTAAGAATAACTTTTGAAAATTAAAGTCGGAATTAGTTTAATTTCTTATAAGCCATTAAAATATCACCTGGACAAAAGAAAATAATTTTTTTTAATTTAATTCGATTTACGGGTGTAAAATTTCATCTGATTGGTTGAGTTCTACATATTTTTATGTAGTAAACGTTTTAAAGGGTGCTCTATCGGTGATATACAGAAACACAATATTTTTTGTGCCACATGAAACAGCAAATCGCTCAGTCCATTGTTATAAGTCAGTGGTACGTACATACACAGCACAGGGTTTCGTGTACATGATAGAGACGACCCAAATTTTTACTCGTCATATGGTGTGAATGAATTTATTTGCTCGCTCACTCTTATAATACCATTGTTCCACTACGCGAAGACACATTGTCACATTCGTTCTGATTCCTAAATGAACCTGCAGCATCTCATGAACTATTTCGGTGAAATTTAATGGATCTTTTAGAACCGTCTTGTGTCAAAAGTAGGAGACAGATCTTCTGACTCACCTTAGAGATCCGGATCTTTGAGCCGGCTCAGATCTGAGTTACCAATCTATAATTAGAGGTAGGGGAGAGTGGGTAGGAATGGGACGCAGGAGAAATTGGACAAGAGCCACACTCAACTACCTGCCCTCAGCTGCTCGCTTTGTTTTGGTTAAAATTAGAGCATCAGTCAGTCATGGTTTACTGCTGAGTTTTTACACCCAAAAATTTAAATTTCTGCGTCAAAAGTAAAATTTGGCCTCATATTTTGGGTCGCAGTGAAATATTAAAACAATACTTGGCGAGGTGTGTATGAAATATACGTACTAGAAAATATTAAAAAGTAAGTTATGTACAGTCTTGGAATATTTTCATTCAAGTTTACGAAATAAATCATTAAAAACTATTTAACGAGGATGCAGTAGTGCTGGGACAGTGGTGCGCAGGTGGAATGGGATACCGTACGAATCTTCCTGCATTTATTTTAAACAAGAATTCCATATAAAAGATTGGAAAACGCTTAATTATTAGAGTTTATTAATAGTTATTGTTTTTATATATAATTATGATTTTTAGTCGAAGATGCCCAGAAATTGGATCCATTAAACGAAAATAGAAAGGCCAGCGGAAACTGTAATTGCAGAAGCTGTAAACAAAGTTCTTACGGGAGCCTCAATTCGTTCGGTAGCTGAGTGTTGTAAAATATCTAAGTCGCCGTTACCTCATCATGTAAGTAGGGCTAAGAGCTTGGAAGCAGGTGAAACTTACACATATAAGTCCAATACAAAATTGCGTTAAGTGTTTTCTTATGAGGAAGAGAAACTTATTGCCAAGTATCTCATCACTTCTTCATATATGCATTATAGATTGTCTAGTGCTCAAACGCGTACCGTCATGCAAAGGCATGCAATATTAAGGTGCCGGACGAGTGGGAAAAACCGGAATGGCTGGCAGGGAATGGATGTTTGGTTGTATGCGGAGACATCCCGACTTGTCCTTAAGGACTCCTGAGTCCACAGGCATGTCTCGATGCACAAGTTTTAATAAATCAAATGTTGATAAATTCTACTCGAACCTTGCAGCAGTTTATTCATCGCATCCCTTCGAACCAGATAGAGTTTGGAATTGCGATGAGTCTGGAATAACAACCGTTCATAAGCCCCCCAAGGTGATATCGTCTAAGGGAGTAAAACAAGTTTGACAAGCAGCCTCCGCAGAACGTGGACTATTTTTTTGCTTTAAAAGCTATTCTGGAACTACTGTACCGCCTGCACTCATTTTCCGAAGAAATTTCTTTAAAGAAACGATGTTAAATAATGCGCCAGCAGGTAGTCTTGAACTCGCAAATCCATCTGGGTGGATGAATGCAGACTGCTGTCTTAATATTTTAAGGCATTTCCTTCGGCACGTCAGAAGTACGAAGGAAGACCCTGTGATTCTTATTTATGATAATCACGAATCATATCCAATTAGAACTAATTGAAGAAGCTAAACGTAACGGCGTTTACTTAGTGACCTTCCCACCTCACTGTAGTCATAGGCTAGAGCCTCTGGATATTTCAGTTTTTGGGCCCTTTAAAACTCGATATAGCCAAGCATGCTCTGATTCCATGACAACGAATCCGGGAAGAACTATAAGCATATATGAAGTAGCCTCTCTCGCAAACCGAGCGTTTTCATTGCTATTTTCCAGAGAAAATATCAGTAGCGGATTTCGTGAAAGTGACGTGTGGCCCTTTAATCGGAATAACTTTTCAGAGGAAGATTTTTTAATGTTGAGTGTAACTAATCAACCCGATCCTAACACGAATTCTTTCGAACAAGTGCCACTTATATCAACGGCAATTCACGATATTTTAAATGACCCCCAACCAAGCACCAGCCACGCTCTGAATGATGAAACAATTACGCCCGAAACAATTATTATTAAACCTGAATATGTTCGCCCTTATCCTAAATCAAAGCCTGGTGTAGCATCGCGAAAAGGAAGAAAGCGAGGAACTACTCGAATTCTCACGGACGCACCAGAAAAGGACGAGTTAGAAGTAAACTCGAAGAGGAAGGTCGTCAAAATGAAACAAAGCAAAAGGAATCTTTGCCTTGATGCTGATAGTAGTTCATCTGATTTAGATGAACCACAGTTGAAAGATTCGTCGGATGACGAAAAGTTTGCGCCGGAAGAGGAAGATTGTGATTTTTTAAATTTAGACTTAACGTCCCTCTCGGTAGGTAATTTTGTAGTAGTAAAATTTCCTACTACGAAAACAACGGTTTACTATGTGGGTAAAAAAATACTTGCAGAGGAGCATGATGGTCTTTTGGAAATCACATTTTTGAGGGGAAAAGGAAACGACTCGATATATTTCGTTTATCCGGACATCGAAGACAAAAGCATCGTAATGAAAGATGACATTGTTTTTAAGCTTCCGGAACCAGATCGTGTTGCTTCCACTAAAAGAAAGCCCTGCGATATCTACTCATTTATTGTGAATATAAAATCTAAATTTTCAAAAGTATCTTAAGACAGCATAATTTTTTTTAACTATTGTCTCAACAGAGCCTTTTAAACTTAGCATTATATAATTTTTTTCTTTTAAAATTTCATGACAGGTAGTCAGTTTTTATTTTTATTAACAACTTTGAAAATAAATTTATTGCGGTATTATAATAATATGTTTTAATTCAAAAGTTCCTCCTTGTGCCATTCCTAAACATCGTTGTCCCATTTCTCCTGCAGGTAGGTAAAATGGGACAGTTGGTAAAATGTGTATTTAAACACTCTTAAAAGTTGTTTTACTACATTTACTGACTACTTCGGTATTGGAAAAGTCTGTTATTATAACACACTATCCAACAAGTCAAAATATGTTTTTGTAGGATGTGCTATGTATAGGTAAAAAAGTGATTTTATAAAAAACGTCCCATTCCTACCCACTCTCCCCTAATTTAAAGGTTTTTGTTGGAGTATAAGTCAGTTTGTCGCCTGGAAAATGAAAAATGTCAGTGTATTCATAACACAGCTGAGTCACGTATTCCTTTTCTTCTGGATTGGGATCTTTCCCCAACAACAGTGATTGCTTCATGAATTTTAGCCACTGTTGACTCTTGTTATACTTCTTTTCACTATCCCCTAACTTTAGTTTGAAATCTCTTATCCCCACGGCTTCAGTATTTGAGTTTATGATTCCCACAAAGGGTTGTCCTTTCTTAGACCGGATTAGTGTTTTACCGCAATACACTCCGGGACATATTTCTTCAGCCATCTTTCATTTGGCACACAGAAAATTGTCCTAGGACATGCCCCCTCCCCCACTCCATCCTCTGAAATTGTGTGTGTGTATGTGTGTGTGTTTCTAAAAAATAATTAAGACAAAGTGAATTGTCATCCCCTCTCCAGAAGCATTGCGAAGGAGTAGGGGTGGGTCCGAACTATATACACCAGTACACAGTCCAATCGCTTCTATACCAAATTAACCCATGATTAATTAAAATTGTTTAAAAATTGATCGAGAAATCAAGAAAAGCTTACTACTACTTTTCGATCAAAATCGTTTTGGTATCGATTAGGCAGGTCTAAAATAGACACTCATTGCCGTGGATTAACTATAAGCAATAAGAAAACTCCAACTCTTAAACATATCTAACGCTCACACCTCCGCGCTGTGCTCTGGGCCGTGGGTTCGCTAGAAGCAATCTCAATAACACACACTCAGACTTAAACATACTAAGCGCTCAGCCCTCCAAGCTTCGCCCTGAGCCATGAATTCACTATAATAAATATACAAACTCCCTGTCTCAAACAGAGAAGCAAGTTTCCCGCAGTTTTTGAATCTGATAGCCTTAAAAAAATCTCAGAAATTCACACCGAAATAAGTAAAAAATCTAGAATTGGTCTATATTTCTAAAAATTTCATAGGACTTCATATTCTCAGGAACTGTTTCCAGTACAATAGAAACATTTAAATTTTTATATGGAAAGACCGAGAACCGGTTACCCGATTTAGACAGGTTTTGAAATCGTATTTACTATTTCTATGAAACAACAGTGATCAAAATTTCAGCTCTCCACGTTTACGCGTTCTCAGGCAGTGTCCAAATATATAGTGAAAAGCCAAAATTTTGTATAGCAACCCCGGGAAGCGATAGCCCGATTTAGTAAATTTTTGGAATTGTATTTACCATTGCTATGAAAAAACCATGTACTTAATTTCAACTCTATAATTATACGCGTTCAAAAGTTATCGTGCGGACATACGGGAAGACGGACATGAAAAAATCAAATAACTTTTATTTTTATACGTGGGTGTCCAACCCATTTTGCTCTACCAGCATTATTTCTGTGAGTTACAAACGGAATGACAAACTTAGTATACCCTATGATTTCATCTTCTACAGTATAAATAGAGAAAAGAGGAAGAAGCTGGAGTTGATATAAGAAAAATTCTTACGATGCCCTAGATAAATCCCCATATGAAATTTTGTATGATATCTATTCAAGTTAGATTGTTAAAATGATTTTTCGCATCTACTTCTAGAATGGACAGCAAAAATTAATCTAACCAATTTCATGGAAATTTATATTCTGACGATTTTTTCAGTACAATCAAAACGTGTAGCACAAAAACCTTCAAGAATATTTCCTAATCCATGAAATAGAAACCCATATATGTGCGTGCGAGTCCGTTCTATATAATGTTCTATATTGATACTTATGGAAAAATAAAACCATATCCAAAGTCTATACTTACTATATAACTTGATCAAATAATCAAATAGTTTTGATTTAAAAGAAACCTTACCATTTTACGCCAAATAGCTCTCATTTGAGTAATAGGTATTTCGGTTTGGAAGATAAGAAAGCAAACTTAAGATTATCAGAACACAATTTTTCTATATGAATAGTAGTATAGGGCAGATGAGCTATTCAAATCAAGCTTTTGTCAGTGTTACCACACTGCGAATATTTTCGAATATTAGGACTCAGTTGGGGCTCTCATGAGGTTGTGAGGGAGTCCGTTTCATGGCTTCTGAAGTATTCTCGAGGGTTTTGCTAGCACTTTTTTTTTACAGTATACTTAAAGGCTTCCATTTTTGTATAGCAATACAATTTTTAAACTGATATATACAATTGTTATGAAAATGACATACACAAAATTTCAGCTCTCTACGACTACGTGTTTCAAGGCATATGAAATTTGTGTTAGAATACATATGTATAGATCTGAAATTTTATTTACAGCATTTTCATAAAAATTGTAAATATAAGTTCAGAAATGCTGTTGCGAAAACAATTTATTTTTAGCCGTTTTTGTCGTACTGAAACGTCTTTCAGAATATAAAATCCTATGAAATTGGCTATATAATCAGTTTTACTGTACCAGGGGCCGGATTCTGCAGCACGGAGAATTTGGGAATTTGGGAGATGAGAATTGCGTTTTCTTAGAATTCTTAATTCCCTAATTTTCCATTCCCAATTCACTAGCATGGTTGGAGAATTAGGGAAAACGTAAGAAATGTGAAAAAGTGCGAATCGCGTGGGACGATTAAGGGTATCAATTTTTGTTGTAGAGGGTTGGACTTTTTTTCATATGTGAGGTACAACTACCTATTACCTTCCACTGTCGAACTAAATTTAAATTTCTTTTTTGTTGGGGTAGTTTTTGAGGGACGTAGGAGGGTAGGTTTTCTCGAGTTTTTCCGGGATAACGAGAGAATGGAGAGCAGAAGGAGAATGTATGTGGCATAAAAAAAAATGGGAGCTCAGCGCGAACAAGATAGGTTTAAGAAAAGGGGCGGTGAGTGTGCGGGGTAGAAATGGGGCTGATTAAGCGAAATTTAAAAAAAAAATTAAAACAATATCAGGAGCTGCAATAATTCGCAGGGGTAAGCTCAGGATTTCTAAGCCCAATAAAAAAAAAGTAAGAATTCACTTTGGTAATTAGACATGCATGGGTATTATAGGCTATATTTTATTTTGATTAACGGTAATTTTCAGATATGGCCGGCGTCGGCGGTAAATTTTGCTATCGCAATATTCACGGGCGCCTAACTCTATGTGGGAGGGCTGTAGAGTATTCGAATTTTTTTGATAGATTAAGGGTTTAGAGTACAAAAATATAGGTGCACAATTTTTGGGGCAGGGTGTTTTGGGGGTTGGGGGTCGTACCACCCCTCAAAGGGGGTTGCCCAAACTACGTCATGTTTGGTACCAGATTAAACAGGGAGGAGAGGGTAATCGAGTGGTGTAGTTTGTCTTTGATCGTTTTAACGTGATAGCTGACTTTTGACCGCCGAAAAACTATTTTTTACACTACGGTCATATACACCCCAGTTTCCATATTTTGCATATATTTCTTCCGTTCTTTATTTCACATCAATTAGTACTCCGTTGTGAACATTTTTGTCATGGGAAGTAAATTTTCAGGACTTACCAATTCTTCGCAATGATGAGATGAAAATATGTCAATTTTTGTATCAAAAACGGCCAATTTTTCACCTTAAAAAGGACTGCTACACTTCTTTTACAGTTATTTCCAAAACCGTTTATCGGATTCAAAAATTATTTACATATTTAATTAGGGGACAAAATGTAGATGCGATTTGATCCACACACAATCTTTATCGTGTATATTTAAAAATTTTACAGGATCTCTTCTGTACTGGACGAGGACCAAATTGATCATTTTCGCATGATTTATAATTTTTAGCGGGTACTTTGAGAGACAAAATCCTTGTTCCTCTGTTAGTATTGCATGGATTTCCATAATTTGTTTTTTACAATATAGCCAGGACATGCAGAGAATATATAACTAAGTGTGTAATTCCTAGATACCTATATACCTTCACAAAACGCAACAAAAGCAGACAATACAATTTTTCCACTTACTTTTCCACTTGCAAAACACCGGAGAATTAACAAGTAGATGATGATATGATAGTGCTGTTTGTCGTTCGGATAATCCTAGGTTCTCTCGTTTTTATACCCTACATGAAATCTAAGGGTATACTAAGTTTGTCATTCAATTTGTAACACCTCGAAAAAATGATGGTAGAGCAAAATGGATTGAACACCCACGCATAATATTAAAAGTTATTTTGATTTTTGAATGTCCGTCCGGCCGTCCGTCTGTCTGTGCGCACGATAATTCAAGAACGCGTATACTTAGAGAGCTGAAATTTTGTACACGAACTTAAAAAAAAAAGTAAAATTAAGTTCGAAAATAAGACAAACCGGGCAAGTCCTTTTTGGGGTTGCCATACAAAAATTTCGTTTTCCACTATATATGTATTTGGATTGGACACGGTGTTTTCATTGTACTAGCAAATAAAACTTCAAAAATGGACTAAATCTTGGTGTTGCCATATAAAAATTTAGAGTTAGTGAAAACGATTAGTCCAAGACATTTTGATTATACTAAAAACTTCTTCAGAATACGAAATTCTATAAAATTGGTTATAATCATTTTTTCTATCCGACAAACCGTTCTAGAAATATATGCGAAAAACCACTTCAAAAATCAAACTTGCCCAGAAGGGGCATCATCTAGAGTATCAATTCTAGCTTTTTTACTTGTTTATTTTTAACTCGTTGTCTCAGCTCAGTCGCACTACAATAATGCATAGCGAAGCTTTTCCCCCATTCATGCAAAGACATAAGTAAGTACATAAGTATATGAAATTACTTGTTTCCTTCTAGAAAACACGAAAAATTTCCAATCTTTTTCGCCTCTGTCTTAACTTATCATTAACTAAGCTTTGCCGCAGATTAACTCTGTGACACAGCAGCGCTAAAGTTATAAATTTGAAAAAGGGCGCTGTATCACCAGCATTAAACGCCGGCGTCAGCTAAACATTGTGCCCGTACCACACAAAAGTCGTCCTGTGAAACTTTTACAACGTGCTTTACAGTCCAGCGCCATTTTGTGTTTCCCGCTTCAATTCACCGCGTAGGTGAGGTGGCAATCCGGGGGGGGGTCATGACCCCTGTGACCCCCCCCCCCCTGTATACGCGCCTGACCCAAATTACAAAATGAGTAATTTGCAGATAATTAATTATTTATTCGGAGAATTAACAAAAATAGTTGTTATGTACTGCTACGTCCTCTACGTGACGTAGAGTTAGCTCAGGAGATGGGGTGGTCCTAAAATGAACAATGTTGAGCGCCACGTGATTTTTCTTTACGGGTAAATCACGAAACCGGTTCTTTTCCTTTTAATACTCCAACACCGGTGTATTACCAGCTAAACAGGATACTCTAAAACTGAAAATGAACAAAATAACAAAAAAAGAGAATACCTAGACTCATATAATATATATATTTCAGTAGTATAAGCCACAAATGCTAGATCTAAAGGCAAGATGCCGCGAAACAAAAAGAAAATATAAGGTACCAGCAGTCAGTCACACACCAAAGTCGTAAAAAAAAAGAAAAGGTCCAGCGACCTCAATAAACTGACAATGGTAAGGCGCATAGATTTATCGCCGCAGAAATATGTATATAATTCAGAAAATGTACCAAATGTAATACTTAGCTTATACTTTGACTTGGAGCACTGTCCTTCTCCCTTTATATATTTAACAGCGGCTCAGCTGCCTGAAAATTTGACCCACGTGAGTCCAGAATCCCTTCTCCTTTTCTTCCTTTCCCTTTATCTTTTCTTTTCTTTGTTACTTCCTCTTCTTGATCACGGTCTTATAGTTTCTCCGTTTCCTTGGCTTGAATTTTAACCCTTTTTCCTAATCAGACTGTTCTACATTAATTTTTGGCTTTTTCGTAGAACTTTTCTTTATACGTCTGTTCACTTTTTACACTCGAGAAAGAAGAGGTAATGCCAACCATGTATTTTTATGGTGTCACCCTTTTGTGTTTCTCGTTTTTGACGTCTTTTGTAAAAATGGCACTTTAGTGCATTCGCACGCTGCTGCTGATATGTGAACTTATAAATGTTGAGTCGCGATTACACGGCACTACTTATGTGGCCCGAGTTTTTTTTTCCAATCATTGTTGGATAATTTTAATCCATATCTGTTTTTATTTATTATGTGTTTAATTGCTTAAAGTCTTACACCTTCGTTGTGTTACGGAACTTAGGAATTATTATAGTGTAACGTGTCTGTTCGACTCAGTTTCGACTTGTTTAAATGTCACTACTACACTTAATGTATTTGCTGGGTTTAGACTTTGACTGGTTTGAATATTATGTTAGGTTTCGGCGATTAATTTTGATTTGTTTAAATATTATTCCTTTCAACGTTTAGTATTGATTTGTTTTGATGTAGTTATTTCATTTAACGTTTAGTATTAATTTGTTTTGGTATTATTATTTCTTTTAATGTTTAGTTTTAATATGTTTTGATATTATTGTTTCTTTTAATGTTTAGTTTTAATTTGTTTTAATATTATTACTACACTTAATGTTTAGTATTGATTTTTTTTTGTATTATTTAGCCAACGTTTCTGTAAGGAATCCTGGACTACGTCTTTACTCGAGTTCTTTCTTTTGAACAATTGCAGATGCTTTTTGAAACTATCCCTACTAAGGTGAAGAGCAGCGGATAGCGCAGTAGAAGCTAAACTAGTGAAGTCAGTGATTTGGAATGTGTGACTGGCCGAGGTTGCCGAACATTCATAAGTCAAGCTCCATTGACATGCAGTATTTGAAATTAACTTCTTAAGATTTTAAATGTTTAAAGCGAGAACTATTCCATAAATTTCAATAAAAAATTCAAATTTTAAAGAAAACTATTACTAAAAGGTACAATGTATAGTCCCAAGGCTAAAGAAGCAGCTATTACTAAAAATTATAAGGTGGAATTCAAATACTTAACAAAAAAAAAAAAAAATGCTTCGAACTTTCTTTTTAAACTAGTTGTAGTGTAGGATTTGCTATTTGAGGCTTTGCGATTTGGCATCTCGACCCCTACGTTATACAATCCAAAAGCTACGAGAATCAGATAATACAATCTCCAGAATTCTTAACTAATTTTACAATCTTCATTTCGGGGTTTAAATACAATTTAATCGCCCTTTAATAGTCCTCATTTGTTTATCATAATTTCCGTTCAATACCAATACGACTCCATAGTACGAATAATCTGGTAACGGGGACTTGAGCCCTCCTCTCCGAGACTTTGGGTTTGTGAAATGCATATTTTATCGGCATCTGATAATCCTTATAAGACGAGTACAGCCTATAGCATCATATACCGTGGCTTGAGTCCTCTTGTGCTCAGACCGCTGCTGATGGGTGATCGGATCGTCTACATGCCTAAAAGAAAGAAGATCTGCAGTACCACCAGTTCAGATAATAAATATTAGCACTGACACAACAGTTAGGTGTGCTTTCTTAGCATCTTTTACGAACAGAGATAAACTTCCGCGAGACCGTAACAGTACGGCAAAATGTTCAATAGAATTTAAACTTTTTCCATAAAATGTTACAAATACACGAAAATTGTTATAAACGCCACTTTTCATTCCACTACATCTCAATTATTTTACCAATGTGTGGTGCTTGTAACATTTTTCTTGCAGTTTGCTACAAATATTCACAATCTTCGCGCCGTAATTTTGCATGCTTAAACTTGTTAGTATTTGTGTAAAAAATTCTAAGTGGAAACATGGACTGAACTTCATAATTGCTTGCATCTTTTCAGTATTACGGAAGAAACTTTATTGAGTGGTTTAAAACAAAGTTTTGAGTTGATCGGCCTGTTTTTTTATTATAGAAGTATAGCTATGTAATATCTAAAATTTGTGAATTCTTTTCGTTGCATTAGTACACCGGGATTTTTTGGCAATATTGGTGCAAGTATTACTATGAAAAGTATACATTGATTAATAAGTTAATAGAGCATTGTTAATTAAATAATAATACATGAATCTAGGTTTGTACGCGTCGTATCTACTTTTTATATTTTTTTGATAGATTCTACCCTTACCCTGTTCGCATAACTAGTGCATGCAGGTAGTCGCACTTAAAAATATTTTTAGTACAACTTTACTCTTTCACGCTACAATAGAGAACTTTACGAAAAAAGGATTGTTTGGGCTCCATCGGAATACCCTACTCTTATTGCAAACTCTCGAATAAATCCACGGCCATATCACGTTATTTCTTTGACATATAAAAAGCTTCAAGATTGGAAATCGCCATCAATTAAATATATTTCAAGGACAATTACAATAAATTAAAGGAAGGAAAAATTCAAAATATCGGAAGCAAAACGTTTTATCTTTATTAAAGGATCGAATAAAATTAACGTATTTTTTTATTACGCCCAAAACACTCCTGATAATGGAATTTTAAAAATAAGTTCTAGGAAAAAAACTCCTATAAGCCTCAAAGAGTTTACAAACAACAGTTTTGCATTTCAGTTGGAAAACGGAACGATTTAATAAAATTATTGGAAAAAGGTATAATTCCAAAACGATTTAAAAATGAATATGAATCATTTCCATGTAAGGAAAACAAACTGGATTTGCTACCTGAATCTGATGAAGAAGATAGGCGTAATCAACAATCGGAATAAGTATGTACATATATCATCCAAGGAACTCAATTTCTATTTTCTATTCCTTCCCATGTTTACTATGTTAACTTTATTGTGTAATGATTGGCGTTTGACACAAAATACGATCCTCATTTTGGAGTTTTTGGTATAAACAACGTCAATTTAACTATAGGATCAAAATTTGTCTAAAACATTGTAACAGGCGCCATTTTCTTAGTAATAAATGTTTTCTTTTATATAGTTCTAGTGATTTAAGCGCCATTTTTCCCCTTAATTTCCTTGAAAAAAAAAATTGTGTTTTTTAATAAGGAAAAGTAATCTAAAGTAAATAAAATTTGTATACTTTCAAAACTGGCGTATTATTTATTCTTCCAAAATAGTCTTTTCTTGTTTCCGCCAAACGCAGTTTTTGTCGTTTATAACACTTTTACGGTCAAGCGTCGGTATGAAGAGCCATTTCGTGAATCCACGTTTGACTTAAGGGAATTCTACACCGAGTCTGATCTTCAATCCACATCAACAAAAGTTTTTCCATTTTTACCATTATAGTTCTAGGTTTTACAGCTTTTGATTAAATGGGTACTGCACCTGCGATATGTTTTTGTATTATTCCTTATCTTTAATAATGGTTCTTGTTCTTACAGATGTTGGTAGAATACAAAGATGTTTTGCTATATTCACTGCTCGTTCACCAGTTTCAGCCCGTTTGATAATACCCAGTTTAACCTTTAGAGTTAAATGATTTCTTTTCTTTTTTCACACTAACAACAAGTGTTAAGCAGGATATATGCAGTAACAAAATATATAAAAATGATCAGTGGTGACAAAATATACTTACGTGAATAGTAACAAGAAAATATATGTAAATTAAACCAAATACTAAATATGAAAACGGGACACAAAACACAACTAGCTAAGTTATTTATGCACAAACAATAACTAAAGCACAAACTTCAGCAGTGGGAAGCAAATGAAAATTAATGTACAAAAACAACATTTTCAAAAAACCGTTACAGCGAAAGATCAGGACGTTACAATGGGGTATGATTATAAAGGCGGACCGACGCTACAACGAAACAACGTTGGTCGGGGCAACGTTAACCGGGGTATGACTGAAAATTTTTTAGGATTGTTCTCCGAGATGATAACAAACTGTATTGCACTTAGAAAGGCTTTCACAAAACGGGACATTTAGTACCATGAATAAGATGTTTATAGCTGGCTTTGTAATACCGTACAGGAACCTGAATAGCGTATGCATTTGTTAATCCAATGTTTAGATAAATAAAAAAGAACCTGTCTGAAACATTAACATAAATACGAACGAAGGACTTCTAACACCTCAGTTATGAAATATTATAAAAGTATTACAGAAATACTTGCCTGTAAGCAAAATAGTAACAGGGAAAAGTACGTCCACATGAGCTTTCTCCTGAAAATCAGAGGTTATTTAAAAAAATCGACTTCTTACTAAGATGAATAAAAATATATTGGTAAGTAGCATAAAAAGAAGATTAAATATAACAAAGTAATAGGGAAAGTCCTTTCGAAATGGATTTACTACCTGGGGTACTAATGATTCATTTTAAAGTAATGTAGCTTGGGATAACGAACTAAACATTGAGTATTGCCTTAGTAACAAAAATTAATTTGTTTAGTTTGTTCAGTGTACCAGTGTGCCTGAAACGTTAGAAACTGTTTTCGACATGCTGGAGAGAAGACCATATCGATAACTATCAAAAGGACAAAAGGTATATAAAGTTAGAAAACTTCTACCTAAATATAGTGTACCATTTTATTTCTTAGGGGACTGGAGATCCCAAGTACGAAGGCCAGGCATACTGTTAAAAACCTTCTCAACAAAACCCTCCTGTTCTCCTAATGAAGCGCATCGGATGTAGGCGAGCTAAGTTATTTAGCTCATTCATAGGTGGGAGGGCGGACCCAGGCGTATCCAACCTACTGGGCCGGACAAGCATACAGAATGAGTTCGGTTTTCTCGGGCTCTCCTTCCTGACAAGATGGACACTCAGGGGTCAGGGCTGTCAACAACTATCATCCTTGTTAGATGAGCGTGAAGCGAGCTGTGGACAGTGTTGATGCTATAGGCTTCCACCGATTTTCAATATTCTTTGAATTCGTTTGTATTTATATGTCGGTTGGGAAAATTCGAATGCTAAATAATGTATTTAAAAAAAGAATAGGCCGGCGTGTTCCATACTAGGATTGAACCCAGATATCCAGGTTTCAACGCCAACCACCTCGCTACAATTCCATTAAACTGTTGAATGTTATGTCTTTAAACTGATTAAAACAACTTTGTCTTTAATGAACTTCAAGTTTATTGTAAACAATTTGCAACTATAACCATTTTCTTTTGAATTGATTAATTTATTGGTTTGAAGGACGAAAACGAATGTTTGAGCAATTCCGATATTCAATTAAGCTGTGAAATAACGATATTTACTTAGATTTCGAGAGTAACGATTAACATTTCAAAAATGCAACCTACGCGGTGCTCTGATTTTTCGATAACACCAAAATGCTAGTGCCGTTCTAGGAAGATTTCGTTATTTTTCATTTTTGTGTTATTATGTCTCTCTAGTGATTTTGACTCCTCCCTGAACCTGGTGCTAGGATCCATATTATTACCACAAGAGCATTGCATATTCGTAACTTAACCCTATTTTCGCCAGTTTTGTAATAGGACGGCACTTCACAAGCTGCTCAAATAGCTCCGTGTCATGGATTTCAAGATCTCCTTTTAAACCGATTGTCGATCAAAAGCTTTTCGTTAGATTTTATAGGCCGTAACAATAAACAATGACAATCTACTCCAATATCAAGAAATGTTAGTATATATTTTTAATATTATAAATGGTTTATATATCGTTTTATTCTTCTTCTGGTTTGTTTGTTTTGTTTTGGTTTGTGCAATTTTTGTAAATTGTAGCACAAATTCGATTTCGTGTTGGCGCTGTGAATAATCAATAATATGTTGTGTTTTTGTGTTATGCATGTATGTATACAATTTTACTTGAAATGATATTAATTTCTAATTCGATTTTAGATTGCCAAAGAACAAGTTATATCTACTATCTATATGGGTTGATATTAGAAATTCAATTAAGTAGACATATTTAATTTACTTCAAATTTAGAATTCATTCGTTGTGTTAATGCTTTTTCTTATCCTTGCTTTTTAGATTCGCACTCGTGATGAAAACTAGGATTCTGTATGCGAGAGTTGCTCTTTTCTTGGCTTCAGCCACAACAGATGTCAACCGCATTTCTGCATTGTTTTCTTTTTTTTCAGATCCCAAAAAGAAGTCAGAGTAATTCCTGTAAAGCCCACCAAGAAAAAGTTTTTTACACCTGCAAGTGCTCAGATTCGCCCAGCGCTGCTGATGTTCCATGCGAACATCCGCCGCAGCAGCCATGCTGTGCCTGGTAATGGAGCAGAGGCATATAATTTGTATACGCTTCACATGAGAATCCTACATTTTTTAGTGCCGTGGTGATTGAGTCATACAGCAAAATACTCACGCCACCCTGCAGCCTATCTACGGTTAAGTTTCGTCGTCTGAGCATTTAGCCGATCCATCGCACGATGATGTTCCATACACAATAAGAAGAATACTAGAACTAGATCGGTATATCTATGTAGTTCAAAAAGGAATCATAACAGATATAGTGACGTTTGAGCAGCACACACAAGAACTACAATATCTTGACAAAGATTTCCCATCTGAATTATAAAGTAATAATATCGAATAAAGTCTGTTCACGAGTTAGATCAGATTCTTCCTTTGTGATTTAAAAGAAAGTAAATTTTGGTATTTCTCAATTAATAATTAGGAACTTTTGGTCGTACAACAGCGAGCCATGCTTTAAGTAGAAAAACTAATTATCACCTGACTAAGGCTGTGTTTGGCATGGTGAGAATTGAAGTGGAGCGGGTGCACGTGGAACGTCTTGAAAACTCTAGATATTGATACTGAACGTAGAACCGATAATGCGGTGATTTCTATTCAATTCGAAGTAGTTTCGCGCGGTTGATATTTTAGCGTTACAGATGCCTATGTCGAAATAAATGCGAATTTTTCAATATAAAAAATTCACATTTGAAATTTAATAAGTATAGAAAAAAAAAAGATTGCAGTAATCCAATGAATAAGAGGACTGTGATGTAAACAATATCAGAAATAAATAAGAAAATAATGTATGATGTAAATCAGTTTAAAAAGGTCGATCGAATATTACAAAACAAGTACACGCAACCTAGATAAATAATGGTCACACAATTATGTTGCCACTAGGAAGCGACTTGTAATGTATCGATGCCTAATTGTTGAAATCACAAATCAACAAAATGAATTAAGCAATGCCATGAAAGTAGGTGAGTGACAGTATCGCGAAATGATTGGGAAGGTTCCGGGGCAGCTTGAGTTTTAGAATATGTCGAGTTTTAAGTAAACCTTCGATAGGTTAAGAACGCGACGTAATTGTGCTAAGTATATAGAGTAAATAAAGTAGTGGTTTTTATTTTATTTCGGTGTTTTATTTTAATAATTACATCTCCAAATAAATATCCATTACAATTGGCGCAGCCGGTATTTTTCGACATTAGACTCCTGAATAGTAACTGGAAGGCAAAAAGTTAAAGTGCGTGAAAAAGTATATATATATATATATATACATATCATAACAGTTGTGTTCCACAAAAAAAGGAAATTTACAAAAAATATATAAAAAAAAATCAGTATAAAAAATATTAATCAGATAAAATCTCAAGTGAAAAGTTTGGAAAGTTCCACACTGGTGTAACCCGATATTAAAAAAAAAAAACGAGAGAAGATCTGGAATACACAAAGGCAAGGCCGCATAATATACCATAAGGAGGTAAACCCATCAACCCATTTTATGGAGTGAGTCACAACGGAATCGGTATAGATATAGGTTTATTATTATATTATATGTACATATATATAAATATATATCCATTAAAAAAAATTTATCCAGAAGATAAGGTCTAAATTTAGATAGGTATATCACATATTATTAAAACCAAAAAATTAAATGTTTGAATGTACCATCATGATGTATGTACACGTCTAAAAAAAAAAGATAATCATTTAATATACACGTCTAAAAAAAAACATAATCATTTAATGTAGACATGATGTATGTATGTACACATAAAAAAAAATAATAAGGCACCCACCGATAAATAAATAGCACAAGCAATTAAGGTGTTATGATTTAATTTAATTAAACCGCTCGTTCAGCATTTTGCTTGTCGTATTATTACTTATGTCTTTCGGTTCGAAAATTCAAAATCTAGGTGCACGAAATCGACGTCAGCGTTTTCTTAATACTACTCAAACTCCAGAATTTGCTAGATTTTGAGACAGAATTGATTCCCTAACTCTGGAATCCGAATTAGACGAGGTGTTTGACGCTCCGTTAAATCCCGCTAGAAGCGACGACTCTAATCGAGTTCAAAGTCCGATTCAAAGTGACGAAATAAAAGCCCCCATTGAGCTCAGTGATTGCAGCTTAAGTACTGCAAAAACAATAACACGAACCCAAACAAACCTTGATCTTGTACAGAAATTAAATATTTGTATAGATAATATGGCCACTTTGTCACTGGAAAAAATTTCCAAGCTGGTTAATAACATTGTACCTGTATTTCACGGACAAAGAAATTATAATTCAAACGAATTACTTATTTTTCTCGATTGTTGCAAGCAAGTAGAGAATTCTTTGACCTCTTCCGAAGAAAAAAGCTTGTTGATACCTCTACTGAAAACCAAACTGAGGGGAGAAGCTTATGATCTGGTTAAGTACTTAAAACTCGAATCGGTAGATGAGTTAGAGAGCTCACTTTTAACTGCGTTTAAGCCAAGTAACTCAATTAATGACATCATATGCAATATACGTCGTTGTATTCAAATTCACAACGAAACAGTAGGCTCGTTTGGTACGAAATTAAATATGATGCTTGTTGAATGTAAACGTGCAATAAATTCTAAATATCCTAAAGGAAATGAGGCGCTTCTAAAAGAAGTTGAAGAAGAAATATGCTACACGTTTAAAACGGGAATTATCAGCCCTGTTATTCGTCAAGTGGTAATAGGAAAAACGAGTAATTCACTAGATGAATTAATAAAAATGGCTACAGAAGTTGAAAAAATTGAAGAGCGTCAAATTCAGAGCCGACAAATAAGTGCAAACTGGCAGACTTCATCATCTGCATGTCAGCAATTTAACGAAGATGAAGTGAGGCAACTAAGAGGTTTCTTAGAAGCAAATTTTCAGCTCTCACAAGAAGCATCCCCAAAAAATCTGGTCACACACCCTTTTCTAAACTCTAATCCCTCTCCAGTCTTAAATACTTCTTCCATAAATGTATATACAAAATTATCTGAACAAGTTCAAAATCCATCACACAATAGGACCAATTTTCATTTTTCATCAGCGAAAACCTCTGAGAAAGAAAGGCATGAACAGTTAAAAAAGTGTGATTTCTGTAAAAGATTTGGACATACTTTTTCTGAATGTCGCACCCGAAGACGCTCACAATTCTGTCACGCTTGTCGTGCTTACGGACACTCGCAAGAATCATGCCAATTAAATAATATACAACAAATGAAACAGAAACAGTTACCCAGAAATGGAGGACAAATAACCGTACTAAAATGTGATTGGTGTGCTAGATCCTCACATTCCATAGCTGACTGCTACGCAAAAAAGTCTTGGGAGGAAAAACACAGCACAAACCAAAATCATTCGGGAAACTAAAGCGGGCTAGCCTAAAGAAAATAAAACTATTAACAACAGCAAAGAAATTTCAAATTACCCTAACGTTTCTAATACTATAATCTCACTGCAAAATAATGCGCTAACAGTAAATGAAGCAATAATTGAACTTCCCTTGAATATCTCTAGAATAGGTAAGGTTAAGCTTTTGGTTGATACGGGAGCCGAAGTAAGTATTCTAAAAAGAAATAGTTTATCTGACCATACATTTGTGAATCGACAGAAGGTTATTCAATTACAAGGCTTGTACGGTGGCACTGATCTCACCCTTGGGTCTTGTGAAGGAATTTTTCTGATAGGTAAGGGTTTAAATTGCGAATTTAATATCTGCCAGGAAAATATTTCGATTCCTTTTGATGGTATATTAGGTCGCAACTTCATATGGGGCAAAGCAAACATTCTCACAGTTGAACGAATGTTGCATTTCCCCGGCAATAGTAACAACTCAACCGAATTAAAAATTCCTTTTTTATGTAAAGGAGAAGTTAACCAGTTACGCAATTCATTTAAGGAAACAAGTAATACAAAAGATTGCTTGTCATCTAGCAGAAACGAAGTAGTATCTAGTACTTTCCATCCACTTCGTACAGCTTTAAGCTTGCCAGCCTCTCAGAAGGATAGAGAGACAATCACTACAGATTCATATAGCAATGCGACGCATATCCCTCCGCGATCAGAAATGGTATTAGAAATACCTGCAATTAGCTGTGATGATGAAATGTTATGTCCCTCTCAGGAAATTGTACCTGGCGTTTTTATAGCTAATAGTTTAATTAGACCACAGAATGGGAAATTAAGACTTAGCATGATAAATACACTTGAGAATGAAATTATTTTACCAAATGTGGAACCAAAGCTAGAATCGTTACGAAATTTCAATATTTACAAGTTGGAGAAGAAATCTATAAGCGATGCAAAGATCTCAGAAAGACAACGTTTTCAGCGACTGGAAAAAGAAATATCATTAGACCAAACACATAATACCGAGGAAAGAAAAGCAGTAAAGGAACTATGTGAAGCATATAGTGATATATTTCATTTAGAAGGAGAACAACTACCATTTTCTAACGTTACTTCTCACAACATCCCCATGACATGTGATCAAGCCCCTATTAATCAGAGACCTTACAGACTGCCAAATATTCATAAAAATGAAATTAACAAACAAATAAAGAATATGTTAGATGAACACATTATTGCCCCAAGTAGCAGCCCCTGGAATTCGCCCCTATTGGTACTTCCTAAGAAACCAGCCCCAAATGGTGAAAAGCGATGGAGAATAGTAGTCGATTTTCGGAAACTGAATGAAAAAACCATCGGAGATGCATTTCCGCTACCCAGAATTGAAGACTTATTGGACCAACTGGGAAATTCACGCTATTTTTCAACATTGGACTTAGCTAGTGGATACCATCAGATCCCAATGCACCCTTCAGACCGCGAAAAGACGGCTTTCAGTACGGCATATGGACATTATGAATTCCTTCGAATGCCTTTTGGATTAAAAACAGCTCCAGCAACTTTTCAGCGAGCAATGAATCGTGTGCTTACTGGTTTGCAAGGCATAAAGTGTTTTGTTTATCTAGACGATATTGTCGTCTACGGGAAAAATTTGGAAGATCATACAAAAAAACTGACCGACATTTTTGAAAGATTAAGAGAATATAACTTGAAGCTCCAACCAGGAAAATGTCAATTTCTCAGAAAGGAAGTGGTCTATTTAGGCCACAAATGCTCCCATGAAGGTTGTGCTCCTGATAACGAGAAAATTAAATGTGTTCAAGAATTCCCAACACCGGCTTTTCTAAGACCGCAGAGCCGCTAACAAAACTCTTACGTGGAAAACAAAAATTCATTTGGACATCGGACAGTGAAGCCGCATTCCAACTCTTAAAAAGGTCGCTTACCACGCCGCCAGTCTTAGCTTATCCAGATTTTAAAAAGCCCTTTATCGTTACAACAGATACCAGCAACGAAGCATTGGGTGCAGTATTATCACAAGGCCCTCCCGGCCATGATCGTCCTATAGCTTATGCAAGTCGGACCCTCAACAAAGCGGAAAGACACTATTCAACTATAGAGAGAGAATTGTTAGGTATAGTATGGGCCGTGAAAAATTTTAGATGTTACCTCCTTGGAAGAAAATTTACAGTTTATACGGATCACCAGCCATTAATAGGAGTGTTCAACGTTAAAGATCCCACGTCACGCTTAATACGATTTCATCACAAATTATCGGAGTATAATTATGAGATAAAGTACAAACCAGGCCGCAAAAACTGCAATGCCGATGCTTTAAGCCGAATCCCGCAAGAAGGTACTACAATGCTTGTTACCACAAGATCGCAAAGTATAAAACAGCAAACAAAAGACTCATTAAACCGTTAATCGCAAGTTCAAGAAGAAATACAAGTAAATATTGAAAAGAATTCAAGAGAATTATTTGAAACTGGGGAAAAATACAATTACAACACATCAGAAATAAATGATGGTCACACTCAATATGAGATTCTGACTGAAAAAAAAAGATATTGATGAAATATTAAAAGTCTATCATACAAACCCATTAGGGGGCCACCAAGGGATTGCAAAAACCTATCACCGAATTCGGAGGAAGTACAGGTGGAAGAATATGTTAAAGGATATAGCAAAATTCATTAAATCTTGTCCTAAATGCCAAACTAATAAACATTTCAAGTTAACCCGGATGCCAATGGTGCTGCCTGATACAGCGAAAAATCCCTTCGATAAAGTGTACCTGGACATAGTGGGACCAGTCCCAGTCACGAACCTTGGAAACAAGTATATACTAACATTCGAAGATGATCTAACACGCTTCATGGATGCTTATGCTCTCCCAGATTGCGAAGCAGCTACGGTTGCAAAAACTTTCTACGAAGAGATTATTACACGGTACAGAATACCGAAAAACTGATTACAGGCCAAGGCACGAATTTTATGAGTGACCTATTCAAACGTTTGTGTAAATTCTTACGCATACAGAAAATAAATACTACGGCATACCATCCACAATCGAATGGCGCCCTGGAAAGGTCTCATCGACCACTAACGGAATACTTGCGAAATTACGTGAATGAGAACCCTCTCTCTTGGGATGAATGGTTAAGGCAAGCCGTGCATGTACATAATAACACCAAACACTGTTCAACACGTCTGACTCCAATGGACTGTCTTTTTGGTTTTACAACTGAGCTGCCCACAAACCTTAAACGCAAACCAGAACCAATTTATGATCATGAAAATTATTTTTATATCCTAAGAAATAAATCCAAGAAGCCCATAATATTGCCAGGAAAAATATAATAAAAAGCAAGGAAATAACGAAAAAATATTATGATAGAACCCTTCGGAAAGAGTCATTCAAAACTGGTGACTTAGTCCTTTTAAAAAACGAAGGCAAAAATAATAAGTTATCACCTATTTGGATTGGACCATATGAAGTAAAGGAAGTAACCTCCCCTTTAGTTCAAGAGCATAATACAATTATCAAAATGGTGACACAAAACTCTTGGCTGTATTTGTTAGTAAAAGAAATTACTACCAACATTGAGTGTGCAGAATACAAAACAGTAATTAAAATGAATGGAAAAGGTATACTAAATCTCAAACCAAATTGTCAAGTGAGAATTTCCAATGTTCTACTCACAACTACCAACACCATCGTGCAGAATATCTCAGTCGAACAAATCGAGCTAATACCTAAACTAAACTTTGAATTACAAATAAATGAAATGCCACAACTACAATCAGGGACTTTACCAAACAAATTACAATTAATTGACCACCAAAATCACAAAATACATTTCGACGAACAGAAACTCAGCCTTAAAAACTTTTTACATAAGATCGAAAAGGTGAAAACCGAACGAGAGTCAAAAACCCATAACCAATATAAGAGGAACCACACAATTATTCTGAGTGTTTTAGTCTGCCTTATTGCGATAATTTTAATAGTAATAATAGTAAAATTTAAAGAGTTGAGCATAAAAAACACATATTTTCAAAAGCGTTTTCCTAGTATCCACCGGAAAATGCGCAACATAAATGGTCATTTGGAAATGCAGGAAACTGATAACGCAAAAGTCAGAAGTGTTAATAAGGAAATCCAGCGTGATTTAATTCGTGAAACTGTTTTCAATGACATACACAAAAGTAACATTAGTAAACCAACGATCCCTCTAACAACCCCCACAGTAAAATTTTTTCGACCAGAAGAAAAACCTAGCAAGACAAACGTAAGCGATTTTGAAATTGTTTAAGTAAAACATTGTTTTTTAGTACCTACTGAAAAATTTTGAACTTTCTGAATAGAATACATTTCTATTAATATTTCGAGGTAATAATATACAAACAAAAACAACAATTTTTATCACCGTTGCTTGTGTTATTTTTTTGAAACGCAGTCGGTAACCTTTGGCTATATTTCTCAATACATGTATAATATAATGGACGTATTTTACAGAAAAAAAGTCCCATAGATAATTTATTAAATAATAATAGAGCATTTAAAGATAAGAAAAAACAAATTTTATACAATACATTCATTAATATAATAAAAACAAAACTTATGTTTGAATTGTCTACATATACATAAGTATAATTCAAGCCGATTCAATTTATTATAAATATTATACATCTATGTTTGTGACAATGTACAAGTCAGATACAATTACTATGTACAAGTTATAAAAAAAAGCTATTGTTTAACATATAACATACGACCTATAATACAAATAAATGAAACTTGTAGTTATAATTAATTAAAATTTAATAGTAGGTATCTAATACTAGCAAACTTCTCCAATAATAATTTTCTAGTTAAAAATATGCATACATATGTATCTGTTATAATTTTAAAGATTGTTTAATTTCACCTAGCAATAATTTGCTAGAGATATGTCAAACTATAATAACGAAATATTTTCTAATTCAAAATTTTAGGCATTCACTAACTCGGACTCTCACGGAATCTCATTTCATTCATTTCCTTTCACAAGGCACTTAAAGTTTTCCAGGAAAAAGTTGCAAAAAGAATGTACAAAAAACTTCAAAAACCACAGTCTCCACTTCAAAGGAGGGAGGAATGTGATGTAAACAATATCAGAAATAAATACGAAAATAATGTATGATGTAAATCAGTTTAAAAAGGTCGATCGAATATTACAAAACAAGTACACGCAACCTAGATAAATAATGGTCACACAATTATGTTGCCACTAGGAAGCGACTTGTAATGTATCGATGCCTAATTGTTGAAATCACAAATCAACAAAAATGAATTAAGCAATGCCATGAAAGTAGGTGAGTGACAGTATCGCGAAATGATTGGGAAGGTTCCGGGGCAGCCTGAGTTTTAGAATATGTCGAGTTTTAAGTAAACCTTCGATAGGTTAAGAACGCGACGTAATTGTGCTAAGTATATAGAGTAAATAAAGTAGTGGTTTTTATTTTATTTCGGTGTTTTATTTTAATAATTATATCTCCAAATAAATATCCATTACAGGACAATTTTCGCTAAATTTTATCACTTGTTCAGTGAACTCAAACAACACCCTGAGAGATTTTATGCGTATTTTCGGATGGCTGGCAACTGTCACTTTTGAGTACATTTACTTCGACGCGAATTCGTCCCATAATTTTCTTGCACTGTTTACTATAGCTGTGACTTTTTTAATACACAAAGCCTATAGAGGCCTAAGATAAAAATAAATTCTTGTCAAAATACCATCTCTTGGAGATACCAGCAGTCTCGCACTCTTCTTAATATACTAAAAGCAGATTTTTCAAAATTAGTCCTTTATAGAATCCATAATCCATCATAGTATAATTAGTAGTTATAATTAATAGTATTCGGTTTTTGTAAGTCCCCATAAATAGAAGAACTGTCCACAAAGGATTGAGTGTAAAATTCGAGACCTCGCAACTGCAGGTAAAAACACTAAAAGCTTTTATTAAAAAAAGGCCGTTCCAGTAACCTTTTACCATTAAGCAGAGAAGCTTGTCTTCATTCATCTTCATCTTATTGTTTAGTCTGTAAAATACCATCGTGCAGCATAAAGAATAATTCACTGTTAGTATTTATATGTATACTTTCTCCATACTGGGAAAACTAATTAAATACTCTAGTCCACAGAGATGTTTTTCAAATAAAAACAAAAAACTAGTCAAAGTCATAAAATATATGAGCATACATATTTCCGAAATTGTAATAAATTATAATTATTTTAACCTACATGAAGTAGATCTCAATGATTGAAATCTCTTTACAGAAAATATTTTTTTGTGAACATTTTTTTATGAAAATATTTTTACGTAAGTCATAGCGGGTCCTCATCCGATTGGCATTTACTATTTTTGTCCTCGTGGCTTCTTGTACATCAGCTCTCATTTCCAATGGGGCTCTGATATTACATTTATACATTTCCTTTCTGCTGATATGTGGCAGCCGTTTGTAAGAAGCACACACAGAGCATCTGCGACACCACTTCTCCACATCCTCCCTCATATGTAGCCAATAAAACTTTTCTCGTATTTTAGAAATTATTTTATTCACACCTAAATGTTCTCCAGATGTTCCACGATGTATTTTACCTAGAACATCTTTGAGGTTTGATGCTGGCACTACTATCTGCATTCGGAATGATTCGCCGTTAGGTGCTTCCCATTTTCGTTTTAAAATACCACACTCAACATGAAGAGAATACATTGAGCCCAGTAGCTTTTCAGATTTTCACTCATCCCTGAAATAACCTTTCATTCTGGTTTTTCTATATCTGCTTTCCAAGCAAGAATAGGCGATATGTCCGGATCTTCTCGTTGCGCTGTTCGCAAGTTCTCGATGTCCCAACCTGTTGATGGTTCCACAGTTACCAACTGCATAGTTGCTGTTCTTCCTTTTTCTTCCACCCGGCCGCAATGTTTGCATTAAAGTTTGCATGGACGTTGTACAAAGGCTTCTGCGTTTCCATGGATAAGTCCTTTCCTATGTTGCATCTCTAAGACATAAGGTTGGAGTCTAGTCGCTCTAAGAATAGCTTGCTCTCTAGTTCGCCAACTTGCACATTCTTCTCTTACTTTCTTTGCTGTTGATTCCCTTCGACAGCGCTTCCTGCAGTCGCTTTGAAGGTGTTCCAATTTATTACAATCCCAGCATTGAAGAACACTACGTGAAGGGTTGCTCAGTGATAACTGCAATCTATTGCAAGTCTGCGGCCCAGCTCGACATCTTTGCAATTCCACTCTCCTCTGTTCATCTAGAGATTCCACTCGTCGGCGTTTTCTGCATTCCCTTTGTAGGTGTCCCGGCCTATTACAATTTCAGCATTACAGAATACCACGTGAAGGATTGCTCTGTGATGGCTGCATTCTATTACAAGTACATTCGATCACCGAAATTTCTCACATTCGTACTGCACTCCGTGAAGCTTGTCTGGCGGATTCATACACTAATGCATAGGCTAGTGCTTCTGCTGTTGATTTCTTTCCTGCTATCCTTAATGCATGTTGTAAATTTTGATCTGCAATAGCGTTCACAAATGCTTCCGTCGCCACTTCATTAAGAAAATCCGCATTCACGCTGGATTACGAAAGATGAGCTAATCTTTCTACATCACCCTGCAGTTGTTGTAGTGATTCGCCATGTTTTTGTATCCTGTTGCGTAACTGTAGGCGATATACTTGCTGCATGTGTTCATCTCCGTAACGTAATTCTATCGCCTGTACTAATGAAGTGTATTCACGTTGCTTTTCAATCGGTACAGTTTGTAAGAGTTCTGACACAGGACCTCGAATTGCTAACACCAGAGCTATAGCTCTGTCTTCAATATTCCATCCATTTACCTCTGAAACTGCCTCAAATTGTCTCTTGAAGATATGCTACGAATTTTGTCCATCAAATGTTGGAGGCTTCATTCTACCTGCACCGGATATTTCAGCTGCTACGTTTATAGGCTGACGATGCTTTATTCTTTCCAGATCTGCTTTAAAGTTATCAAGCTGTTCCGTGACATTTTGTTGTACTCCCGACACTTGTTGTCGAACTTCCAACACTTCCTGCTGGATTTCTTCAATCTTCACATTTTGTTCGTCTAATGAACCTTTCAGAAAGTTCTTCTGTTCCTTCAAACAAGTTTCTAGACAAATCTGCAGAGAATTCTTTTGTTCCTCAAAAGCATTCTTTTGCTCGTCCAGACGGGTTTCCATAGATTTCTTTTGCTCATCTAAACGGAATTCTAGAGAATTCTTTTGCTGCTCGAGAGAATTCTTTTGTTCCTCATTGGAATTCTTCTGTTCATCAAAACGAGCTTCCATAGAATTCTTTTGTTCATCAAAACGGGTTTCCATTTTGCTGTTCCATTTTCATCGCAGGCTCTTCTTCAGCTTCGGTTTCTTCCAAGTTATCTTCGAAAACATATGTGCCAGGATTCTTCCCTTCCTCTATCAAAGCTTGTCTGAGTCGCTCGACTAGCACTTTCTTTGCACCTGTCGTTTGTAAAGAGCGGTTACCCAACTCCACTTTCAAATCCTGCATTCGAAACTCCTCCAATTTTCGCCCCCATTACTTTAGTAATTCATTTAAAGTTGAATATAAATTATTTTCCAGAACTTTCAAAATTTAACACAATTTCACACTTTGAATTTTTATATCAATTGCCACCACTTTATTTCGCGAATTTATTTCACTTCTGACACCAGTTGTTGCGAGCGTGGCTTTTGGTTCGTTATTTAAAGCACAATATTAAATTTTTAATATGCAAGTTCTTTATTTCACTCTAATCGTATAAAATTCACAATCCTTCAATTAATCAACTCAACTTTAATTATCGCTAATACCGTACTTTCAATTATCACAATCCAATTACAACACTTTCGCACGTTTATTACTTTCGCAACGTCTAAGACAAGACTCATACTCTGGCGGTGACAACTGTTATATTTATACCCTAGAAACTCTCCAGATTATTCTAGAGTGTTCCATTCCAGAACCTTCTTGACTTTTCTATGCATTCTATTCCTGAACCTTCCCGAAAATCCCGTCATCGATTCCCCGAACCTGAAGTTGTTTACTCTCCATTGCCAGTAGATGTCACCAGTTGTCTCTTTCTATTGCATATTATAAACAGGAGTGATCATGCTATGATATTCGATATCTAAAAATAGATCACGATTGCTTGGGATGTTAAGAAATATGAAGTAATATAATATAGTGTGTGCGTGTGTGTGCGCGCGCGCGCGCGTGTGTGTGTGTGTGTGTGTATCTGTTGAAAAGCCGCTATGATTTTCGAGATATTAACGATCTTACCTTTTCGGGTATAATTAATAGTAGTAATAATTCACGTTAACCCTATGATATTTTTTGTTCATCCCAATAATATTAGTACTAGGGGGGTAAAATTTTCATCAGAAATTTTCTACTACGGGCTATGGTTCGAGTTATAAGCGATCTTACCTCCTCATGTGTAATTAATATTAGTAGCTGAAAAACGGAAACAACAACAACAACTATTACCTAAGTTTTGGATGAAAGATTTCATTATATTTATCTGTAGGCGTCTTTTATAAACAAGAATGCACCATGTAATCATATATCTAAAAATAGATCAGGCGAAGCTGATTGGGGTGAATGTAGGTAGATATGTTCACTTAGAGAAGTAATGGAAATTAGTAAATGCTTCTAATTTGATTCCTTGCATTTACAAATTCGCACAGTCCAGTAAAGTAAACAAATTCGCAGTCGAATAATGTTAACAAATTCACACAGCAGCCGAGTAAAGTATACAAATTGAGCGATTTATGAAATATTCCTAATTTCTTTAGCAGAAAGCAACAACAACAACTGATATTAATCTGTAGGATGTGATGTTGTAAATGAGTAGTGGAAGTTATAATTGAAAATGAAATGACTTTTGCTGAAAAAAACAAAAACAACAACAACTATAACGTAAGTTGTGGATTAAAAATCTTTTATAAACAAGAGTGATCATGCTATGATATCTAACAATAGATCACGGCTGCTTGGGATGTTAAGAAATATGAAGTAATAGAAATTAAATTTCCGATGTAGGTGTGTGTGTGCGTGTGTATGTGTGTGTGTGTGTGTGTGTTGGAAAGTCTTAGGTTTTATGAAAAATTGTTTTTTATTTTAAATAAAATTTCTTTTTGGCTGGGATGAGCTATGATATCAATGGGGTATGTTACAAATATAGTATGATATCTTGACTTAGATGAGTAGTTAAGTTGCATGGGTACAGTAAAAGACCTTTCATCAAATTTTTGGTGCTAAGGTTTAATAGTATGACCAGTGTTGCCACACGAAATCTTTCTAGAGGAACTTGTTAGCCTAGCTTGAAAGTGGTTTGAGCAGCCACATCTGAAAAGATTGCATATTATCATTAGCTTGAGTGTGGGTTAATTAAAAGCATTAAATAAATATAATTAAATATAATATAACTTCTTGCGTAAACAAATACATTCAAATAAAATAAACAAATCGATTTATGTTTTTTTGTGTCTAGGGCTGGTGAGCATAGGAAGGTAGCAGAGTTAGTTACCCTGGTATCATAGTTCACATGAAGCTGATAAGAATATGATAATTTTATCTTCATATACTATTAGATTGAGCATATATTTTCTAACCATTACGTTGGGCGTGGGTTTGATTAAAATTTTTGATGAAAGAAGGTGGTGTTATGATTTTATGTTGTCTTAGATGAGTAGTGGAAGTTATCAGCAACATCGCTACATATTTATATCTCTAAAGCATTATCCGAATGAATAGTGTTGTATGAAGGAAGTAAAAATTGAAAATTCTTCAAGCCTATAGTGAAGACCGCGGTGGAGGTTGAGATTGGGTACTGTAACTTGTATATATATTAATTGTGTTGTATACTTATCTAGTAGGATAAGAAAGCTTTAGTGAAGAGCGTGGGAGAGAATAGTGTTATTTGTTTAAATATTAAGGTTTTTAACCTCCAAGAAGGTAATTTTTTTCTTTAAGTTGACTCGGTGGCTAGATAACAACGTGGTCACTTCATCTTTAAAATATAATCTTGTGGTGGGCATAGGAAAGTAGCAGAGTTTTTTATAAATCAACTCTGGGTAAAACGCTCAACCCCCCAATTAGGAGCTCGCTGTAGTGGGCAAATATTATTCGGAAGTTTTGGACTTAGAAGGGAAATTGAATAAAAAGAATACCATGTATAAAATATAATTTACTATAAATTGAAAAATATTACCATTTAGTTCTTAGTATCATTCAATGGTTGGGCTTCCTTTATTTGGTTTCCCTCTAACTTTTTTATTTTACAATAATGTATATATTCATATTCATATTCATATTCATTTATTAAGCAAATTAACTACACAAGATGTAAATCTTAAATAGTACTTCATATAAACTAATCAAGCTACTCGGAAATCAATAAAGAAAGAAAAAAAAATTAAAGTAAAAAACCTAATATTTAGAAAGTGCCTACTATAACTAAGAAAAAGTAAAGACAAGCAACATATATATTGAGGAGGCAAAAGAAAATTAAAACTAAATAAAAACATATTAATAACAAAAATTATAAAAAGAGAGAAAAAAAAAAGAAAAAAGAAATAAGAAATAAGTAAATAAGAGAATCTTGCACAGTTAATCCCAACATCCCATAGCACTCAAAGTATACAATCATCCAAATACCTTTTGAATTCGTTGACAGAAGCCACACACTGCGTATTGTGAGGGAGGGAATTCCATAGACGAACAATTTGGACAAAGTAAGATCCCTCATAAGTCAATGTACTAAAACGCGGTATACGTAAGCTCATTCCTCTCCTAGAATGCAGAAATTCTATTTTTTCATAAAGATACATGGGCTTCCTAGTCTGTATTAAATTGAATAGGAAGATTAATGCCCTGCGTTTTAAATAAGTTTGAATTGAGCATCCCAGTAACGAGTCCCTGACTGGAGTAATATGGGCAGATCTGCGCAGGTTAAAAATGAATCGTAAACAATCATTAAAAGCAACTTCCATTTTACGTTTGCACAGGGAATCAAGCTTAGGGTAAATTAGACTGCCGTAAGTAAAATGAGGCAACAAGAGCGTCTTAACCAATCTCAAACGTAAATTTGTTGGTAAAATACTAGCAAATAGCCAAAGTCTTCGCAAGCCACCATAAATTTTACCCAACATACCCTTAACATGATCACAACATTTCAGGCGACTGTTGAACTTCACTCCCAGATTAGCTACCGAGTCAACAAAAGGTAACATGACGTTATTGAGAATAACTGAGGGTATATCATCGAAATCAGGAGGTGAGCTGCACAACACCAAACACTGCGATTTATTAGGATTGAGAGAAAGCTTATTATCAATTGACCATCTGTGAATTGCAGCAAGATCATCATTGATTCTACAAATACAATCCTCAATCAACCCAAGAGGTTTGCTCAAGTACAATTGAACATCATCGGCATATAGATGTAACTGTACATTATGTACGATATCACCGATATCATTAATGTACAGACTAAATAGGAGAGGTCCTAATACAGATCCTTGTGGGACACCCTGAAACAAAGGTAAGAAGGAGGAGAGAATACCATTAACGTTTACTTGTTGAAAACGGTTTGTGAGGAAACTACTTATTAACTTGACCGCAGAAGAAGAAAAGCAATAGTTAACATACAATTTACGGAGTAGTGTAGAGTACACAACGCTATCAAAAGCTTGAGAAAAATCCAGTAAGACAAGCACGCCAATTTCGCCGGCATCAAGAGCGAAACGGAGATCATTAGATACCTTTAGCAAGGCAGTCTCACAACTGTGCATTGCACGGAAACCAGATTGATATCTCGTGAGCAGATTATTTTGATCTAAGAACTCCTGAATTTGGTAACAAATAAGTTTTTCCAAGACCTTCTCTAGGAAGCTAAGAATGCTAATAGGTCTGAAGTCAGACAAGCTGACAGGGGAAGTTTTCTTAGGTACAGGTTTGACCCTAGCAACTTTCCAAATGTCAGGGAAACAGGAGGAAGACAAACAAGTATTCATAATATGCAAAATATATGTGGATATGTACGGAAACAAAAGCTTTACAAAGCGGGGATTGAGTTCATCAAAACCAACAGCACAGGACTTTACACAAAAGATAGCTTTGTAAAGCTCATCATGCCCGACGCTCCGGAAAGACAAACAATTCATGTCTTACTCGCGCAAGGGATAGCTCTCAATACACGCGGGCTTAACAGCGGTACCAGAACATGTTGTAAAGTGCTTGTTAAAGGCCTCAGGTTCAAATGATCTTTCAGGACTCAAGCCAGGGCAAATACCAGCTTTCCTCAGGTTACTCCATAAAACTCTGGAAGGCAGGTTAGGGTCAAATTTATAGCTATAATATAGACGCTTTGCTAACCGAATCTCAGAAGTTACCTTGTTGCTAGCGCATTTGAAAAGAGATCGAGCATATTCAGTTCTAAGCCGCCTCCATTGACGATATAAGAATTCTCTTTCGACTATTAGAGCACGAATTGTGTGACTAAACCAGGGAGAGCTACTAGCACTAACACGCTTGACTTTAAGGGGAACATATTTATTATACAAATAGGAGATTAGCTCATTCAATATGTCAACCTTACCTTGAACAGAAGGACAGACATAGATATCAGTCCATGTAAGGGACAGGCATTCATTAGTCAAGCTAAACAAGTCGATATGCTTGAAATCTCGATAATAAAATTGCTTCAGCTGATTAGAGTTATCAAACGAAGCATTATAAGTCATGAATAGCATATCATGATCAATTATGCTCGGAGGGCTAATCTGATTATGGAATAATACTTTTTCTTTATCCGTAGTCATAAAGAGATCCAGTTGTGAAGGATTAGTACAACAAAAGTACGTGGGAAGAGAATTCACAACATTGAGGTGAAGACCTTGAATTACAGATCGAAAGCTTTCAGTGGGAATATTACTGTGAAGCAAATTTACATTGAAGTCACCTCCAATAATAACATTGCTATAGCGATGCGCAATACGGGAAATGGAAGTAGAAAGTTCATCTGCACATTCATCAACAAAATTACCAGGAGGACGATATACAGCACATAATACACACCTCTCTAGACCCACCTCAACCTCCACACATAAATACTCGATAGCACCACTCGAGGAAAATTCGATAATTTTAGATTTAAAAGAATCTTTCAAATAAATGGCAACACCACCACCCCTCTGGCCCTTGCGGTCATTACGTAGAATATTGAAACCAGATATGGAAACAAACGATGAAGGAATATGCTGCTGCAGCCAAGTCTCACTAACAATAATAGCATGCAAATCAGAGCCTCCAAAGATTTGCCGGATCTCATCCATCTTATTACAAAGACTTCTAGCATTAATCGTGGTTATATGCATTCCCGGAAGGCGCTTACAACAAATATTAATTAGTGATCTTACTCTGTCCAGTTCACAAAAAGTATTAGCCGAACTCATTGATCAGCATACCCCTGCCAACGATCAAAAGCAAACACAAGAAATTACAACCTAACATAAGAAATTGAGAGACTGTGCAAGACTTTACAAGAGAACGTAAAAAACTGCAAGATTCAAAATTCAATAGTATCATCTTAATCTTAATGAAAGATAAATTATTATATAAAAAAAAGGAATGAAAAGAAAAACAAAGAACATAAAGCTAAAAAGACTAGAAAACAAGAAAACTAAAGCTAATATTTAATATAATGCAAAGCAAAGCAAATGAAAAGACTTCATAGAACAAGCTCCCAGAATTAGGTTAATGCACAGAAATGCCTGTTTTCAATTGTTCGGCGGTGGTGATCCTACATAGCTTGTCGTCCTTACCCCATCTAACACAAACAAATCCATTCAGGGTGACCACAGTATGAAGTTTACCAGATGCACGAAGCGCCAGTGCATCCCGAAATAACTTCGAACTTCGAGGAGTTAGGCTTTCATTGAAGTAAATGACGGCTTCCGATGAAAAACCTTTCAACTGATTCAGCTTTAGACTGCCATGACGTTTTAAGGAAGCGAAGAATGACTTACGTTCTGCTGGACATGAAAATTTTATTACAATAGGAGCATCCCGTGATTTGGCATTAAGACGAAAAGCGTCAACAAAAGGTGAGCACTGGTGTTTCACAATATCGGCAATATTTTTTACGATATTAAGAGGGATTTCCTTGTCCAAGACGGGGATTCCATGGATAATTATGTCAGATGCCCGTGAAGAGCGGCGTAGATCCTCAATCTCATCAATGATAGAACCATGCCCTGACTGCAGATTCACAAGTTTAGCATTAAAATCAGCGGTAATCTCATTGCATGCCGCCTGTACGTCGTGCACCATAGTTTCACAGGCAGTTAGACGTACATTAAAATTTATTATCGCATCGTCAATTTTTTTAGAAATTTTCGCTTCAACCTGGGCCAGTAAGCACTCAAAATTCACAAGAAGCTGCGATTCAGCCAACGTTAGGCCACCAGCAGCTGCATTTGCCGATAGAACGGCCTTATCAATACACTTGTTAGTGTTGGATGTGCTGCGTGTAATTAGAGGGGATACACTGTCCGAGTTGGATCCATCTCTCGCTCTAACATGTTGTTTAGATTGCTTACCCGTACCGCTGCTGATATTAGTAGCCATTATGTAGAGATAACAAAGAGATTTAAAATATTGCAATCAAAACACAATTCCACAAGACCAAAGATCAATAACCGAGAAATGCAAATTATGAAACTGGCTTAAGATAACTGCGGTACAAAAACGAATGGTAAGAACACCGAAAACTTAAAAAATTTTAGGAGCAAAATAAAACACGTCCTACTCGCTAGACATTTCAACACTTATATCTTAGACTATAATACAATTAAAACAAACTATTTCATTAAATGGTATTTTAGCTATAATACAATTTTTATTTACAATACAGATCTTAGACTAGCCTTAGATTACGTTTTCCGCGTCTGCTCCTTGCTGTTCTGATTGAATAGAGTAATGTCTCCATGGTAGAGTATCCGTTGTCCCACTCATGATATACCGCTTGTTATCATATGGACTCAATGCAATCGTTTTTTGGCTGATCGTGTAGACATTATGGTTATGCGATCGTATGGAGGTCTGATTAGCAGTTAATACTCGCTTGTTATTCAAACATTCGACGTGGTCTTCGAAATTCATATGCCTCTGGACTACATTATTCTTTACTCCTTTTGCTTTCTTTACAGTTTTACCATCGTTTATACGTAGACTGTAGATTTTCGAGCGCAAGCCTGCAAATTCGCTCATGATTTTCCCATTCAGCTCATCCTTCATTAGACCAGGAATCTTTTTATTCATGAGCGGTAAATTGAATTGATTACCTGCTGGGTAATCACTTGTACCAAATTTGTTTTTATTTTAGGCCATAAACTCATATGAATTTTTCCTTTCAAGTTCATATATTAGATAATCTGTATCTGTATACATGACGTTACATTTATCTCCAAATTCACGCTGCATAAAACTGTAGTGGAAATCATAGAGGAATATCTTTGAAATTTGCAAAACGGCCATTCCAATATAGAGGGGCTTATTGAATAAGATTTGGAGTCGCCTTAATTCCACAGCAACTAAATTCTCATCAAATATCGTTAAATTGTGGAAGATGGGTGCCGCACTCCGAGCTTTTGCACCATAGCGACCTTCCCTCTTTACACAAAGTTTTATATCGCCATACTTGCGAACATTTTCCATGGTCTTACCAAAAGCTGCATTATTCATCTTCTTATAGCTGTCCTCCTCTTGATCGCTGATAGCTTGCTTCCGTTTGGTGGTATTTTAGTCAATATATGGTTTAAGCCAAGCTGATTGGTTTAATTGAAGAACTCGGTGCACTTTTTTCAGGATGAGGCCATGTGATAAGCATTGCTTCAAATTTCGGTAGTGTATAATGTATTTAGTTTTAGGATGTAATGTTGTCAAAAAGCTTTTCTAATTTTGCTCCAGGAGGTACTGCACGCTCAGAGCAAAACATTAAATCCTTATGTTTACCATGTAGATGTTGAGGATAGTCCAAGTCGACTTCGAATATGTATCCAATTGGTGAATCATCAGTAATCTAGAAAACGTCGATATTGGGAGCATCAAACCATTTAAATCCTCCGGTTGGTAAATGCTATGATATGGCCCATCCATAAAGGTTATTTACATCATAATACATCAGGTATTTCTCTGTTTTGTCAGGCTTAAAATCATCCATATATTTATTATTTGCTATACTATATCTGCTCAAGTATTGACTTATACCACCTCGAATACCTCTCTCTATGAATAGCAGTATATCTACTTCGGTTATCAGCTCTAGTTTCACTTTGGCGTATGTTATCGTAGCATCCCATGTTAAGCTTGGAATGATGTAACAATGTGCTGGATCTAAATTGTAAGTCTTCGTGCACACTTCTCGAAAGTGCTCAAACACATCAGCCAATAGGAGAACATCAGTTTTCAGATATAGATCGAAATATTCGCCAAGTGTGTGTATTTCAAATGTCCTCCACAAATTTTCTGCGCGGCTGTAGTCCTCAGCAGATATATCACTGGCAGTCAATTTATTATAGAATTGCTCCTGTGCCGGTAAGTGTTGGAAATCCAATTTTATCCAATCGTCAACGAAGTCGTATGGGAAGACGCCTTTGCGTGAACGTAATTTAAAGTCATCATCATCCAATTCCTGCCATACAGCTCTTGTAATATTTAATTTATCCATTGGAAGCAATGATGATAGCTTATCTAAGGATTCTGACATAAACGGAAGGAATGGATGAATCTGAATTTTATATCACTGCCTTCAACGTGCTTGGTGAACGAAATGTATCTTTCTTTATTTATTGGTAGGTGATCCACTTTCCCAGGAATGGCTGTAGCTATACCCTTAATAATGAAGTGAGCATCATATCCAGATAAATAGTGAAAAATGACTGGAACTATGGAGCAGTCTTGATACATGAGATTGCATGAATTGTACGCTGGCCCTCGGTATTTTCCTGTTAAAAGAAATTATGAAAAAATGAATTGAATTATGATTCTCAGTATTTACCGGTTAAATAGCAATGGTCTCCGACTCGTTCCTCATCGGCTGCAAACGTTTTTTCACATATATGGCAGCAAATACTTTCCATATGTGAACGCCGTTCCTCTTTAGTCAGGGGTTACATTGGTCTGATATTCAGCTTTTCCTGTACAGCTTTGAATGCAATCTTTTGCAATTCTAATGCAAACCATTGTTGGCAATTCTTGCCTCGATATGCTCTGTAATATGAGAGCTTAGCATCATGTTTGCAGTGGAAACAGAATCCTATACTGTGAACTTCATGTTCCTGGATTTGCTGTGTATTTTGATCATTTTCCTGAATCGGCTTCAATATTGACTCAAGATCTGCATACACACAAAATGGTACTTCAGTCTTATGGTTATAATTTTTGTATTCCAGCCATTTCTTTTCTTCTGATGGAAACATAATTCTGCAATCATTCTGTTTCTCGCACTCAGGAGTGTGTGATGCTAATTTGTCAGCAGAGTAAAAGTAGAGCAAACGTCTATCACAAATATGCCTTCTACCACCACCATGTTTCGAAATTTGTTTCGATATGAGGCGCGAAAGATCTTTAATCTAGCAGAAAGGATATCTGCCAGCATCGTCATCATCATCGTCATTCATATGATCTTCATCCTGGTCATAGTCATCTTGTAGCATTACGAGATTCACATGTCGCTCCATCCTGTGTTTCGTAAGTCTAACTGGAACTGTGGTGAAGAAACGCTCTTTCTCTAGGATGAATAGGTTTATTGATAAATCGTTCTGGTCTTCATATTGCATAATTTGCTTAAGTGTCATAGGAAATGTTATCCCAGTTAAATTAAGTACAGTTGAATAATATGGATATGATGAGCTCCTTTCAGAATGAGCATTTGTAGAACATAGGGCTGATGTTACGGCGAAGCATGCTTCATCATTATTTTGTACATTGATGCAAGCTTTCTTTGTTGCAATTTCTTTTGGTAGGGGTATATACGAAGATCCTCGGAGCTGTTCAAATTTGTTGATAGGTACTGCTAGATGTATTATAGAGTAGAGTGCCCAGCCACTGTCCTTTTCCTGGAATTCTTCCAGCTGAGTGTTTATTGGATCCAAAATATTTGATTTAAACCACTCCTCTAAATTATCATCTGCACTAATTGGAGCAGTTCTCGCTTGGAAATATTTAATGTCTTTTATAATTTCATTGTCACCAGTTTCTTTAACAAATTCACCGCAAACGTTGTGGAAGCTTTAATATTAAAATAATGTTTTAAGGCAATTTTAACACGACGCGTTAATAGTATACAGCTTGTCGAATTCTGTCTGCGAACGCTGTCTTTATTTCTTCCCACTTTACAAAATCACTTCTTCTTACGTGAGTAATTCCTCCACCTCGAGGGAGAGTTCTCAATAGTGCTCTCAATACTTTAATTTGCTCGAGACAGCTCTCGAAATGTCGTTTCCTAGCACTCTTATTGCACTGCCGAAATGCAACTTGAAATTTATGACTGTTTCTATTGCACTTTTGAACAATATAGTCTTTCTTCACTGAATTTTTTAAACACTCCATCACATCTTTTCGCAAATTTTCAATTATTGAAAGATTTTAATTTACTAACACCGAAGGCATTTTTAATTTTTTTTTATGTTTTTTAACTATCACTGAGACTCACTAAAACTGACTGATGCTCCCAAAGTGTTTGCTTGGGCTTCTATATCAACAGTTAAACAGTTAAAAGTGCAACAATTTAATATTGGCTGCAAGCTAGAGGTAGACAAATTGTGTGATTATTTCCGCTCACTACTAAATCCCCCAATAAACCCAAATCAGTTTATGTTCGCTACCCCTTTTACATCAGTAGAAGAACTGGATGCTGAAATAGATGTGGAGGAACTAAGAATGGTTTTAACTAAGGCAAAATCTAATAAGGCCCCCGGACCTGATGGTATACCAGTTGAATTTTACAAGCATGCACCAGATAACTTTTTGAACAGTCTTACAAAAGCCTTTAATGCGATTTACAATGCAGGAACTGTGCCAGCAAGCTTTACGCGCTCCTTAATCTTCCCAATATACAAAAAAGGGGACCCAAATTTGCCACAGAATTACAGAGGGATTGTGTTCATGGATTCAGTTCAAAAACTTTTCTGCGGCATACTGCTAGAAAGATTAATCAACTATATAGAATCGAATTATATATTAAATGAGTATCAGGCAGGGTTCAGACCGGGCTACGGGACGATTGATAACATTTTTAATTTGTATAATCTGGTAAATCTCGCATGGAAGAAGGGCAAGAAGAAAGTATACTGCTTGTTTGTAGATTTCAGCGCCGCATTTGACTCCATTGACAGACGATCATTACTCCTGAAACTTTATAATTTAGGCATCTCAACAAAGTTTATAAACACTTTACAAGGGCTGTATGCTTTCACCCAATCTGCTATATGGCATGGAGAAGGCTGCGGTAATTGGTTTGAGACAACGTCCGGTGTGCGCCAAGGCTGTGTACTAAGCCCCTTACTCTTCTCATTATATTTAAACGACTTGCATGAATATTTGGGCGGTGGAATTACAGCAGAGAGTATCCATGTACGCCTCCTGATGTATGCTGATGATGTTGTACTCATATCTGACAATCCAACTATTCTGCAAAATATGATTAGAAAGCTAGAGAGGTACTGTAAGCTGTGGAGTTTATCTGTTAATTTGTTAAAGACTAAGGTATTAATTTTTTCTAAAGGTGGTGGGATCAGGACTAGACATGAAAAATGGATCTTCGAAAACAATGAAATCGAAATAGTCAAAGAATATAAATATCTAGGCGTGATTTTCACCCCAAGACTATCCTTTAAAAGACATGTCCAGGAAAGATTAATTACTGCAAAAAATAGTATCACTTCCACATGGAGGAGTTTTATTAAAAAACGCGACATAAGAATGTCAGACAAATTCAAAGTGTATAATGCCGTATGTAATGCGATCATGTCATATGCGGTGCAAATATGGGGATTTATGACCTATGACGAAGCTGATAAGCTTCTACGTTTTTTTGTAAAGAAATTACTAGGACTCCCCCCTAACACACCAAACTATATGGTTCACTTGGAAACGGGGCTCCCTTCAGCCCGGCTGTGGACCTTAAGAATGCATTACAAATATATTGGTAAAGTAATCTGTGAAATGCCAAGCAACAGATTACCCAACATGCTTGCTAACTTAGCCATAAGGAACAAAATATGCTGGTATGATGCACTCTGTGAACTTTCGGAAAAACATTCCGTGCCCATAAATATTACAGATTTGCGCTCCAATTTGGATGATATTCTGATAAAAGAATCGCAATTTAGCCAAAATAGCTATTTGGAGCAAGCTAGGTTGAGTGTTAGACATGACCTGTATCATGACCTAAACCATTTGCTTGACACAGGTATTACCTACTTCAACGATGGCAATAGTATAGCCTTAATAAGATCTGTTTTTATGTGCAGAGGCGGACTGCTTTGGCTAAATGCGAATCCGTTTAGAAGGGAGGGCTCACCCGTATGCTCTATTTGTAACTTGGGACTAGAGGAAGACATGGTACACTTTATTGGAATTTGCCCTATTTTTAAACAGTACAGAGCACAGTTCCTCGGTAGTAATACACTTTCCCGTAACGAGGTGATTGATCTGCTGAATGGCAAGGATTGGACAGCCTTGTATGGTTTCTTTAGTGGTGCTTTTAAATATCGAAAATTTCTAATTCAAGAATACAACGAGTAATTGAATGAAATTTTTCTTTGCTTTTTTTCTGTTCTTTTTCCCTTAAAAGGCATGAGGCGGTTCAAGTTGAAGCTACCTTACTTATGAGTATTCCTGTTCTATGCCTCCTTTACTTCTCTGAAATGGAAGGAAAATATCTGTTTTAAGAGAGATTAATTGAAAAAGGTTAAAGCTGATCTAGCCAATCTAGACAGACGACTATATTAGTCAGTGTCGAATTAGTTTTTTTTGTTGGAAAACCTTTTTTATCCTTTAATATTTTTGTTTGCTTGCTTTTTTGTTTTTTTTCTTCTACATATTAATGTTACAAAGTGCTTCTGTTTATTTGCTTTACTATTATTAAGAACACATTAGTTGAACTTATAAATTGAATTGTGTACATAATAAATTGATAGAAATTGTATTGTGTTAATGGGCCTATAAAATATTAATGTACAAGATTGTTTATGAATAAAAACCTTATTATTATTATTATTATTATTATCAACAGTTGGTAAACATGAATGATCCTGCTGCTGCATTTATTAGGAAAGGTATAAACAATTTATTTTGGTTCGGAAGATAAGAAAGTAGGATTAAGATTATCAAAACACCACCTTTCTGTACGAATAGTAGTTGGGTCAATAAAGTGACCCCACCCCGACGCTAAAGATCTCAGCCAACAAGTTATATAGCCCCATTCAACAACAAGCCTGATAATTCCAGACAACCATACTATACTCACAGTTTATAAATCCACTCCCAACCAACCTAATGCTTTCATGGTAAGATTTAAAAATAAGTAAATAACACTAACCACTCTCGACCATCGCCACGGTCTTCACCAAAACTTCTATATCCTACTAGAATGATGTGATGCTATATACCATCCACCAAAGCTTTTAACTTATAGTACCCCAGTCTTCACTATTGATACAACAACATTTTGGATGATGATACTTTAGAGGATATAAATATGAAGCGGCATTGCTGATAAGATTTTTACTGGCGGACGACTTTCCAATAGACACAAAAAATCGTTCAACTTGTTTACTTTTCTCGGCGGTGGGAGTTTGTTTGATATGAAATTACCAGGCATGCCATTACTCTTGAAGACTAAAAATTTTCTAACAAGGGTACACCTATACAATTTTCATTACTCATCTAAGTCGCCACAACATCCTACATTAATATTATACCTCATTAAAGATTTTAATTTAACCAAATCTCAACTTAATTCTTACAAAAATAGCTTAGACTTGAATTATTAGTAATATGAATTTCATCAGGAAAGGTCTGATCGCTAATATCACAAAAACCATAGCGGATAGAGGATTTCTAATAAGAGTTTTCAGTACACGCACACCCCTACACCGACAATTTTCTCGGCTTTGATTTCCATTCTTACCATCCCAAGTAGCCGTGATCTCTTTTTATATATCACTCTTTTTTATAAAAGATACATACAGACCACAACTTACATTATAATTGTTGTTAATTTTTTATCAGCAAAAGAAATTTTCAATTATAACTTCCAATACTCATCTAAGACATTTTTTCTTTTTCAGTTAAAGAAATTGGGAATCTTTCTCAGATCGTTCAATTTGTTTACTTTACTCGAGTCTGTGCGAATTTTGTTTACATTATTCGACTGCGATTTTGTTTACATTATTCGGCTGTACGAATTGTATATGCAATGAATTAAATTAGAAGCATTGCACCTTAAGATGAAAAATTAGGCCATTTCATATCTAAGCCAACATATCTACCTAGGATAGTTGTTGTTGTTGTTAATTTAATAACATGGTGCAATACGGAATATCGCCTGGTAGAAAACATTTTGGTATGACGTAGTGTGTGTGTGTGTGTGCATTTCCCCATCCTCACAAAAGTATCCCGATGGCTCTGTCCCCACAACTCTAAGTGCATATAGCAAGAACATTCACACAACCCCTCCATGGCCTGATGGTAGAGCGCCTCGGATTTTACAAAACCAAGCTTTCTCGGTTCGACTCCAGCAAAAGCCAGCATTATTTTATTAATAATCAGCTAAGACAGAGCTTGATCAGCTGATGTGGATCCGCCAACCAGATGACGCCATCCCCTGGTCAGCCAGACGGTAGGAAAGGAATTCCCCAGGCATGCCCTGTGACGTATACCACTAGACGGAATCCCCCTCAGTGGCCCAGAAACCCCGTCCAGAACCACCAAAATAGTTGGAATTTTCCGTGCACTTTTTGTATGAAAAAGTGGGCTAGAAACGCCATAGCTCTACTACTGGTTTGAGTTTCGTTTGTTATCTGCCCACCTGTTTCCCACCCTAAGGCGGTATTCTAAAGTGTTGGTAATGTCTCGCTCAATTTGTTTGTAACTCCGCGCCGGTCAATAGATCTATTGACTTTGGTGTATTGATGTCAGAATCGGCGAGTTGAATATTGTTTGGAATGAGCCATTCCGATATATCGATCATCTACGTCGGGTGAGCAGGTACTATGCGTGGCAAGACGTAAGCCTCCAATCTTGTGTTAAAACCATTTATTATTGATTGCAATGCTAGACTTACTCTGGGTTGGGCTTAATCTCGATTTTTTGGCCATTATTCAGTGAGGAGGTTTACTTGCGGTACTGAATCCAAGACCAGTCTACACTAAATTGCTTGTCCGTATCCACCACTCGCCTTGACCAAGCCGTATATATATCCCCCTGTTGTCGCTGCCGCTCTGGTTGTTAGTGATATTGACGTGTCTATTACTCGTAGACTTGTCGCAGGTTCTTTCGCAGATATGTTGGTGGATGCTGATTGTCGGAGTGATGCCAGTACCTTACCTGAATTTTCGTTAACATTCTCTATTCTGTAAGTTTTGTCTGGAGGATGCCACAGTATATTGTGCTTACGACAGCACCGTGTACAATTGCCGGAGGGACAGGCAGTTAAATTGTGTCCCGGGTTTAAGCAATTGAAGTAGAGTTTGGCGACCTTCACGAGGGTGGTTCACGTTTCTGGTGAAAATTCGAAAAAAAATTCTACGAGCAAAAAGCTTATGATCACCTTTACAAGCTGGACAAGGTACACCTGTGTTGGTTATTGAAGCTAAAGGCTTAAATGTATGGAGTCTACTTTCCTATGTTCCTCTGCCCTTGCTCCCAAGCGCTTCCAATGATTAAAAAGGAGTCTCCAGGAATTCTATGAAAGTGTCGACGGGTTGCAGGTTTCTTGGTTGTGCCGATGACTGTTCCCACAATGCACGGGTGGGTTTGCCCAGCAAGCACTCCTGTGTTGAGTCATTTATAACCTTGATAGCTGTTGGGCCTTCGACGGATATGCTTTGTTGGGAGAGCAACTCTTTTATTAAGGCGGTGACGAACAGTCTGGCGTATTCAATTTCATTTCTGTCGTTGAATAGCTTCCATGCTGTTGCATAATTTGTCTGTAAAGTAGTGAGAAGCTGAATGAGCTTTTCTGCATCTCCCGAGAGAATTGAATTGAGATACCACAACTTTTGACATTCTGCAATAGGGTGATTGTGGACCAACTCTACGAAGAGATCACGGAATTTCCGCTACTTAATGTAATTCCCGTCGAACGTTAACAAGCAGATCTTGGGTAGTTCCACTCTGGACTGTCTGGCTCAACTGTTTGTATAGGCTACCAAGTGTATTCTGAATTTGTTCTTCTAGAATAAAGTATCTTTCAATGTCATAATCGAGCGTGCCAGGGGCATCTGCTAAGTCCATATTTTATGTTGAAACTCTAGCAATACTGAAAAGTATCGCTCAATTATTTTATTCTCATCTGGAATGTTTAAAATTCACTTGGCCTTCTGGGATGCCGAGAGTATGTTGAATGGCATGCATAAGTGACTGCTGTTTATTGACAAGAGCACGAGATCGGTTTATTCTCACAGTTGAAATAGGAGTTCCTTTATTAGATCACACTACCTTGGCAGCTAGTTGTTCTTGTATGGGCTCCGTCAATATATTGAAATCTGTTGTTTTTTATTTTCCTTTAAGCTCTATCTGAGTCATATCTAGTTCCTTGTTACTGCTTGCCATGAATCTCTTTGCGAAACGGCAACTTAGGCATAACCTGTGTTCTAAATTTCTCATAGACCGTCTGTATACCATCACAGTAGCTCTTTGTGAAGTAGCTATGTTCCAATCGTTGTCCGTGTAGAGTTCGAATTTGAGTGTCTCTTTCTTCAAAGTCGGCCTATAGATTATCAATCATTTGTAGCGTCTGTTGAAGATATGCTATAGTCTGGCGGTCATCTCCATCTTTCGAATAATTGGTCGCTAGTCGCTGGATTTCATCACCTGTATCCTTCTGGCTTTGAGTAAGCTGGTCTAAGCTCATATTCATACGGCACTCGTGTTATGCGTTTGACACGCGAACGAGATGTGTGACGTGAAGCAATGATCACGTCGGGGTCACCAAATGTTTAAAGTGCATTTACTTTACGTTTGTTGAAAAGCCAAAGGTTCTTGTACCATGACTTCAATGATGAGGTGTGCCCGGTACTCGAACCACCACACCAGGACTTTACTGAAAAAGAAAGTGATTAACGCGAAAAGTTTGTACTAACGAAAAACATCGCCGAAGGTTTGTGAAAAACTGAAATTCTGGCTTTTATATAATTTACAATAAAATACAATAATATATAAGAAAACACAAATAGCGAAAAGTTTATTCAGCAAAGAAGGAAACAGATTTTACCATTTACATAAATTCTCATGAGCCAGTGCCGAGAAAAACAAAAGTGTCATCTTGCATATTCTCACAAGTAACCGCGATTGAGAAAAATAAAAGTATCGCTTACGTCTGGCCTGAAGCTTTCTGAGTTTATTATCAGTAAATTCTCCTGTGACTCGTGTGAATTTAAGTATTGCACAAATGTAGTTTTTGCATGAATTTTATTGAATACGTTGCATATGTTTGGATAAACACCGGAGTTTCTAAAATTAAAAAAAAAAAAAAAACTGTGTAGTTATCATGCATTTTGGCACTTGCAAATTACGAATTTTTTGAAGCCCGACCACTTCCGACTAAAGGGCATAGGAAGGCTCACTGGGCATACATTGGAAAGCTGAGACGGTTTCCTATCATCTGAAATGAATCTCACCACGACAAGGTGTATACAAAGAAAGTTACAGTTTTAAATTAAAAAGTACTAAAAATCTTAAAGCCCCCTACAACTAAAACGACGCGCCTTACCCCCTTCTGCCATATCATTTTTTCCTTGTCTCCATCTAGCTATTAAACCCCTGAGTCATGTGCACCAATTATGAACCACCCTGTATATATGTATATATCTTAGATGAAATCATAGGGTATACATACATAGTATGTTTGTCATTCCAATTGCGACGCATAGAAACAATTCTGGTATAGTGAAATGGATTGGGAATTCACGTATATTATAAGCAATTGTATATTGATTTTTGTATGATTATTTTTCCGTATGTCTGTCCATTCGGCCTCACGATAACTCTAGAAGGCGTTTACTTAGAGAGATGATCGGCTTTTCTAAAAAAAATTGAATTATGTTTGCAAATGGGACAAAGGAAGTAACTCCTTCATAGAGTTGCCATACGAAAATTATATTTTTCATTTTATTTCACCAATTGAGACCAATTATAACATTTTCTATTGTTTTTTTTTAACTTTTCTATTAGTATTTTATATTGTAAGTTCAAATGGTAGTCAAATAAAAGAGATAAAGGAGAAGATTTTTTTCTATTGTGAACAAAATTAATAATTATAACAAAAGTTGTTGTAAACAAGAAATAAACATTTACCATAATTCTTTTAAATAAAGTATTAAATTTTAATAATTTAATATTTTACTGTCATTCTATTTCTACTTTGAAGATATCAGTCATAAATTGTACTGAAAAAGTAAACGAAACAATTTCCAATTTCGTTGGCTATCTTACGTCAGAATTAGTTCTGGTTTATTTTATTTATTATAGGAAAGTAGCATCCCACAATTTACTTTGAATTAAATTCAGAAAATACTTGCACAATGGAATTATGACGGGAGAGGATAAAATTTAATTAAAAGTAGCTTAAGGATTTCAGAACAAGTAAATTAAATTCCGGCTCATCTAAATATTCGTCTTTTTTGGTTAAGTTTCCACCTTGTAATGTTCAAAGCGGATTGATTTTATAATTATTTAATCGTCAAATATTTATTTTTCCATTTTCAAGTGAAACCATTAAGATTGTTAACCTTTATATTGTGTCGGTTTTTTCTCACTTGTTGTCACTGTATTTTATGCGTAGAATTTAATAAAAGGCATTCAGTACTTAGCTTATAGCACCCTTATGAAAAGAGCCAAAAATGGAAGGAATATTGAAGGGGACTTTCTGGAGCATTTAATGCCTTCACATCGCCGTCTATGTGAAAAGCCACCTGTTGCGAATAAAATTAGCTTAGACGCCACCCTATAGTGTTATATATCTGTCAGATGAAAAGTGGGATGAGATACAGTGCTGCATATTGAATTCTATTTTTGGAACTCTGTGAGGTATGCTATAAATGGTAAATACCGATTTAACAGACACTGAAAATTGTGTTAGTACTAAAGGTCGCTTTTCTTTGTGTAGAGTAAAATCAGAAGGTTCGCGTAGTCAAAGCTATGTGAGATACTATTATATAACTTTTGATATAAGCTCTTCTGGCACAAGATGAGTTCAATTAATTCGAATGCTTCAAATCAAAGTCCATTATTTAATTCAAATTCGGCTGTTGATGGGGGGTGCATAGTAGCAATATTGTGAAATAGGGTTAATTTTCTGGAATTAACATTCATGTGAAAATCTGTTTAAAATAAACCTCTTAATACAGATGCACAACAGAAGGAGCATTTACCTTAATGTAATTTTATATATATATTCTTTGAAGAAAACTTTGTTTTGTGTTTATATTGTTATGATGCAAAGCACAGCATGGCAGGATGGGGATAGAGAAAGGATTAGGGGACATGAAGGTAGTGGCTGAGGTTCCTGTGTATATAACCTTCGCAGATTGTAAGCTTGAGGAAAAACTGAAGATGCTAAACTGCTCCACATTCGTTCAGTTCGGGATAACAAAGCATCTCGGAATTTTACTGTACGTGCATAAGTATTTTGAAGGGTGAGAGGATGTGCGCGGTTTGTAGCGCGAGTATAGCATACGGGAATTAATCTACTAGGGATCAGACTAGATTTTTCATTGGAACATAGGCCATGTGTGTAGCGATAAAGGAGCGAAAGACATCCAAGATTGCGGCGGTGTTCGAGTGAGTCGATATGACGTTATTGCCAAATCGCCAATGAGCTTAAAGGCTCTCTTTTGTGCAATATATAATGAAGCTAAGTCTGCAAGGCTAGCCCCAGCCCAGATGGGGGAATTGTATTCAATTCTAGGTCTGATATAGGACTAGTCGGGGAGCGCTAGGTTTGACGGGCTGAAATATTTTAGTCCTTTTCACAAATCCAAGGCATTTCAATGTTTCTTTGGCAAGAGAGAAGATGTGGTCTGTTCAGCTTAACTTACTGGAAATTATAACGCCAAGAATGCTTATTGACGGTGAATCAGAAATTAAAGTTCCATCAAATGAAATGAGAGTGGTTAAATGGTGCTCTTGTTTTAAGGAGGTGAAACGGGTTTGGGTTTTAGATGCACTAAATTCGATGCAATTCGCTTTGCCCGAAGCGAGGATAATATCGAAATCGGTATTCGGTGATCTAGTTATGTAATCTTGCTTGAGACAAGCGGCATTCTCTTTGGAGTCCGCAAGGGTATCAAGGGAGTAAGCGAAAACAACGGTACTGTCATCGGTAAAACTATGGACGGGATTGAAATTAAGGGAAAGAAGATCATTATTGATAACCAGGAAGAGAGACGGAAAGTTGATTGAACCCTGGGGCACACCGGAATTTATAGAGTGAGGTTCAGATATAATTCGATCTAATATAACAGGAATGAGGTGATCAGCTAGAAAACTTTCAATACATACTAGAAGAGGAGGGGTGAGACCAAATGCTTTAAGTTTTTCTGAAAGGGTATAATACCAAACTATATCAAAGGCATTTGAATTTCCAAAGCAACGATTTCAAACTTACCAAAATTGTGGAGACTATGGCTCCAACGTCCCGTAAGAAAAGTCAGCAAGTCTCCAGATGAACATCCAATCTGGAAGCCATTGCTGATGAGGTGAGCTGGATAGTTCATAAATTTGGAATTAATGATAAACTCAAAAACATTCAAAAGAATAGCTACTTTCTCCTTTTTTGGGAATACGCTGAACATGAGATAGTTTCCAATCAGTTGGCAAGATTCCTGTCGAATGCGACAGGTAGAATAGTTTGTGCAGAGGTCTAGCAAAGCATGAGGTGCAGCTTTGAATTAACAAGCGCAAGAACCAATCATGCCCCGTAGTTTTGGATACGTCGAGCTCCTTAATGACCTTGTACAAACAACATCCACACGGGCGATGCAAAACAGGTTTCTGTGAAGTAGGTGGAAGCCGATAATATTAAGCGAATCTAGTAACCAAAATATTAGCCTTATATAGTGAAGTAGTTACGCTATGTATGTACCAGAGTACAGTTTTTTCTACCCTTGCGCGCACGCGTACGGGCAAAATGCTCCGGTACTACGGTTTTGCTGGGTTGCTGCGCTTAAATTTAGGCTTTTTTGGGGATACGAGATCACTTTGGGGATCCAGCATAAGAAAATAGCATATATCTCGAGAATGGAGATGCGAGATCACTATCACTTTCAGCACTCTCCAGCATAGGGAAATAGCATAGGTTTTCGTTGTTTTTCTGGATTTCGCATATTTTTCATCTCGGAATCGTGGAGCTCGTTTATTTTTCATCTCGTGTTTTGGGGATACGAGATTACTTTGGGGATACGAGATCACTTTCAGCACTCTCCAACATAGGGAAATAGCATAGGTTTTCGATTTTGTTTCTGCAGTTCGCTTATTTTTCATTTCGGACTCGTAGCCTCTAAGTCTACATCAACATTGTTCATCTCAAGTTTTGGGGATACTAGCCCATTTTGAGAATACGGGACCAATTTTAGTACTTCCATCATAGAGAAATTGCATAGTATTTCGATTTTGTTTCTGGAATTCACTCAATTTTCATCTCGCCCTCGTAGCTCTAAGTTGACATCAACATTTGTGTTATATCTAAGGAAGCGTGGCGGTTGGTGAGAGAAGCTTTAGTGGTGGCGTTTGAGAATGGATTAAGTTTGGTCTGGTCTTGGAGGTAACAATTTGACCTTGCTCTTGGAGGCTACCTTTGACCTTTACTACGTCATACTAAAAGATTTTATATAAGGATATATTCAGTACACCATGTTATGAAATTCGCAACAACAATAACAAATGTAGGTAGGTATGTTGCCTTAGATAAGTAACGAAAATTAGCATAAACCTAATGTTTGGGCTTCAGGAGTAATGCTTCTAATTTGATTCATTACATACAAAATTCATGTAGTTCAATAATATAAACAAATTCGCACAGAGCCTAGTAAAGTATACAAATGGAGCGATTTATGTTTTTGTGTAAATGAAAGATTCCCAAATTCTTTAGCTGGAAGAAACAACAACAACAACTGATATTAATCTTTCTCAATCAGTCCTGCTGTTATGAGATTTGATTGACCCCGATATCATAGTTTACATGAAGCTGATAAGAATATGATAATTTTAAGAAGAAAATATTGATAATTCTTCAAGCACATAGTGAAGACCGTGGAGGTTGAGAGTGGGTGCTGTAAGTTGTGGATTAAATTGAAAGATTTGATGGATAGTATTTTACATTATATAAATCAAGCAGTTACGCTCTAAAGTATCACCTGAATGGTGTTGTATGAAGGAAGAAATCGTTGAAAATTCTCCAAGTCCATAGTGAAGGTCGTGGTGGGGATTGAGAGTGGGTACTGTAAGTTGTGCATTAAGTTAAAAGTTTTGATAGATGGCATTTGGTATTTATCTCCTCGAAATGGTGTTGTACGAGTATCAGGAAGGAAGAAAAAATGTTGATAATTCTTCAAGCTCAATAGTGAAGACCGTGATGTTGAGAGTGGGTACTGGGCATGATATTATTCTAGTAGAATATGGAAGTATTACTTATTCATATTTAAATCTTACCATGAAAGTGTTAGGTTGGGAGTGGATTAAATTAAATGTTTTGATGAAAGAAGTTGGTGTTATTATATTAATATAGTATAATATGTTGTCTTATGTTAGATGAGTATTTGAGAGCTGTGAGTAAAATGTGGAATATGTATGTAGTAGATGAGTAGTGAAAGTTGAAAATTGAAGATTCCCAATTCCATTAGAGAAAAACAACAACAACTGTAAATAATATATGGCAAATCCATTTTTCACACAATATTTATTCACATCAAATTCATTATTTATTTTTATATCTTAAGTTATAAACTTTTTCTCTGTGTTTCACATCCAAAATTGATTACAATATAACTGAAGTTATATAAATCCCATCTTGGAAGCGGAAGCGATCCAGAGCAAATGTCTCCCATAATTCTTTCCTGCGTGCAACTATCTCGCTCTAACACATCATCAGTCTTACTCTAACACATTTGGAAGCTTTAGTGAATACCGTGCTTTGAAACCATCTCGCTCTCACACAACATCTGTTTCTTTATAATACACATGTTTGAAGCGGACTGAGTTAAGAGTGGGTTCAATTTAGATATTAATGTAGGATGATAGGAGGCATCACTTAGTTTTAGTGAGTCTCAGCGGTAGGTCAAATAAAAAATAAAAATGTCAACCGCTCAACTAAATGAAAGTTCTTCTAGTAAAAAAAATTATGCACAACGGCATATGGACAGCTGTATTGGACCGACTAAATTGTTGGTGCGCTGGGCACGCTCAAACCAAATATTCAAAAACAATACATGACTTGTTTTCAAAAACAATGTGTGAATTATATAAACGAAAATATATTTCCATAAAAAATGTTGCACAATACCTCACTTATTGAATGTTTTCTTCCTTGTATTCAAGAGAGCTTAGCTTTTCTGGATTTTTACGTACTATATAGGTTTTCCGGTGTCAAATACCTACATCCATTGAATGTTCCATTGATTTGGGGAAATTCAACTGATTTTCCCGTTATATCAGAGAACATTACTTTTATTTTTAGGGAAAAACGTGTCTTAAATTTAGGGAATAGTCCTATTATTTTTTACAGTGTAGCGAAATAACTCATAAGTGATAAAGGAATATAGGTAACATTAGCCCAATATACAGTATAGTAACAAATAGTATAGAAAGCAAGAATGAAATACAATGGAATAGAATATAAATAAGGGCCTAATATATAGCGTTATAAAATATAGCATAATCAGGTGAACAGTGCACCAGTTTGATTTAAAGATATAGAGAGTCTTTAGTATTAGAAGAAAATATGGTAGTCAGATTAAAAAAAAGATCAGAAATGTAGTGTAACGAGTTTAGAATTAGATTAATTAGATCAGTTTGAATAATTTGATTAGTATGGGGTTGAGTGTAGATAGTTAAACAAAAATAGGAAAGTTTCATATAGGTAATTGAGGCTTCTGAATGAAGGAGAACAGGAAAGATATATAGCTGTGAGGCCACTGGTGTGAGAAATGTAGAGAATGTTAAAAATCTAAAAAATGTACAGGACAGTAGGGCGAATGGCCCTCATACAGCTGTCGTCAAGAAGTCCAGATCTTCAGACTTGACTGAGTTCATTGTAGCAGAACATCTAGCTTCCTCAGATATACGGTTGCTTAAATGTACGGGATTGCTTGGAAGAATTTCAGTTGGAGATGGGGAACAGGTCTACGTCGGGCGTAGAAAAAAAAAACGGAAGAAGCAGGGCTGAGAAAAGCCTTGTACGGGTGGCCAGATAAATATGCTGGGAAGCAGCTTAAATGGAGCGCAAACCATTATATACCCTGGAGCAAATCTTATGTATTTGTGGTTCCCAAGTGCGACCAGAGTTCATGAGAAGTCCGAGATTTAGGATAGGTTTAGTTGAGAGCATAACAGAGTCGCCAGCAGATGAATGTTGGGAAGATCTGAAGATAGGCTGGTGATGTATCTGAGACGATATTTAGAATTTTAAGGCTTTTTACAGGTTGGCTTTCTATGTATTAGTTTGATTGAAGATTTTTAGCAGTGGGTGGAGGGGGTCGCGCCTAAATTTATGCTTTTCGCAATTTCCGCACTCTTAGCACTTCTTGTAAACATATTGATATAGTTTGCAGTTGCAATACAAATAATTTAAACTCTTTCATGAAAACTACATATTATCATAATCAAATTCTGTTTATGCAGTTTCTGATGAGAAATTCAGAACAACAAATCGATCCTCAAATCTTTTTACATGTAATTTTGTTATCGCCTCGAGTAGAATAAAGTAAACCAATTTTGGTAATATCAACACTTGATTACTTCATTCCAATCTTTTTGGTATGAGATGTAATGAAACAATTTCTTTTGCTGAAAAAAAAACAACAACAACAACTATAAATAATATGCCATCAATTTCCAAATTTATTATTTATTTCTAAATCTTAAGCTACAAAATTTTTCTCTGTGTTTTATATTCAAAATTGGTAACAATATAACTGAAGTTCTATAAACACATATTTTGTCAACACTTTGTCGCAAAAGAATTCAATTTTTTTACCCAAACTTTGGAATATCTTCCCATAAATATATTTTTCGGTATGTTTAAATAAATTTGATTCCATGTGAAAACTATAATTATGTTTCTGTTTTATGCCTAGTTCAAATTCTTAGAATTTTCAGCATTTTCATTCGACACTCCTCAATTAGTTAAATATTAACAAGGAATAAAGTTACAATTGGTCTAAGACCAGTATATCCTAGATGAAAGTAGAAGTGAAAATCCAAAAATGCTGTATGGAAACATAAAGGAGGGGTTGCCCGATTTAGTCCATTTGTGCAATTTTATTTAGTACTGTTTTTATGAAAACACTGTGTACAAAATTTCAGCTTCTACTCCGATGCGTTCTCGGCTATGCCCAAATATGTAGTGAAAACAAAATTTCTGTATGGCAACACTGGGGCAACTCTAAGAAAGTATTGTCCGATTTGGTCGATTTTTGAGCTTGGCAAACATTTGTTCAAACATTTGCCGAAACATATGTTACACATTTCAAATGTCTACCCCTGCTCAGCTACCGCAGATTTCTCCAATAAAAATATAAAAATGTAATTTACTATCATCGCACTTCTTGTAATCAAATTAATATGGTTTGCAGCTGCAATACAAATAATTTAAACTCTTTTATAAGCACTAGATATTATCTTAATAAAATTCTGTTTATGCCTCTTCTGATGAGAAATTCAGAGCAACAAATCGATCCTCAAATAAAGTAAACCAATTTAGGTTATATCAACACTTGATTACTTCAATCCAATCTTTCTGGTATGAGGTATATTGACACAATTTTTTTTGCTGAAAAAAAAAAAAAAAAAAAAAACAGGTAAAACCAGATTCATTATTTATTTCTAAATCTTAAGGTATAACCTTTTTCTCTGTATTTGATATTCAAAATTGGTAACATTATAACTGAAGTTCTATAAATCCTATCCAGGAAAAGAAAGCGATCCAGAGAATATATCCCCTAAGGCCCTTTTCTAGGCACATATTCAATTATATAAACTTATGGAACACCAGTACTAAATGCAACGTTCATCATATAAAAAATAATTTATACTTTGAAATGAAATAACTAATTTCACATTATTTATTTTTATTTAACGATAATAAGTGAAATTGTATACAAATTTGTCATGTTGAATTATTTTTTCCTCTTATATTTACGATTTGATTTAGAATCACTAAAAATAAGAGCTCTTCAACATTCTTCTGTTCTCTATGTTGAATAAATTCAATTTTATAAGAACGCCCGATTGGACGTTAATTACAGAGAAGTCTCCCTTATTATAGTAACACAATTTCCGAGTAAATAGAAAATTGCTCCGGCCGAGCGGTAATACACGGTACGTCGCCGTACTTAGTCTTCTTTACTTTTGCGATTCATGGTTCTTTCTACGTAAAGTTTTCGGGCTCACTTTTGGATGTAGGATAATAGGCCGAACTACAATAGAAGTATACGTAAGTACATTTACTTAGGTAAAGCGAACGCGCCCTTTAATTTAACAGGCGTAGACAAATTAACTTTAACTCATGTGAGGGAAACTTTCGTTAAGTTTAAATATCCAATTTTCCGTAAGTATAGTGCGCTAAGAATCGCTCATTCAGTAAGAATGTGATGTGTACAAACAATTAAATTATTATTAGATGATTAAAAGTGCAATGTAAAAATTAAAATAGAAAGCACAAATGATCAATTAAATCAACTTCCACTTGTTAATTTTTTCACTTTTATCACTTTTTAAAATTGAAAACATTAAATATGAACATAATAACTCTTACGGAATGTGATATATATTTAGGCTAAAAATATAAATTTTTCGTAAGTAAACCTCAGTCCCGTTTAATTTCGTAAAGTTATTTACTTCTATTGTAGTTCAGCCTAATGCCTGGCGCTAATCGTAACACAGTTTGTGGGAATCTGAAAAGATATTAGCTCACAAGCAAAAAACAAAAAGGTTCTCTGCACGAGACTGAGTCCACAACTCGGGTGTAGAACGAACTACACACATATATCAGTTTACTGTGGACAAGGAAGTTGTCTCAGCTTAACTTAACCACCAATGACTCAGCAAAGAAACCGTCGAGGTGACTTGGCCAGAATGTAGGAATATTGGAAAAAGCTTTGCTGAAGACAGTAAAAATCCGCTTAAAAGTGCCTCAGCTCAACTTAACGATCAATAAATTAACACGAGAATAGGTGAGAAAGCTTTGCCAAGGTGGAAAAAATCCATTTAAAAGTGTCTCGACTCAACTTAACACTCGCCGCATATTAGATGTATAACACCTAGGCTAGTCACTGCCTCTAAGGGGAAACGGAGCTCTTTCTGCTGAAATAAAGGCCGAACTCAGGCGATGAAAATTTCTTTATCAGTTGCTTACTTCCTTCGCGAAATACAATCGCGGTTATGCCAACTATAATCGCGGACTTGTGTGTAGAGTGTGTAGATAATTCGTCGTAGGCACTTATTATTCACGCAAACAGGAAATCCGTCGATTTGCCGTCGTCGTTTCAATAGCTTCCTGTCTTATGGTTTTCTGCTTGTATTTCACGCAAAATTTGTAAGGGTGAATAGCTATTTGGCAAAAGTCAAAAGAAAAAAAAAACAATTGTTAATTACATGTTGATATTCGCCGACATACAGCTTATAGAAAATTGGGTTGTTTTACCGTCGGCCTTTGGTGACTCAAATAAATAGAAACTTGGTGATTCAAATAAATAGAAAATTATCGATTTGCCTTTGGCATTTGACTATTTCAGCTAATAAAAATTCTGCGATTTGCAGTCAGCGTTTGAAATGGTTTCTACCTTACATTTTTCTACTTATATTTCACCAAAATTTATTCACTTTAAGCACGCTAGAAGTATTAGGGTGTCGCACCTGATCCAGGTGTTACAGATTATAGCCTTGAACTCCGCGCATATTCTCGCGACTGCTGAATACTCAGGTTTATATGGGAAGTCAGCTGACATGAATCGTGTGGGACGTATGAGGTAGAAATAACTACCGAAGCGACAAAAAAACGCGGGCTAACTAAAAAACCAAGGTTCCGTTATCTCTCGCTAACAACGGTACACAAATCACCTTTCTCTTCAAATAATTGGCTTAACCGATATCGAGGCACTTTATCACTATGTATATTTTCGAGCAATAAATGAAAGACGACGAATTGTTAAATTGAGCCGTGAAGGAAAACCTGAAACAAAAGTAAAAAAATTTCTGATACCTGGCTTTATTCTGAGAACAAAAGAGCAGTTAGTATCAGCGTATTTATTCAAATTCGCAGAATTATTTATTCGAATTAGATATGCCCATTTGCGAGTAAGAAATTCGAAATTAAAATTGTGCAAGGGATCCGTAATGTAAGCCTGAAACAAAGAAAAAATGTGTATGCTAAATCCAAGCTCTATTCTGGAAATAGAAGAGCCGCATGTATCCGTATATTTTTCTATATTCATTAAAATTTACCAACTATGATCAATTAATTGTTCAAACGAACTATGTTAAAATGGCAATAGTAAATGAAAAAAAAAAAAGAAAATAAATATCCCTGTCTTTTGCTCTATTCGGGAAACAGAATTCTGTAGAGCCAGTGATGCCGGTACATTTGTTTAAATTGAGAAAACGAGGAAAGCTCGTGATTAATAAATCATTTCCTAGATCTATAACTAGGAAATAAATAAGAAAAAGGATCTGGTACTTAACACTTTGTTCAGTGCTAGACTGAGAATGGAATCCGTTAATTGATTTGTCCGTTAGGGAACGGTTTACTCGGTCCAGTTACTATTACTAACTAGACTCCTTTGTCTTACAAAGACTATCTCCTTAACGCAACTCTCCAATTAGAAAACTGCTTAAATATTCCTTCGTTTATTGCACATATCGAAATTAAAACAAATACTTTACAAGTTCATAGAACAAAAAAACTTTTTTAGCAATTTATAACATTTGAAAATAATAAAAATTCTTCACACGATGTTGCTGTCACGGTAGACTTTTATCGAACTCTCTGGTGAATCATCTCGGGCCTTTTTTTTTTTGGTTGGCCGCTCGATCGCTAGCGGTTCCTCGTGGCCAGGTTCGCAGAAATTTTCTCGGCAGGGTTCAGTGCCATCTTTTGGTTATTTGGGGGTTCTTCGCCGACAGTAGCTAAAAGATACAGTCTGTCTCATGCTACATTGCGTATTAAGCTCCTCATTGTGGGGTGTGTGATTAGATTCGCAACACTGCCCCCTTCTGAAGACTCAAAGTTCCATCTGAGTACCTGTAATTAGGAAACGTAAAGCCGTATTCTATTCCATGGTAAAATTCAAAATCAATAAAAAAAAATCAAGACTTATTCAATCTTCATGGGTTTCCGGGGGATTCAATCTTCATCCTGGGCATATTGCTGGCTTCCTGTCGAAGGGGTGGGGTCTTCTTCGCTGACTAGGTTACCTGCTAAAGAGATGGTTAATAATCCATTCACAAGCTTAGCAATTTACCAGTTATTATTTTAATTTTTATTTTTATTCTTAAAGCTAGCGGTGCCTTGCCTCTACTCTCCTGCGATTTACAGAGACCGCCGACAGCTCTGTGTCAGCAATTTATTGACATGATTTCTATTCAAGTGAGACAGTAGCGAAGAAATTTCCTTCTTGTGGGAAAAAATGGATTGCTTCATTGGGTCTGCGAGTGTAGAGCAAGGAGGGGTTCTTAGTTGGTACTGTCATCACTTAGCCGCGCTGCTCTTCTAACTTGAATGCGATTCCCAAAAAAATTCCATTAGTTGTAAGGGAAGAAATAGCCGTATATTACTTAGAAAGCCAGCCAATTTTAGCACTACTGCTGTGGAGTAACCGGCATGATCCAAAGTTACGTTTAATTACTTCTAAAAACAACTCCGGTCACATGCGCATTTTGAGTGGCCTAGGTGTTTTTTTTTATTTTTTTTTATTTATTTTTATATGCAAACAAAAGGTTTTCACATTGCCTTTACTCCTAAGTCAAGTATAGGACAGCACATGATCGCAACTACGGTTCAGAGTAGGTGCATACCCCGCTCCCGTATCTTGTTCATAAATTCCTTTTTTTCTTTTCTTTTTTTATTTTCATATTATCCGTCCGAAGACGTTGTCTTTTTCATTTGTCTCCATTTTTTTGTGGCATCTTTTGCTCTATTCGCGATATATTCGGAACGGTGCGCTCCCGTTAGCTACACGCAGAGATCTTTCGGCCAAATGCAGTAACATTCTACTGTTCCTATCGATATGGCCTAAGAATTTGTAGTTGATCCAGCTATTCGAGTATTCCAGCGTCTATTAATCGGTTTCGTTCTTTCTATGTAACCTCGAGAGTGTTAGTTCCCGCTGGCCACATACAAGATTCTTCGTCTATGATGGTCTTTGGCTATGATTTGGTCGACTTGGCCTCAGACTTGCGATGTCTTCTTACCAATCGATCTATCTGTGTCAAATTATTTGCAATCATGTCTTCGACGCATCCTCAGAAGTGTAGGCTTCCGCTAGCTACCTAGAAGATATGTTGTCTATGATGATTCCTTTTCAAAAGCTTAATCGACTTGGCCTCCGACTTGTGATGTCTTCTAACCATTCGATCCGATTCCTTGCATTATGGCATTCATCTTTCTATCATCAGCAGTGACGTATTCTAGTCTCTGGCTTCCCTCTGTGTTGCTTAATCTTACAACAGTCTGCTTTGCTTGTAGGTACTAGTTTTCAGTACATGTGGTCAGATTTTGAGATGTTCCCGGATAATCTGTTGGAAACCCTGGATCCACAAGACACTCATAAGCAAGTGCTCTTAAAGCGCGGCGGTTTGGTGTTGTTGCATGGGGGTTAGTCATTTGAACCGAATCCTGCTCGAGATGATTGATGTGGAACAACAATTGGCGTAACTATTCCTTGTAAATGTCGACTTAATCCCGTTTTCAAACCCGTATTTGGTTAGAAGATTCAGAGCCGTCTCTTTTGAAATCTTAATCCAGGGTGCGACAGAATGATTCGAACGATCTATTTCTGATCTTACATGGGAACGAAAGGTGTTCCTAGTTTGATTTTCTTCCGACCTAAATTTAGCAAGTCTATCTACGTGAAGAACCCTCCTTACTCTACCTCCCGGAAACTTAACTCTGTACAAAACGAAATTGAAACGCGTCAATATAGTTCCGTGTACTTCCCTGTTTCGTTGGAGATTGGGACTCTTTCCTTTGCGACGCTTTAGATTATAGATCCAGACGCTTTCTCCTTCTGAGAAAATAAGAGGATGTGCTCTGAGGTCACATTGATTTTTCATCTTATATGACGACAGCACAAGATTCTTTCGCGTCAAGGAATGAATATTGTCGAGAGCCTGAGTTAGTTGTTCCGTATATTCTGCCGAGTTTCTCGCTATGCTATTAGGAGTCGAGCCGTAAGGTATGTCATGTGGGAGTCTTAGTTCCCTGGCGAAATTGAGTAACGCGGGCGTAAGCCTAGTGCTTTCTTGTACAGCTGAACGATAGGCTAATAGGGCTAAGGGAAGATACTGGTCCCAATTGGTTTGACTACTACTGGAAAACTTCGATAAGTATTCCAATAGTGTGCGATTGAATTGCTCAATCATACCATCTGATTGAGGATGAAGAGCAATTGTTCTGGTTTTATCTACACCGAAGCGCTTTAGCACATTTTCAACACTTCTGCTTCGAAGTTCCTACCCTGATCAGAATGGAGGTGGAATGGCATTCCAAATCTAGAAAACACGTTTGCTTTCAGGCCACTTGCGATGGTCTCCGTCATCTGGTCTGGTGTTGCGAAAACTTCTAGCAATTTTGTAAAGTAGTCAATCACAACTATGGCATATTTATTACGTCTTTCACCCTTTGTTAGTGGACCTAGTACATCGATTGCTACTCTTTCGAAAGGAGCCCCTACATTATAAACTTGAAGCTTTCCCCGCGTTTTTCTGGTAGGGCCTCTTTTTGATTGACAGAGGGTACACTTAGCACACCATATTTCCACATCCATTTGCAAGGTAGGCCAAAACCGGCGCTCTTTAATATTTTCGGGGGTTTTTCGAATGCCAAAGTGACCACCTTCAGGCTTATTGTGATAGTCCAAGAGGATTTGGTGAGTATGGCTTGCTGGTGCTACTTTCAAAAGAAGGTCCTGCTCCCTGTATTGGGTGAGGTACAAGACGCTCTCTATCACTCGCAATGACTCCCATCGAGCCCAGAAAGTTTTTAAATGAGGACTTTCACCAATTATTTGTTCTCTTGTGGGTCGTTCGCCATTCTCTATCCATGTCTTAACTAGTTTTAGAATAGGATCTTGATTCTGTTCGTTGGCCAAGTCAAAGGCAGCTTCGACAAATATCAAGTTTACCTTGTGCTCCTGCTCTCGTTGTTCCTTCTGTTCGCGGTGTGCACATTCCTGGCATGGACATCTAGAGAGGGCATCTGCGTTCAAATGTTTCCGATCAGCTCGATGCTCGATGACGAAATGGTACTGTTGAAGTCTCTCCAACCATCTTGCTAGTTGACCATCAGGCTCTTTGAAGTTAAGCAGCCAACAGAACCATGGTCAGTCCTAATTCGAAACGATTGACCAAAAATATAATGATGGAAATGGCTTGTCGCACGTACTACTACTAGCAACTCTTTTCGGGTGACGCAATAATTTTTCTCGGCCCTACTTAATGTTTTGCTGTAGTATTCAAGCACTCTCTCATCATCTTCTTGGACTTGGCTAAGTACAGCTCCTAGTCCAGTCTGACTAGCATCCGTGTCCAATATAAATTCACCTTTAATTTGAGGAAAGGCTAAAATAGGAGATGAAACTAGTCTCAGTTTCAGTTCATCAAAGGACTCCTGTTGCTGTTCTTGCCACTGAAATTTTCGCTTTTCTTCTGTTATCTCTGACAAGGATTTAGCAAAAGTTGAAAAATTGCAGGCAAACCTTCTGTGGTATGATGCAAGGCCAAGGAAACTTCGAACTTCCTTCTTCGTTTTTGGAATTGACCACGTCCGTATGGTTTCTGCCTTCTCTGGGTCAGTTCATAGTCCTTATGCGGATATTGCATGGCCCAGGTACTTCACTTTCTGACGAAGGAGACTACATTTTTTCGGACTCAGTTTGAGATTAGCAAATCGCAGATGTTGGAATACCTTTTGCAGATTGGCGAAATGATGTTCAAAACTACGTCCGTGCACAATAACGTCGTCAAGATACACTAATGCCGTATCGGCTCCTAGATTGCGGAATACACCATCCATCAAACGTTCGAAAGTGGCAGGAGCATTACATAAGCCGAATGGCATTACGCTAAATTCGAATAATCCTCGACCCATTGCGAAAGAGGTCTTTTCTCCATCGTCATCACTCATTTCAACTTGGCAGTGTCCACTTTGCAAGTCGAGCGTGGAAAACCATGTCGAGCCAGCGAATCAGGTTAGCGTATCGTCCATTCGCGGAAGCGAATAAGAATCGTTTTTCGTAACATCGTTAAGCCGCCTATAGTCCACGTAAAATAGAGTAGAGCCGTTCTTTTTCTTTACATTTGTATCAATATTTAAATAATAATACCTACATTTATTCTACCATGAAATAATAACAAATTCAAAGAGAAAGAAGTCTCTTTTCTGAAAATAATAATTTATTTCAATTAGTAATGTTGTTACGGTTTACAAATGTTATACAGTTTATTCGTTTTATTGGAAAAAGCATAGCTATAAGTTTTTACTTCAAGCTTAAATCTAGACAACTCAACTAAACATTCTTCGTTAACATGTGTATCAATATTTAAATAATAATACCTATATTGATTCTACCATGAAATAATAACAAATTCAAAGAGAAGGAAGTCTGTTTTTCTGAAAATAATAATTTATTGCAATTAGTAATGTTGTTACGGTTTATAAATAATATAAAATTTATTCGGTTTATTGGAAAAAACATAGCTATAAGTTTTTACTTCAAGCTTAAATCTAGAAAACCCAACTAAATATTCTTCGTTCGTGTTTTCAGTGATCTCGAGAGAATTATGAAATTCTTTTAAAGATACAGTAGTAAATTTTTGACACAAAAATGCAAGATTGTTCTTATGTTGTAAAATATGAATTATTTTTAAAATTGAAAAAGCAAAATTGTCGAGAGAAAAGAAAAGTTCTTTTCTGAAATGTGAAGAAAAATTTTCTATCCAAGAAAGTGATAACACCATATCGTTTTCATGGTAATTGCGAAGGGCTTGCAAAAGAGTTTTATACCTTATGTAAATAGCAGCTAGTATTGGTGAACTTCTTTCTGGCTTACATCCTATAAATAAATTCAAAATTTTGCAAGATATTAACCAATTTTTCTTGACGTCTTACAGCCAGAGTTTTTGGTAAGTTAACATAACTCTTGGTATTATTACTTAAATTCTTAAAGTATTGATAGTAGGATTCATATCTCGTTGTAAAGAAATACACAACAGGGCCCATATTTTTTATAACATTAGAGCAGTGAATTAATATGTGATGTTTCGGAATTAAGTTAACTTTATATTCATTAGTAAGAATTGAAAGATGTTGACTTATCAAAGAACTCGATTGATCTATTTCATTACTGCTAATAGATTTTGCAAATGCTAAATTAAATATTTATAAAACTGTTGTTATTCTTTTCCAATTAATATCAAGAGAAGAGAATAAAAAGTTTAAAATGGAAAAGTAGGCTATTTACTAGTCCTTAAATTTAAATTAACAATTAAATTTGGTGCAATAACACAGTTCGTTCTTTTTAAATTGCAAAGTTCTTGCAAGTATGATTGGGTTTCTGGTTGAGTGCTGACATTTTTAAACAATTTTTGTAGAATTCCGTTATATTGCTCTGAGTATGTCGTCTTTACTATAAAGAAAAAGCTCGGATGGTGTACGAAAAAACCGAGTTGCTCGAAGAAACTATCTTCTGATAATTTTGTACCATTGCTATTTAAAAAGCAAACAAAACTATCCAAAGAAATAGGAGTAGAGCTATTTTCTAAAGCTTCATACAAGCTTTTCCTAGTCTGTCAGTATACTCAAATGTAATCATTAAACCTTCCAAAATTATTTTAAATTATCCAATAATTTTGGATAGCGTCACTGTACTGTCTATGTATTATACTCAGAGGAAATACTCACTGTAACTATTTTTTGTTATGATAACTACCAATCACTCAGATTTCACCGGTCTAACTTCACATCAGTTATCACTCTGACACTGAAAACAAAATGAACGAATATAAATTCGTAACTACATAATTTTTTTCAAAGAACTTGGAAATAAATCTTTCTATACTATATTTTAACCACTCAACTATATTCTTCTGAATTCTGACAATCGCTTTGCAATATACTAGTGTGATTTTCTTACAAAATAAGATTACCGTTAACGGCACCACACTTGATAAATAAATATTTTCATTTTATACAAATTTAAGTAGAAACGATACATATTTTGATTAGTTTGATCGAAAACTGAATTAAATGTATCAATATTACTTGGAACGAAAAATTCTATTTAGCTTTTGTTATTTTTATATTAGGAAATGAAGCCTGCCATTAACTAAACTAAAATTTGCGCCCAAATTATTGTTATGATAAAGTTTTTTATTAAATTGACTACATTTAGGGTATGAATCTATTTAACAACTTGACAAGTATCAAAATCAATAAAAAAAATTAAATTCACGATGGTGGTAAATTTAAATGCCAAGGGACTGGTAGAAGGCCCTATAGTTTCATTGGCCTCCATTTCTTTAATTAGCTGTTCTACTTCTGATCTTTTCGCCCAAGGAACTCTTCGGGATGGTAACCTAAACGGAGTTGCATCACCGACATTAATTTTATGTTTCGCGATATTTGTTCGTGCGGTATCACTGGGACCTGTAGAGAAAATATCCCGATATTCCTCTAATACGAGGGTTGCCTTTTATATTTTGGGATTAGAGAACAAAAACAAATATTAATCATCGAAAATCACTTTATTGTTTTTCAAAATATTCCCCATGAAGATCTATACACTTTTGCATGCGTTTGAACCAATTGTCGAAGCACTTTTTCCACTCTGATTGAGGTGTCTCCAAAACATGCATTCTGAATGCAGCAACCGCTTCTTCAGGTGTCGAAAAACGTTGACCTCTCAGTTTGTTTTTTACGTACGGGAATAAAAAGAAGTCATTTGGTGAAAGGTCAGGACTATATGGCGGATGACTCATCAAATCGATGTTTTGGGTGCTCAAAAATGCAGTTGTTTGAGCCGATGTGTGAGAGCTCGCATTGTCGTGGTGAAGAGTGATCCGTCTTCGGCGGTTAGTTTTCCTGATTTCTTGGAAGACAACTGGAAAACAAATTGTTGTGTACCACTCGGAATTGACTGTTCTGCGTTGTTCTAGTGGTACGGTTGCGACATGTCCAGTTTTTCCGAAAAAAACATGCGACCATTTGCTTGGAAGTGCTTCGTGCACGAACAACTTTTGTTGGATTTGGCTCATCTTGAAACACCCATACAGTCGACTGCTGTTTACTTTCGGGCTCATACGCGTAAATCCACGATTCATCACCTGTCACGATGTCATAGACGTGTTTTGAAGTTCCGCGATCGTATTTTTCGAGCATTTCTTTCGACCAATCGACAAGAGCCTTTTTTTGAGCGATTGACAAATTGTGTGGGATCCAACGCGAACAAATTTTTTTGACAGTTAAATGTTCATGCAATATTGAGTGTATGCTGGTCCCACTAATGCCTAAGGTTGTCTCTATCTCACGATAGGTCACATGACGATCTTGCAATATCAGTTCGCGCACAGCATCAATGTTTTTCAGAACAACAACTGATTTAATTCCATTTAATTCCATTTTTGAGGAAGATTAAGCTTTTAACTTAATGTAAACAACACAAATAGCGCTCGTATGTCAAAACGTTCTGAGTACGTATAACCTCAAAAACGTCTAACTTTACGATAGAGCTGTCAGTTGACAGATTGCAACAACGAGGTTGCCAAATCCCGAAATATAAAAGGCAACCTGCGTAGGGCCGTCAGCTTTAGCTTTTCTGGCTTCCTTGCACTCCGTTGAGGACGACTTCAAGAGTGTTATATATTTAAAATATGCCTAAAAACAGATCTGAAAGAAGGCAATAAATAATTATTTAAAATATTTCATGCATAAATTTTCACATAAGCTAATCATGCTTAAAAACATGACTAACTTATCTATTCAATCAGTGAAGAAAATTGCATCAGCAATTTTCTTCACATACCATTCGTTTTTATAAAGTTTATTCCCACGACAAATTTTGCCTTCAGCAAAATTTGTCAGTAGAAATATTTAATTTAAAAAAAAAAAAAAATAAAACAAAAGACAAATCGTACCTTCAGTACGATTTGTCATGAAAATTACAATATGTACGTACGAACGTACATACATATCACAAAAAAAGCTTCCGCGATAAGAAATGCGCGCCGCGAAAATACATTATATGTATACGCGCGCCGCAATTTCAATCGACGGGACGGTGGCTGATGTTTATAAAAACATCAAATTTCATTTTTTCAAGCCACCGTCCAACGAAAAATATTCTGGACTTGTTTAATCAAGTCCAGAATAAATGACAATTTTTCTCAGGGTAGAAATACAACTATGCATTTTCTACCCTGAACGACGACTCTTGATCGCGATTAAAGTGATCAAGGGCCGAGTTGGTTTTTAAATCTCTTGGAGAACGCGGCAGTCGAATTATAGCACGCGAGTTGTGATTTAAATTTTATACACGGCGGTGCGACAGTAGGATTTTATAGAAAAAAGAGTTGAATTTTTGCACTTGGTTCGGCGCGGTCCCGGCTGGGGTGAAAAGAAAAAAGTTTGAGTATAAAAAATATTAGAAAGTAATAAGCGATTAGACGTAAAAGGTGAAAAAAGTTTTAGTGTCAAAAATATTATAAAGTAATAAGCGATTAGACGTAAAAGGTAAAAGGAAAAAGTGTTAGTATCCGAACATTGTATGTAAAACTACCAGAATTGTGGTAAAAAGTGAAAAGAAAAAAGTTTAAGAGAAGCAGTTTTAAACGAAAAATGACAAATAAAGAAAAAAAAAAGAAATAGTTGTGTTGTGTTTGTATAACGAGTCCCCAATTGGAGTAGCAGTGCAACCAAGAAAAAAAGGAGAGCGTTCGACCAAAATATATATAACAATTGGCGCAGCCGGGAGGATAGAGGAAGACTACTTTAAACAAACCCTCTATCCTACGAATCAAAAAGGAGTTAAGGACGGGATCGAATACTGGGCAAGACACCTTACCCTCCGCCTGAAGTTGAGTCTAGTCAGGAGTATTTCGATCTTGTCGGCTCCCAACGCTCGGGGTCGGAGAGCTTTAACTGCCTCTGTTTGAAAAACACGCAGCCACCCCCTCATCAAAGCACAAAGTGCCAACGTGGGACAATAGCGGGCTTCATCCCAGCCCAGGAACATAAGACGTCCATAGCTGAAAATTCCAACGCGAAACTTGAAGGAAGAATCCTCAACCGACAATCTGCGATCCGGAGCTGAAAGGGACTTCGAAGTAGGCAACGCGCCTCCCTTTCAGCTTTTATCCAGAGGAATTTAAGAAGGCCACGGGCCCCTCCGGCAGCAAAAGAACTTCAAACAAGAAAACCAGCGATCCTGAATTGAGAGGGATCTCGAAGAAGGAAATAAGCCCCCCTCCCAATTTGAACCAAGGGAATTAAGACGGCAGAAGCCCCCCTAGCTGCAAATTTTACACACGGCGGTTCATGAGCGAAGAAAGCTCCTACCAGGAGACGCCGCAGGAAATATTACCATCTCTACCAACTCCACAACAATCCCCCTCACCGGGCGACGCACAGGAAGTTCCGTCCCGGAACGAAGGAGGCAACGAGGGAGCAACATCCGCACCAGAGGGTGGAGTGCAAACACCCCCAATAATATCAACAGTAAAAGGGGTAACACTCCGGAGTGGGACAATCCTTACAGGTCCCCAACAAGTAAGACCTTCTAATTTAAATTCAGAAAATTATTTAAAATATCTAGAGAGGGGTTCCCCTATTCTCAGGAGAACAGCACCCAAAATTGAGCCTTGAGCTCCAAACATTGCTAGGATGCTGCAGGCAGGTAATACAGTGCATTTCGGTGGATGAACTAACAGCATTTTTACAAATCTTTCCCACCAGACTTCGAGGCGAAGCTTACCAGCTTTTTGCCTCAAATATGCCCACTACTTTCAAAGAAGTAGAAGAACGGCTAAATCGCACATACATGCCTAGAGAAACTTACCAGGAACTGGTAAATAAATTAATCACTAAAAGGCAGTATCCTTTAGAAAATCTCACAGCCTTCACGGCACGAGTAAAACAAATGCTGGCACTCTGCAACGGAGCAGCAGAATCCAAGTACGGAGCAACAGCAGCACCAGCTATTAAAACGCAGCTGGAAGATTTAGCAAAGAATGCATAAAAGACTGGCGTAAATAACCCGTATATGTGCCAATACCTTCTGACCATGACAGACGGCACGGTGGATGACCTCGTACAAAGAGCACTTGCCATGGAACGTCTCCAGCAAAGTGCTCTGTTCCTGCAACCTCCAGGACAATTCCAAACAAATACGATGCAGAATACATTTGCCAAATTCTGCCTCTACCAGTGTACCAAATAACGCACATTTAACTCAAAATAGTACTCTAGTAAGTCAAAGCGTCTATAATCCTGGCATCATATCCTACTCACAAGATCCCCGGCAATACAATATAACCACTAACCCAAGCAGTCACATACCAACGTCACAGTTCACACAGGCCGGCACAGCATATATTAAACAGGAACCAAGATCGCCAGATAAAAATTGTAATATAAAAAATAAAAATACCTATGTAAATAAAGTGACTTGTAGTTTTTGTAATTTAAGAGGCCACACATATGCCGATTGCCTCAAAAGGAAAAATACGCCTTATTGTGTGAACTGCAAAATGTATAATCACGACGTACGTGACTGCAGAAGAAACAATAATAGTTTCCAGAGACCACATAACAATAATATAGCATCAAATCAACGACCAAGAGACCCACCAGGTTCCAACAACAAAAGGGTCTATAATGTACGTAAGAAATGTGAATTTTGTGGTCGTTCTAGACATGCAGTAAATAACTGCCAACAAAAACGTCAATGGGAAGCCCGGAGTCAGGGAAACGACGTACAGTCGACCCAAAACTCCCCGGCTCGACTATAAATCTCCCATCTACAGTAAAACTTCCTTTAGACATAGGCCTGAACGGCCTAATAGTAGACACAGGCGCTGAGGTAAGTATAATAAAGTAAAAGTCATTAAGAGATCCCAAAGAAATTAACCACAATGATGCATGTACACTTCAGACCCCATTTGGTACCGGAAAGACGCTGGGAAATTGTCAGGGAGACTTCGTTTTCAAAAACAAAATTCCCTGCAAGTTTCAAGCCGTAAAGAACTTGCCTGGCCTTTCCGATGATGGACTCCTAGGAAATGATTTCCTAGCAAAAAACTGTAACATTGAGGGTCCTAATATGGCACTAAGGTTTCCTCGCACGGAAACTAATCCAGACGAATTTGCTTTGCCATTAGAGTTTGAAACGGACAAGCTACATTCTGAAAAAGCAGTCGAAGTAAGAACACTTGCAGAAGAGCTACAGTCTACATAGGCTGAACTATCCACCTGCAGTGTCTTCAAGGCTTCTCAAACGAGAAAAGCTGTCTGCCAAGCTCTAAAAGAGCCCAATGAATGTGAAAAAGGCTGTCTGGGCGAACAAGAGGTCGACGAAATCAGGCAGCAATTGGTTACCTTTAAGGAACCAATCTGCATACCTGCGCGCTCTCAAATTTTTGCCCCAGTCCCGTTACAAACTCAACAAGAAATGCTCTGTTTATCCCAAGAGATAAGCGATGGAGTCTTCTTGGCAAATAGTTTGCTGTCATCTGGAAAAGAATTAGTGCTGGTTAGTATTCTCAACGCTAACAGTCATCAAGTAGTCATACATAGCTTAAAGTTACAGCTATTTCCAATAAACGACTACACCATAGTCCCATTAATACACACAAAAAACCACAACCATACGCACATTCCAATACCAAATAAAGAGGCAATACCAGACACCACAAGAGACGGAACTGAGTGTCTAAAGCCTGCCAAAAAGGTGCATATAGCTCTTCCGTCCAAAGTCCCGAGGCATAAATCACTATTAAACAAACAACGGCCATATAAGAACGGTAGCGAGTCGCTAAAGCCTATATTAAAGGTGCATATTACTCCACCGTCACACAACACAAAAAATTCTACATGGTCAAAAAGCAATAGAATTGACGCGCATGAGTATATCACACAACCTAAGGCAAAGACCACACAGGTGTACCAAACTCAGCCGTCAACCAAGCAGGAAGCAAATCCCCTGCAACATGCTAAAAATATCGAAATAAAGCCTCAAAAGGAATCAAAAACGCCTCATCCACTTACAGGTAAAAAACTTAAAAGGAAGAATAAGTTAACCGAAGGTTCAGCTGAAAAACAGCAACCCAACATGTACGATTCTTATACCCGGATTATGAGACTCCGAACGACCCAAAACAATACCCGCGTACTTCTAGGCTAGAGAACGAACTCAGCCTAGACCCTAATTTGACCGCGGAGGAAAAAATTTCGATATCAGAACTCTGCGAAGAGTATAACGATATCTTCTTCCTCAAAGGTGACAAACTCACCTATACAAATGCGATAACGCATAATATTCCATTGGTGCAAGATCAAGCACCGATCAATCAAAAAATGTACCGCTTACCTGAAACACAGCGGAATCGAGGATATTCTCGACCAGCTAGGTCTCGCAAGGTATTTCATCAAGTTCTAGTCGACAAAAAAGATCGACATAAAACTGCTTTCAGCACAAGTTATGGGCACTACGAGTTCAAGCGTATGCCATTCGGGCTCAAAGGAGCCCCCGCCACATTTCAATGCCTAATGAATTTCGTACTAACAGGCTTACAAGGCCTGGAATGTTTTGTCTACCTAGATGACATTGTCATCTATGGAAAAAATTTAAATGACCACAACGAAAAGTTGAGAAAAGTCTTCAATAAGTTGAGGAGAACAACTTAAAACTGCAACCAGAAAAGTGCCAGTTTCTACGAAGAGAAGTTGTTTACCTAGGACATAAGTGTTCTAGCGAACGAGCCCTACCAGACCCAAGTAAGACGGCCTGCGTCCAAACATTTCCTGTTCCAAAAACAGTAAGGCAAGTCCAGTCATTTCTAGGACTTGCCAATTACTACAGGAAATTCATTCCAGACTTCTCCAAAATCGTACGTCCAATCACGAATTTACTCCGAAAGAACGTAAAATTCACTTGGACAGAGAAATGCCAGGAAGCATTTCAAAGCATAAAAAATGCTTTAATTTCTCCACCACTTTTGATTTATCCCGATTTCACAAAATCTTTTAATCTTACTACGGCCGCAAGTAACGAGGCCATAGGGGCTGTTCTTTCTCAAGGAGAAGTCGGAAAGGACCAGCCCATTTCCTATGCAAGCCGCACATTAAACAAAGCCGAAAGAAATTACTCTACTATAGAGAAAGAGTTATTGGCAATTGTCTGGGCACCCAAGAATTTCAGGTGCTATCTTCAAGGCCGGAAATTCACGGTCTATACTGACCATAAACCTCTCAAACGTGTCTTCAGTGTAAAAGACCCTACCTCCCGTTTGGTGAGATTTCACCACAAATTATCTCAATTCGATTACAACATCGAATACAAACCCGGGAAGTACAACACTAATGCAGATGCACTAAGTCGCATCCTTCAAGCATTAAACGAAGACAGTTTAGGCAATACCTTAACGGTAAAAGCCCTAGTCCAACACACGATGGACTCAGATGTGGAGGAAGACGATTCCACAAATAATAAAAAGAAAAAGAAATCCGATCATTGTTTCGTCGTGACTCGAGCTCAGAAGCAAAAGGCTCAAGAGGCAATAAATAGCACCAGTGTGGAGACAGAAGAGCACACGAAAGCGGACCAAAACGAAATTCAACTCACAGAGGCGGAAACACTAAACCCAGCATCGCTTGAGCAAAAAGTAAGTACTGGCAAGACACCCGAAGTTATTACGAGCCCCACGGAGATCCAAAAAATCTTAAAAGATTACCACGATTCTCCATTCGGTGGCCATCAAGGTGTCATAAAAACTTACAAACGCATAAGACGCAAGTATTGGTGGAGACACATGCTTAGCGACATCAAGAAATATATTAAAAAATGCCCAAAGTGTCAGATGGTGAAAGCATTTCCACAATATAAAATGCCAACGGTTATCACGGACATCGCAGAACAACCGTTCGACAAGGTTTATCTCGATATTGTAGGCCCATTAGAAGAGACCACATCAGGTAACAAATATATCTTGACCTTTCAAGATAATCTAACAAAATTTGTCGACTGGTATGCAATACCTAATGCCGAAGCAGTCACAGTAGCGCAAATTTTCTTTGATGAAATCGTTAGGCGCTATCGCATACCCAAAAGAATACTCACCGATCAAGGAACAAATTTCCTGAGTGAATTATTCAAAAGAGTATGTAAGCTTGTAAAGGTAAAGAAGTTACAGACTTCAGCATACCACCCGCAGTCTAATGGTACTACGATAAGACAGTACGGCCCCTAACTTTCCATGTAGGAGACAAGGTCCTCATCAAGAATGAAAGCAGAAAACATAAGCTTTCTCAAATTTGGGTAGGACATTATCAGGTAATCGCAATACCAAGCGATGTAAATACCACAATCAAAATTGGTAAGCGAACAGTAACAGTACATAATAATCGTTTAAAGCCCTACTTCGAGTAAAAGCATGTCGAACAAAAATGAACCAGGTTGACCTGAAATTCCTACTACAGTGTCCATTAAACCTCATTTCAATAAATCCCCATATGCTTAAAGGATTGTTTTCTTCTTATAAATTGTCCACAGAAATGGCGCTAAAATTCATCATAGTTGACCTCTTCATCCAGTACACAACTGGAGCAATCGCTGACAAACCTTATGTAATGACCCCGCGAAATGGCTCGGATATATTTTTCGAGTACCTGGGAAATCTTATGGTATATCATGACACCTGGAATGTTCTCACCGAGATAGACTTGGATGAGTTAGATACCCAGATGAAACTAGCAGAATATGCAGAGCACTTAGTGCATAAACTCTGCATAAATATAACAAACCCAGAAGACCTGTGTAACGTGCAACAACTACACATACACGCTATAATAGACAGCGTACGAAAGCGCACGGAAACTATAAAAGAACTAGTACCAGGAAAACGCAAGACCAGATCACTATTTGATGGAATAGGCAGTGCCATGCACTATTTGTTTGGCACTATGGACAGCAATAACGAGAAAGAAATTTACAGCAGGTTGGAAGAACTTGAATCGAATACACAAGCCCTAGCCGAGCTAGAGAAACAACAAATTAGTGTTGTAAAAACTACCTTGGAAAAGATTCAAAAACCGCTGGCTATGTTAATAGATAGACAACAAAAAATAGCACACACCAGATAAACGATCTCCACCATGTGGCCGATGATTTAACTAGGAGGCAACTAAGACAAGAGATTATATCAAGCTTATTGCTCCAAATCATCGAAGTTGACTATCGACAACAAGCCCTTCTGGATATAATAATGGCTAGTAGAACCAATCATATTCATCCACTCCTAATGTCTCCCAAACTACTGGAGATATATCGCAAAACAACTTCGTATTGTCCTAACGATCAGAATTGTTTAGCCGTCCTCTACCAAACAGCAGGAGCCCAATCACTCCTTATGCAGAACAAATTGGTGGTGAGAATTACTCTCCCAATTTTTAATCTGCCAAAAATGAGGCTACAACAGATTCAATGCTATCTTGTACCCAAGTCAGCAAGTTATTCATTAATTCCAGACCCTGGTTATTCATACATAGCCAAAAGCGCAAAAAATTTCTCTTATTAAGAGGCGAGGACATGAACATTTTCGAAAAAATAACAAGTAATTTGGAAGAAAACACGTATGTAGGCCGGCTGAACACGCCTATAATCAAAGCGGCAACGTCCAACGAATGTGCAATTAAATTACTATATAATCCTTTAAATGAAGTGCCCAAATGCAGGAACAGAGTGCAAGCTCCCCAAAAGGAAATGTTGATTAAATTAAACAAGCCCAATACGTGGCTATTTTCTTTTATTACCTCCACGGTGTTACATATCACATGTCCAGATCACTATGTAATCTCGAAACTAGAAGGACAAGGGATATTAGAGATAACGCAACCATGTCAAGTGCAAATAAGTGACAAAGTGCTTAAATACGAAGGGCAGAGTAAATATCCACTAAAAATAATTCAGCCGACTCAGTTTCCTGAGCTCAACCACTCTCTACTCAAAGTAAACCTGACTGAAATTTTACAAGAACCTCAAAACCACAGTCTGGGGAAAATCGAAATTTTAACGGGAGACGATATCCGTAAATCAATTTATACTGACACCCATTCACTGGAAGAAATCCAGAGAAAAATTATTAAATACCAGGAAAAGGTATCGAGCAAAAACTCCCATATCCTGTCCACAACTTCTCTATCATTCACGAGCCTACTAATTCAGGCCATAATGATTGTTGTGGCAGTGAAATATCTACACCCTGTTGCCAGCAAGATGAGACAACAGAGGACGCAACCACAAGGTAACCCCAAAATTTCATCAGAGGGAATTCCTCCAGAAGAGCGAACTTCTGCTCCCCAACCCAGTTTAAGGCGAGCCAGAAGCCTCCCCAAAACAAAATCAGTCCAAATCGTTTAAAGAATGGAACACTGATACTGTCAACATTAGTCACTTGATCAAAGTAAATTTATAGACAAAAGAAAATCTGGTCCCATGTATAAAACATATGAATAACTAACAAAAACAATTTGTAGTAGACATAAAATAGACCTAAAGTGTCAGAGGAAAAATTGTATTATAATTACATAACAAAATAAGTTAAAATAAATAACTGTATGTAAAGAAAAATAGGTTAGAAGTAATTTTAAATTAAATAAAAGTAAACAAATCATTAAGGATAAAGTACCCAAAAATGCATGTAGTAAAAATAAAATGAAAGGTATTAAATTCACAAATAGATAAAAAGAAAAAAATAGAGAAAACAGGCATTTGCAAATGGAAAGAACTAAGTAACAAATTATTTAGTAAAAATAAGAAGTTTATTAGGTTACTACTGGTAACAAAATATAAGATAAACAATAATAATAATAAGTAGTATTAGAGTAACAATACAACAAAAAAATAAAATAAATAAGTGCATAACTACCACCGCTCAAATATAAAGGAACTAACACTAGAATAGGACATAAGATAATCAGTTCTTAGGCTAAACAAAAAAAAAAAAATTATTTTTTTTTGATGAGCATAAATACCCAGAAATCAAATATAGTCTTTGCATTATTGTTGTTTTGAATGATTTAAATCGATTTGTGTATAATAGTCGATGATTTTGTGGTTGTTTTTCAAAAAAAAAAAATTTTTTTTTATTTCGATATACAAAGTTCAATAGTTGGAAACTCTGGTAAACAAGAAATGATTGAAAATATTTAACAAGATTCGATTCCTCGATTTAATTCGACTGTGTATTTTTGATAATCCGGATGGGGGAAAAAGAAAAAAGAAATGAGAACAAAATTAACAACAACGACTACAACAACAGTAATAAATAAGAGGAGAAAACTTAAGGAATTATTTCTTTTACTCCTAAACCAAAACAAACAAATAAAATGCTAAAAACAAGTTAGAAATAAAATATTAAATAACAATAAATAAATACAAATAGATAGAATAGTAAAAAATTAAAGTGACATTAGAATTAAATATAAATAAAAAAAAATAGGTAAAAAGGTATAAATAAAAGAGCATTGAAAATAAAATAATAAAAGTAGAAAAAGGCTCAAAATATATAAACTTTAGATAAACAAAATAAACAAAATAATAGACCTAAGAGAGAGAAATGTATTAAAATTATATAACAAAATAATAATAAATATATATGGAAATGAAAATAACAAATAAACACTAATACCAGGCTACTAGGTAACGACCAAGAAATTGCTATAGGATTAAAATTAAACTAGTAAATAATAATAATAAATGTGTAAGGAAAACAAACAAAAATAAAATAGTTCTTGGCCCAAAATAATTTTGTAAGGCCCCACCGTGCCAACAATAAGAAAAGAAGGGTAGGAACCTTTCAAAAAATAGAAGGCTAAATCAAAAATGTTGTAAACCTCAACCGAGACCAATTAGCGCCAAAAACAACTTCCCCTGAGAATTATTCCTCTTCAAAGAATAATTCTCTTTTTCTCAGGGGGAAGGATTTTTATATATCTAAAATATGCCTAAAAACAGATCTGAAAGAATGCAATAAATAATTATTTAAAATATTTCATGCATAAATTTTCACATAAGCTAATCATGCTTAAAAACATGATTAGCTTATCTATTCAATCAGTGAAGAAAATTGCATCAGCAATTTTCTTCACATACCATTCGTTTTTACAAAGTTTATTCCCACGAAATTTAAAATTTAATTTAAAAAAAAATATAAAACAAAAGACAAATCGTACCTTCAGTACGATTTGTGATGAAAATTACAAGAAGTACGTACGAACGTACATACATATCACAAAAAAAGCTTTCGCGATAAGAAATGCGCGCCGCGAAAATACATTGTATGTATACGCGCGCCGCAATTTCAATCGACGGGACGGTGGCTGATGTTTATAAAAACATCAAATTTCATTTTTTCAAGCCACCGTCCAACGAAAAATATTCGGGACTTTTTTAATCAAGTCCAGAATAAATGAAAATTTTTCTCAGGGTAGAAATGCAACTATGCATTTTCTACCCTGAACGACGACTCTTAAAGTGATCAAGGGCTGAGTTGGTTTTTGAATCTCTTGGAGAACGCGGCAGTCGAATTATAGCACGCGAGTTGTGATTTAAATTTTATACGCGGCGGTGCGACAGTAGGATTTTATAGAAAAAAGAGTTGAATTTTTGCACTTGGTTCGGCGCGGTCCCGGTTGGGGTGAAAAGAAAAAAGTCTGAGTATAAAAAATATTAGAAAGTAATAAGCGATTAGACGTAAAAGGTGAAAAAAGTTTTAGTGTCAAAAATATTATAAAGTAATAAGCGATTAGACGTAAAAGGTAAAAGGAAAAAGTGTTAGTATCCGAACATTGTATGTAAAACTACCAGAATTGTGGTAAAAAGTGAAAAGAAAAAAGTTTAAGAGAAGCAGTTTTAAACGAAAAATGACAAATAAAGAAAAAAAAGAAATAGTTGTGTTGTGTTTGTATAACGAGTCCCCAATTGGAGTAGCAGTGCAACGAAGAAAAAAAGGTGGGCGTTCGACCAAAATATATATAACAATTGGCGCAGCCGGTAGGATAGAGGAAGCCTACTTTAAACAAACGAAGTATAAGCGCTCAAAATCCTCTATCCTACGAATCAAAAAGGAGTTAAGGACGGGATCGAATACTGGGCAAGACACCCTACCCTCCGCCTGAAGTTGAGTCTAGTCAGGAGTATTTCGATCTCATCGGCTCCCAACGCTCGGGGTCGGACAGCTTTAACTGCCTCTGTTTGAATAACACGCAGCCACCCCCTCATCAAAGCACAAAGTGCCAACGTGGGACAATAGCGGGCTTCATCCCAGCCCAGAAACATAAGACGTCCATAGCTGAAAATTCCAACGCGAAACTTGAAGGAAGAATCCTCAACCGACAATCTGCGATCCGGAGCTGAAAGGGACTTCGAAGTAGGCAACGCGCCCCCCTTTCAGCTTTTATCCAGGGGATTTTAAGAAGGCCACGGGCCCCCCCGGCAGCAAAAGAACTTCAAACAAGAAAACCAGCGATCCTGAATTGAGAGGGATCTCGAAGAAGGCAATAAGCCCCCCTCTCAAGTTGAACCAAGGGAATTAAGACGGCAGAAGCCCCCCCTAGCTGCAAATTTTACACACGGCGGTCCATGAGCGAAGAAAGCTCCCACCAGGAGACGCCGCAGGAAATATTACCATCTCTACCATCTCCACAACAATCCCCCTCACCGGGCGACGCACAGAAAGTGCCATCCCGGAACGAAGGAGGCAACGAGGGAGCAACATCCGGACCAGAGGGTAGAGCGCAAACACCCACAACAATATCAACAGTAAAAGGGGTAACACTCCGGAGTGGGAAAAACCTTACAGTTCACCAACAAGTAAGACTTTCTAATTTAAATTTAGAAAATTATTTAAAATATCTAGAGGGGAAAGTGCGAGACTCCTCCGAACTTTCTGTTATACAGTGCGATTCTATTGATAAACAGCTCATAAAGTCCCGTGAACGGCGTCTTGAGCAAATCGCGCAATTCAAGGAAAGTACGGAAAAATTTATATAGTATCACTTGCCAAAATGGTTGAAGTGGCACTGAAAGCAGGTTCGAGCTATCCAAGACAAGTGCCGCGAGGAACAAACACCTCACTGTTTGATAAATTGGCCAATCGTATCGGAATAAACTGAGATTTTGTTTCAACTGAAATGCGAGCTGCATACACACCGAAAAGTAGTTCAGAATGGAGCTTGGAATCCAATAATAAGGTCGGGCTTTCTTTTAATTCTTGAGAAAGCTTAATTGGAATGATCATCTCACTACGTGCAGCTAACAAAATGTTGTCTGAGAAGCACACGTCAGTAACAGGATATATCGGTTTATTGAGCTTCACCGTTGCCTGGCCTATCTGGAGGACATTTCTTTCAAAGTCCAGTTGGCCTTGGCCGAGGTCGACAAAATCTACGCCGAGTAGGCATACAGGTTCTATATTTGCTACCAACACAGTGTGTGGGAACCTGTAGTTCTCTAAGCGGATATCTACACTCAATTTACCCAAAACATCAACAATGTCTCCAGTCACACTTCTAATCATGACACTTGACTCTTGAAGTGCTGTCAATGATGAGTGACTTAAAAAACTGGGATGTAAAATTGCTACGGTGACTCCAGTATCCATAATAAATTCACAGGGTCTGCCATCTAACAGTCTTTTCACAGTCAGGCTGTTCCCAGATTGACCTAGGGCTTGAATTATTACTTCTTCTCTTACAATGGGAGTTTGCTCAACACTTTTATTAAGTTCTTTGCTCGAATTTCCTTGAATAGTTTCTGTTATGGAGTTTATATGCAGGTGAGAAGCAGAATCGTCGTTGTTGTTTTCTATATCTGGGGCAACCGCTATATTCATCGACTCGTGCCCCCTTGGGTCGATCTTGACGGGTTTCCCGAATCTAAAGGGACTAAGGGAGGAACTTCAAGATTAGATGCTGGTCTGAAGGAGTCATACAGCATAGGGGGCTTCGATACAAGATTATTTTTCGGGCCATTTACATTTCTTGAGTATTTTCTGCTCTCGGGAGTCTATTATTAACTGGGCACCTTCGCCGACGGCCATGATTTCGTTATCCAGGTGAATTTCGCGGAATTGGAGCTAGATGGATACGCGCATTCCTTTCAACATTGGTGCCGATAGCCAATTCTTGCCCCACACTCACGGCTTCGTGTAAGGTCTTCGGCCCTCTTACTCTAACTAGGGTACTCAATTCGTCATCTCGAAGTCCTTCTAGAAAGCGCAAGGCTACCATTCTGTCGACGACATCAGTAGGGCAAGAAGGGAATGCCGCCGTGGCTAGCCTTTGCAATTCGAGTGCGAAGTTAGCGAAATTTTCCCATGCACCTTGTGTCCTACCAGAAAATTGAACCTGACTCGAGTATGAATCCACCCCAAAGCGCTGTTCCTGTAACGTGGCTAGCTCTGCACTTCGAATGCAATGTCCTGGAGGAAAACGACTCAGAACTGAAACTGCATTACCACGCAACTGTGTTGCCATGGCATCAGCTTTTACTTGCTCTATCCATCCAGTCTGGTGAGCGACAATCTCAAATTGCACACGATAGTCAGACCAAGATACCTATTCATCAAACGGAGCTAGATTACAGGCGCTGGTAGATGTGGAAAACGAAGGAGGTTTCACGGAAGATTGTGGAGGAAGATTAAAGTTAGATTGTCGAATTAAGTTAGCACTCTGCGTTGGAACGGAAGTGTAGTAGGCCTGCTGCATTGATTTAGAGTTGGGCGGCTCTACTAACTTCGAATTATTTTGCCGAATGGAACTATAGCCATAATGTTGAGCTACACTGTAACTGGGTTGCTGTAGCAAATTGAAACTAGGCTGTTGAATCAGATTCGAGCTAGGCTGCTGGATCAAATTGGAGCTAGGCTCAACAGAACTATAAAAAGAATTAAGAGGTCCCATTGGTAGAGGTTCAGGGTGCTGGTAATAGTTTAAGCATTGGTTTTGATTCAAACTTTGGCAATTACTCCAGGTAGTCCTTCGTTGTGAAGGCTGATTGAATGATTGACTTATAGGAGCAGAGCATAATTCAGGCAATGTCGATAGAGAAGTGGCAACAGGCTTTGAAAAGAAAGTTGTCATATAATAATAATAATAATTTATTCATGGGATACGTACACAAGATTTACAATCTTTTTTTGTACTACAAGATTAATCGGGGCTAGAAATTTAACACTCAAAAGCATATATCAAAGAATTCAATAATTAAAGATAAATCATAAACAATATAGAAAATTATACTGATTTTAATAATAAATAAAATAAGATAAGACTGATAACTAAAGAAGTAAAAGAATAAAAAGAATAAGAATATAAAAATATAAAAATTATAAAATTATAAAATTAGTGATAAACAGAAAACAGACGAAATACCTTATCTCACGATTGCATCTTTATAAGCTTCTTAAATGTCATATGTGTTCATTTGTCTGTACCGGGGATGAGGTAGATACGGAACCCCCCGATGTCGTCGTGGTCGTAGTGGTACTGGCAGCGGACGAAGTATATGCTAGGGGAGAATATTCATCAAAAACACGATTAGCAAAGGCCGTACCATTTAACGTTTTATCTAAATCCTCAACCCTTTTTGACAACTTCGTTACTTGCTCTAGGATTCCCGACTCCAAAGCGGCTATAGAGCTAGCTTGTTCGGACTTTAGTTCTTCTTTAATTACCCCGACATCGTCTTTTACCATAGACATTACCATTGCCTTCAGTTGCTCTTTCAACTCTTCTAGTTGTTCCGAGTCCATTTTATTTTTGTAAACGAAAAGAAGATTTTAAAAAGAAGGAGGGTAAAAATATAAGTCAAGGAAAAACAAATAATAAAAAAAAATCAATTTGTGATCAGTGTCACTCAGCAATTCACTTATACTTAAAAAAAAAAAAAAAAAAAAAAAAAATCAGAATTCAATTAAGCTTATTCTAAGATCGAAGTGCAAAAACAATAACAAAATCTTCCAGTTAATTTTATATAAATTATTCGGCGAGTTCACTTATGACCTCCAGCCAAACTTTAAAACTTATGAACTTAACCTAAATGAAGGTAGAAAATGCTTACGACCTACTAATACGGAAGGAACGTGGTTCCTCCTAAACAAATTATTCAGGTTTGTCTGATTAAATTTTTATTCCAAATATCCACTTTCCGGCTGATGCATATTCAAGTGTAAAGTGAAAGTTTTACTTTGACACAATAAACGAGAGTTCACTTTTACTTCAAGAAGTAGCTGTACTGCTATACACAATTGTGCAAAGTACAAAATTTTTATTACTGACACGACAGCTGTGCTAAGAGCAACAGAGTTCTACGCTTCGCTGTAATAAAAGGGTAAATTAAACGAAAAGACTTCAAAGCTTAGGAGTATAAGGCTTAAATCTAAAAAACATTAATCCAATTGCATCAAAAATGTGAGAGAAAATTCAAAAGCTTTCAAATAGACAAGCGAGGGAGCACTTTAATACATGGTACGTCGCCGTACTAAATCTTCTTTACTTTTGCGATTCATGGTTCTTTCTACGTAAAGTTTTCGACTTGAAACCGGGCTCTCTCTTGGATGTAGGATAATAGGCCGAACTACAATAGAAGTATACGTAAGTACATTTACTTAGGTAAAGCAAACGCGCCCTGTAATTTAACAGGTGTACACAAATTTACTTTAACTCGTGTGAGGGGAACTTTCGTTAAGTTTAAATATCCAATTTTCGTAAGTATAGTGCGCTAAGATTCGCTCATTCCGTAAAAATGTGATATGTACAAGCAATTAAATTATTACTAGATGATTAAAAGTGCAATGTAAAAATTAAAATAGAAAGCACAAATCATCAATTAAATCAACTTCCACTTGTTAATTGTTTCACTTTTACCACTTTTTAAAATGGAAAACATTAAATATGAACATAATAACTCTTACGGAATGTGATATATATTTAGGCTAAAAATATAAATTTTTCGTAAGTAAACCTCAGTCTTGTTTAATTTCGTAAAGTTATTTACTTCTATTGTAGTTCAGCCTAATGCCTGGCGCTAGTCATAACACAGTGTGTGGGAATCTGAAAAGATATCAGCTCACACGCAAAAAATAAAGGTTCACTCCACGAGACTGAGTCCACAAGTCTGGTGTAGAACGATCTAAATACATATATCAGTTTACCGTGGACAAGGAAGTTGTCTCAGCTTAACTTAACAACCAATGACTCAGCAAAGAAACTGTCGAGGTGACTTGGCCAGAATGTGGGAATATTGGAAAAAGCTTTGCTGGATACAGTAAAATTCCGCTCAAAAGTGCCTCAGCTCAATTGAACGATCAATAAATTAATATGAGAATAGTTGAGAAAGCTTTGGCAAGGTGGAAAAAAAATCCATTTAAAAGTGTATCGACTCAACTTAACACTCGCCGCATATTAGTTGTATAACACCTAGGCTAGTCACTGCCTCTAAGGGAAAACGAAGGTCTTTCTGATCGACTATTTCTTGAAATAAAGTGCGGAGTCAGGCGATGAAAATTTCTTTATCAGTTGTTTACTTCCTTCGCGAAATACAATCGCGGCTATGCCAACTATATTCGCGGACTTGTGTGTAGAATGTGTAGATAACTCGTCGATTTGCTGTCGGCATTTATTATTCACGCAAACAGGAAATCCGTCGATTTGCCGTCGTCGTTTGAATAGTTTCCTGTCTTATGGTTTTCTGCTTGTATTTCACTCAAATAAATAGAAACTTGGCAATTCAAATAAATTGAAACTCGTCGATCTGCCGTCGGCATTTGACTATTTCAGCTAATAAAAATTCTGCGATTTGCAGTCGGCATTTGATAAGGTTTCTACCTTAGATTTTTCTACTTATATTTCACCAAAATTCATTCTCTTTAAGCACGCTAGAAGTATTAGGGTGCGACTGCTGAATACTCTGGTTTATGTGGGAAGTCATCTGACATGAATCGTGTGGGACGTATTAGGTAGAAATAACTACCAAAGCGACAAAAAAACGCAGCCTAACTAAAAAACCAAAGTTCCGTTATCTCTCGCTAACAACCGTACACAAATCACCTTTCTCTTCAACTAATTCGCTTAACCGATATCCAGGCACTTTATCACTATGTGTATTTTCGAGCAATAAATGAAAGACGACGAATTGTTAAATTGAGCCGTGAAGGAAAACCTGAAACAAAAGTTAAAAAATTTCTGATACCTAACCGTGGCTTTATTCTGAGAACAAAAGAGCAGTTAGTATAAGCGTATTTATTCAAATTCGCAAAATTATTTATTCGAATTAGATATGCCCATTTGCGAGTAAGATATTCGAAATTAAAATTGTGCAAGGGATCCGTAATGTAAGCCTGAAACAAAGAAAAAATGTGTATGCTAAATCCAAGCTCTATTCTGGAAATAGAAGAGCCGCATGTATCCGTATATTTTTCTATATTCAATAACATTTACCAACTGTGATCAATTAATTGTTCAAACGAACTATGTTAAAGTGGCAATAGTTAATGAAAAAAAAAAGAAAATAAATATCCCTGTCTGTTGGTCTATTCGGAAAACAGAATTCTGTAGAGCCAGTAATGCCGGTACATTCGTTTAAATTGAGAAAACGAGGAAAGCTCGTGATTAATAAATCATTTCCTAGATCTATAACTAGGAAGTAAATAAGAAAAACGATCTGGTACTTATCACTTTGTTCAGTGTTAGACTGAGAATGGAATCCGGTAATTGATTTGTCCGTTAGGGAACGGTTTACTCGGTCCAGTTACTATTACTAACTAGACTCCTTTGTCTTACGTAACTTTCGAATTAGAAAGCTGTTTAAATATTCCTTCGTTTATTGCACATATCGAAACAAACAAATACTTCACAATTTCATAGAACAAAAAAACTTTTTTTAGTAATTTATAATATTTGAAAATAATAAAAATTCTTCACACGATGTTGCTGTCACGAACTCTCTGCTGAATCATCTCGGGCCTTTTTTTTTTGGTTGGCCGATCGCTGCAGTCCTTCGTTGCCAGGTTCGCAGAAATTTTTCTCTGTAGGGTTCAGTGCCATCTTTTGGTTATTTGGGGGTCCCCACTCAGATAACACATATATGTAGGCGTTCATCGACGACAGTAGCTAAAAGCTACAGTCTGTCTCGCGCTACATTGCGTATTGAGCTCCTCACTGTGTGGTGTGTGACTAGATTCGCAACGGTATTTTATACCTGATCCAATTCCATTTGGGATGTCTTCAGGGATTGTAAGACTGCTCCAGCTTCTTTAGTTCATCCATTGCGTTTGCCATTGCTTAAGTTTAATTCTTTCTTGCTTCCTTGAACTCTGAAATGATACTGATAGCGAATCTGACTTATCTCCTCAATTTGTAGGCATGCTTCAAAAACAAGTTTAATTCTCTTGCAAACAAACTCATCAGCACTTTATTGAATAATTGAATGACTCATGTTTTCATTTCATAATGAAATTGATACCGCACTTCATGTAAGCAAATAATATCAACCAAAAATTCTATTGTTCCCAGAATTTTGTTATTGCTAGTGTAAGCCAGTCGAAGCGTTTTACTAGAATTCATATAAAATAAACAAATTTAGGTAATATCCATATTTTCTTATGAGAGCTTTTATTTACATAAGAAATTCTCATGTAAATAATTCCATTTCATATCTCTCACATTTGCATAAACAAATTGGCCCAGCAGAATAAAGTAAACAAATTTAAGCAGTTAAGTTGAGTTATTTATGTTGCTTAGCACGTAATTATTGGATCTCATCTCATCCTGTCAGCAAATTCGTTAGAATAAAGTAAACAATTGATAGATAAAAAAAATACATCCTGTGCAATGATTATTGTAGCAGGAGGATCATCCATGTTTACAAACCGTTCCTATACTGAACCAAAAAGGTACGTGAATATAACAAAAAAATTCATTATATTAATTAATATTTTATAAATATTTGTCCGGTGAACTAGCTTATTAATATAATTAATATCTGTTAATTAATAAAATAATTATAAACGAGCTCATTGAAATAATGAAGAAAGTTACGTTACCGTAATAATCATAATCCGTTAATTCAATAAGCAATATTCATTGAAATAATGAAAAACCGTACGTTACGGTAATATTCACAGTTCGATAATTCAATACCCAATGTTTGTTGAAACAATGAAAAAACGTATGTTGCCGTAATAATTACAGTTCGTTAATTCAATAACCAATGTTCGTTGAAATAACGAAAGAACGTACGTTGTTGTAATAATCATAATTCGTTAATTAAATAAAATCAAATTTAATAAAATGTAAAATTTCCAGTGAAATTATTTATTAAAATTAATTAAATACTCCATAAATACAATATAATGTTATGGTTTATATGTTGATGAGCGATTGGTCAGGACGTGAAGTCCAAACTGCCAGCATGAGCTGACACATCACTCGATGACAGCGTTCGTACAGGGCGGCACGCTAGCACCTCGGCTAATGGTGACGGAGAGTGTAGGGGGCGTTCCCGAACCTGCCGCTTGTCATCAACCATAATCAAAAAAGATTTTCGTGCCTACAACCAACAAGCCAGCACACACTCGGTCCTGAAGGGACCCTTACGTCACTTAGCTGCATTCCAGTGAAGGCGCAGATAGACCATCTGCGCCTTCTTTGCCAGGCCCCATCCTCCCATTGACTTTGGATGGCACAATCGTCCAAAGTCCCTTGTTGACCTGTAAAGAGAGAGACTAGCGGACCTAGACGACCTTCATGTTAGAGGGCTCCAGGAGAGAGGAAGGAGAAAATAAAAAGTATGTAGAGCATAATTACGTTACAATCGTTATAATAAAAAAGTTTCTTTTTTATATAACATTACGCAGAACAATACCATTTCATCTGTCCTTATATTCTTAACCACAACAGTGACTAGGTGAAGAGGAAATCTTCCCAAACTATGATACAATAACACTAATAGTGATGCTAAAGCATTTGAATCCTATCCTGTTTTGCTTTTCTTCCAAAAATAAAATATGTACTTTTAAATATTGAATATATAGCCTTTAACAGACTTTACTCGGCTTGCAATGCTCTTATAATTAATATTATATATAAAAAGATCATTTATAAAACACTCAAATTATATTATATTCCACCGCATTCTCCCCTTTTTTCCTTTTTGTTGTTTCGCATATATAAGTATTTTCAAGGTGGTGAGTATGTACGTATGTAGTGAAAATATCTTATTGCAGTGAATTTGAAAATACGTTTTCTGAATCTCGTTCGACGCAAATTCGGTCTAGGATAAATAAAGTCGTATCATAGAGCCGGAGTCGATAAAATGTCGTAAAGATATATTATCTCATAATATGGAGTGCACATACTGACACTATGAATATTTCTGCAGAAGCTGAAGCAGAGTCAGCTGCCAATTACATAATACACAGAGGAATTACCTCTTTTCTGACCGCTGTGGCGGACTTAGCGACACTACTTTTACCATTTATAATATTCATTTTGTAAATTTTTCTAAGTGAATTCATTTCGTTTCATTTTGGAGCTCCAAAAACAACTGATGACTTTAATAAAAAATATATATATATATAGCTATATGTATCAATAGAAAACGTACTACTAAATCCCATATCATTTAAGGAAGTTAAACAAAACCTAAAGTCTAGCGGATCGAAAATTATATAAAAAACTCGTATGGAAGAAATCGTTTTGTCTTTTGTGTACTTCTTACAAAATCTGATGAACCGATATTTCTTAGTTACCTAATTAACTTCACCTGTATACAAGTTCCTGCAAGAACGATTCAAGTTCGCAAGTAATAACACTAGCATATTTGTTTCGTTGTGGATCTTCGAAAAAGTTCAGCCTCCCATGCAACCACAAAACATCCGCTTTCAAATTGTGGCACACTGAGCCTCATGATGGATGGGTTCATGTTGTACAGCAGCCTCTGATGCTAATTTCAGATTTTTTTTTTGTGTGGGCAGTACCGCTTTTCGCTATTAAATTTGGCTTTGTTGTGTTAATGGATATTAAACCAATATTTCCCCGCGTAAGGCTGTTGCTACTAGCTACGGTTGATGATGCCAAATTAGAATTTGAAGCCCGTAGTTGTTGTTGATTTTGATTTGTGTTGATGGACTTAAGGAGCCAGCAGACTGTGACGGCGATGAACTTTTAACTGGCACTCTTGCTAAATTTAGATTTTCTTGTGATGTATTATGGGTTATAATGCGTAACTTTTCACATACCATGAGAATCCGGGTAATGTTAATGCCAAGTAACTGGCAGTTAAGTCCCTCGGTAATTTCCTTTCCGTTATAAGTCCTTCAGCCTTATGCTACTGCAATTTACTTTGCATATCTATATCCAACGCAATTAAGCCGAAATGTCGGAATACCTTTTAGCTGGACGACGAGATGGCGGATTACTTATGTTGCTAGAAAAATATTTTCCCCATTGAAATTTTATTATTAGGGATGACTAAAAAATTTTCTAAACCTATGTGCAGAGTTAAATTGATAGCCGATGCTGATGGAAAATCATTGCTTTTTCGAACTCTACCTTTTCGCGTTTGTTCGTGTCACGTCTGAGAAGACAGAAGTCGATTGTCTTCTTCTTACTTTTCAGTCATGTCCCCATGGCACCTGAACGTGAGGAAGCATTACTCTCGGTCGGGGTGCGTTCAGTTGCCGATGTGCTCTCCGGCCGGCATACACGCTGCAGTATCTCTGGTAGCATATTTCTATATGCAATACGCTACGACCATAACAGGGCAGAGTGGTCTACACCACCCGTGGTTCAGACGACGCTGAAAAATGGTCAACTGAGCTAGCCGGTCTTAAACATAGGCCTCATCAGTGCGGGCGCTCAATGTGTGTCTCGACCCATGACGCAATGCTTTCCTCATCACTCGGACTCTACCTGACCGATGACGCATCGAAGATACATCCCCGAAGTCCCGCCAATCGTTGATCAGACTTCGACATCCTTCTCCGTGTGGGAAGCCAAAGCTACATCGACAAGCTTGTAAACTAAAGAATCCATACGGTCGATGTCTCCTTGTCATCCCTCACCGAGATGCTAGGGAAGCCTGGCGATCAGTAACCTAAAGAAGTGGTCACGAGGCTTTCCCGGCGCAACATGTCATTCCGACCCCCGACCGACGCGTGTTCAAGGGTGTGCCCCCAAGGCTTCGTCAAGGTAGTTCAATGGCAGATTTTCTTTCGTGTATTTAACGGGACCGCAGACAAGGTTGAATTCCAACAGGAATATCACCCACTATTGATGGGGCAATAGGAGGGCTTCGCGATATCCTATAGTTTACCAGTGAATCTGGCTGGATGCCTTCTTAGGGCTACCAGGAATAATCGTGACAATAGATGGACGACGTTTCCAGACTGATGATCACTGCCTGATGTCTTTGGCGTGATAGACTCCTAGCAGTTTCCCCTGCAGATCTTCAAGCTCATAGTAAGCGTTTCCCTTCTGGGCCCTGACACGACATTTAACAAATTTCGGTCCCAGTTTTGAACTGGCTTGCTGCTGGAAATTGCTTTGGGCAAAATTTCGCCTAAATACTTCCTGACCCACTTTGAAATTGACAGGTTTCGCCCTGAGATTGTCGGCGCTTGAACCCTGCTCGAATGAGTGTTGTAAGTTTTCCTGCACTCTCGCACGGATCAATCTCATTTTATCTTCTGCGTCTACTCTCAATGGCTCACTAAGAGTTCCACGGCTCCTCAAGATGGAATAGGAGCTGCCGTGTTCTATCATTTGTGGACCGAAGAATGTTCGATAAGGAGAGAATCCAGTAGCTTGATGGAAAGCTCCTGAGGGAACTAGCTACTTGGCTTAGTTTCTCATCCCATCTCGTGTGTTCGTTCTTGATATATGCTCTAATCCCCGACAATAGAGACCTGTTTACTCGCTCTGAGGCGTTTGCTTGCGGCGAGTAAACCGCCGTTCGCATATGCTTCACCCCATACTTTTCCAGTAATCTGGTGAACTGTGTCGAGCAAAACTGGACTCCATTGTCAGAGACGATCATTTCCGGGACTCCGAACACGTGGAACACTTCAGTCTCAATGAATTGGCATACATTGAGTGAAGACGCTTTTCTCATAGGTTTGAGAATTGGAAACTTTGAAAAGTTGTCAAGAACTATTAAGATGCAGACATTTCCTTTTACTGACCGAGGATATGGACCTAGAAAATCAATGTACAGCTATTGCCATGGTCTTTCTGTCCCAGAATGGACTCTCATATGTGGTCGTAAAATAGTATTGGGAGCTTTGGTTTCCTTACATACGTCACAGGCGCCAACGTAGTTTCTGACATCTACTGCCATTCGTGGCCAGTACAGATATCTTCGCAGACGTTCCAGTGTTTTCCCTATACCTCCGTGCGAAGCCAGCGGCGGATCATGAGCCCTTGAAATGACGTCGGTGACAAGCCCTCGTGGAATCCAAAGCTTACAAGCTTCTTCTTCCTGAATCGGATCGCCTGTTCTCGGAACAACGGTGGTGGTAAGTCGAAGGTAGGCAAGTCAAAGGTCGGCAATGAATCGCGCCTAGCTGACTTCGCGGGCTTCACCTTATTCGTTCTTTTAGGAAAGGCACCAGTGTAACCAGTGAGGTCCTGTGGCGTGAGGCGGCGTCTACAGTTAGGACAATAGAATGCTCGCCTATCCAGGTCTGGAGTTGGGCGCCATTTTGTTATGGTATTTATGTTGATGAGTGATTGGTCAGGACGTGAAGTCCAAACTGCCAACATGAGCTGACAGATCACTCGATGGCAGCGTTCGTACAGGGCGACACGCTAGCACCTCAGCTAAGGGTGTCGGAGAGTGTGGGGGGAGTTCCCGAAGTAACCTGCCGCTTGTCATCAACCATAATCAAAAAAGATTTTCGTGCCTACAACCAACAAGCCAGCACACACTCGGTCCTGAAGGGACCCTTACGTCACTTAACTGCATTCCAGTGAAGGCGCAGATGGTCTGCCTTCTTTGCCAGGCCCCATCCTCCCATTGACTTTGGATGGCACAATCGTCCCAAGTCCCTTGTTGACCTGTAAAGAGAGAGACTAGCGGACATAGACGACCTTCATGTTAGAGGGCTCCAGGAGAGAGGAAGGAGAAAATAAAAAGTATTTAGAGCATAATTACGTTACAATCGTTATAATAAATTTTTTTTCTTTTATATAACATTATGCAGAACAATACCATTTCATCTGTCCTTATATTCTTAACCACAACAGTGACTAGGTGAAGAGGAAATCTTTACAAACTATGATACAATAACACTAATAGTGATGCTAAAGCATTTGAATCCTATCCTGTTTTGCTTTTCTTCCAAAAATAAAATATGTACTTTTAAATATTGAATATATATCATTTGAAACCTATTCTGTTTTGCTTTTCTTCCAAAAATAAAATATGTACTTTTAAATATTGAATATAATCATTTGAATCCTATTCTGTTTTGCTTTTCTTCCAAAAATAAAATATGTACTTTTAAATATTGAATATATATCACTTGAATCCTATTCTGTTTTGCTTTTCTTCCAAAAATAAAATATGTAGATTTAGATATTGAATATATAGCCTTTAATAGACTTTACTCGGCTTGCAATGCTCTTATAATTAATATTATATATAAAAAGATCATTTATAAAACACTCAAATTATATTATATTCCACTGCACTCCCCCTTTTTTTTTCCTCTTTGTTGTTTCGCATATATAAGTATTTTCAAGCTGGTGAGTATGTACGTATGTAGTGAAAATTTCTTATTGCAGGGAATTTGAAAATACGTTTTCTGAATCTCGTTCGACGCAAATTCGGTCTAGGATAAATAAAGTCGTATCATAGAGCCGGAGTCGATAATATGTCGTAAAGATATATTATCTCATAATATGGAGTGCACATACTGACACTATGAATATTTCTGCAGAAGCTGAAGCAGAGTCAGCTGCCAATTACATAATACACAGAGGAATTACCTCTTTTCTGACCGCTGTGGCGGACTTAGCGACACTATTTTTACCATTTATATATTCATTTTGTAAATTTTTCTAAGTGAATTCATTTCGTTTCATTTTGGAGCTGCAAAAACAACTGATGACTTTAATAAAAAAAAATGTATATATATAGCTATATGTATCAATAGAAAACATCCTACTAAATCCAATATCATTTAAGGAAATTAAACAAAACCTAAAGTCTAGCGGATCGAAAATTATATAAAAAACTCGTATGGAAGAAATCGTTTTGTCTTTTGTGTACTTCTTACAAAATCTGATGAACGATATTTCTTAGTTACCTAATTAACTTCACCTCTATACAAATTGCTGCAAGAACGATTCAAGTTCGCAAGTAATAACACTAGAAGATTTGTTTCGTTGTAGATCTTCGAAAAAGTTCAGCCTCTCATGCAACCACAAAACATCCGCTTTCAAATTGTGACAGACTGAGCCCCGTGACGTATGGGTTCATGTTGTACAGCAGCCTCTTATGCTAATTTCAGATTTTTTTTTTTTTTGTGTGGGCAGTACCGCTTTTCGCTATCAAAGTTGGCTTTGTTGTTTTAATGGATATTAAACCAATATTTCCCCGCGTAAGGCTGTTGCTACTAGCTACGGTTGATGATGCCAAATTAGAATTTGAAGCCCGTAGTTGTTGTTGATTTTGATTTGTGTTGATGGACTTAAGGAGCCAGCAGACTGTGACGGCGATGAACTTTTAACTGACACTCTTGCTAAATTTAGATTTTCTTGTGATGTATTATGGGTTACAATGCGTAACTTTTCAGACCCTGTGCTGTCTTGTAACTTTTTGCACAGAGTTTGCTAATCTAAATTGCTATCCGGGGACAAGAAAACAATGATAATCTAGTCACATACCATGAGAATCCGGGTAATGTTAATGCCAAGGTACCGGCAGTTAAGTACCTCGGTAATTTCCTTGCCGTTATAAGTCCTTCAGCCTTATGCTACTGCAATTTACTTTGCATATCTATATCCAACGCAATTAAGCCGAAATGTCGGAATACCTTTTAGCTGGACGACGAGATGGCGGATTACTTATGTTGCTAGAAAAATATTTTCCCCATTGAAATGTTATTATTAGGCATGACTAAAAAATTTTCTAAACTTACGTGCGGGGTGAAATTGATAGCCGATGCCGATGGGAAATCCTTGCTTTTTCGAACTCTAACTTTTCACGTTTGTTCGTGTCACGTCTGAGAAGGCAGAAGTCGATTGTCTTCTTCTTACTTTTCAGTCATGTCCCCATGGCACCTGAACGTGAGGAAGCATTACTCTCGGTCGGGGTGCGCTCAGTTGCCGATTTGCTCTCCGGTCGGCATACACGCTGCAGTATATCTGGTAGCGTATTGCTATATGCAATACGCTACGACCATAACAATAAGTTGCAATACATTATCCCTTTTATACATTTTAATAAAAGATTTTTTGCCAATAAAAGTTTTTTTTTTTTATACTATAGTAGAAATTTATACATTTACGTAACATTATTTTTTGTCTTGTAGCTCCTGAATAAGGATAGATACTTTTGGAAACTTTTTATTGCTAGAATTGATACTAAAAAAATAATCTTGAATAAAACTCCAGAAAGACAAGCCTGCTATTGGGAATTCTAAATTAAAAGAAAGAAAATTTTAAGACATATATCTACTGCACGTATAAAATTTTGAAAAGGGAACTTGACTCCGTCAAAATACAAAAAGGGTTCTTTAATATTTAACACGTGTTCCCCAATGGCTAAAATAAAAGGCTGAATATTTTCAGATTTCTGTTGAATAAAGCTTAGATGATCTTCTGATTGTTGGGAGCACTTGCCTACAAAAAGGAATGATTCCTGGGAGTCCTTGATGATGTATTTCGTTGTGGACTTTTTTCCAGTATTATCTTTACGGACAACTTTCTGTGTAGGGACGAGATAGCCGTGAAGAGCCCAGAGCAATGCAGCGAATAGACCATCTGAACAAATTAAAGAAAACATAGATCATTAAAAAATTAAATATATCTCTTTTTAGTTTACTTTCTGTTAAATTTGTTCCTTCTTTTAAAGTTTTTATAACTGTCTTAATATTTTTCTCCTTAATAGACCCTTCGGATGATAGAAAATCCAATAATTTTTTATAATCTTCGCTCCAATTATCTAACATAGAGCGGTTATTGTTGTGAAGTATCTGGAAATCCATTTCAACCAGCAAGTTATGAAAGAAAATAGAAAAAAGGTAGTTTACCTTTTTCTTTAGAATTTGCAAAATACTCACCAATCGGTTACCTGAAGGTCTTTTATATTCTGGCCATTTTTCAAAAATCGCTCCACTGCTCTGCAATTATTTTATTTCATTAAGCCGGTACCGACTGCAAGCTCTCCTGCAATGATCAAACTCCTGTGCAGTTAAGTTATCGTATTTAAGTGAACGTATAAAACTTTCAGCGTCAATTTCCGGTTCCATGGGATACAAAAGTAATAGCCCTATAATATTCAACTGCAAATTTAATAAAATATGATTAAATAATTTAACATACCAATAGAAGTCGAAGGATCTTTCACAGTTGAACGTAATCTTTCAATAATTTTCGAGCAGTTTTTAATTGAAGTTTTCAAATTGCAATATTTGTTATATATCCTTCACCTTTTGCCTGTTCTATAAAATTCTTGCAAAAAATAACATTTTAACGTGCCATAATACTCGTGTTGAAAGCAAAAAATCCTTATCAATTTTTCTGTAGGAAACCGGATAATTATTTCGTCTTCCAATCTGTAGCTTGCTGATATGGTTAAATGCGTGCTAATTTCATCGAAGTATTGAGCTACATAATTGTTGAGCAGAGATCGCTGATCATCCGTAAATTTTGAATTTTTTTCATGCAGTTCAGATAGTAACAAGCCTTTTGATGTATCATTTAAAATGTTCGACAATTTGATCGCGTGTGTCTTAAGAGGCTCTGGTGTTGGTGTTCTAGACGGATATGGTGAGGGCCTGGGCGAAACGGTTAGCGGGGATGCGATTTTCTCTATATTGTGTGGATCATTCGAATGACAGAGAGAACAGTGACTTTCAAGCGATAATCCAATTGACTCCCTCCACTTTTCTAAATGGTGTTCAAATAAGACTCGTTTATCCAAATGGCAATCCTTGAGAAGAGTTCCTATATGATTCCTTTTTATAACTTTTAAAACTTCAACATTTACATATTCCGCTAGAAAACATTTTTTTATGTTTCAACAAAATAGAACTCAGATATTCTAAGATATTTACCTATGAGATTCTTTTAGTAGGCTAACTAATTCTTCTCTTTGAGAATCAGAAGTTCTACAATTTTTGGTCGTTTGTTGATTTAGGTAATTATTAGTTCGCTCTGACATTCTTGTGACCGAATTATTACCGCAAAATGGAGTAATGGAATCGTCTGAATATAAATCATCCAAATTTCAGATTCATATGACCCCAATATTGTATAACGTACAGGTGATTGTGATGATATTATTGGAGTCTCCAATTTTTGTTGAATATTCGAAGTTTGGCTGTTTTCCCAGGATATAGGATAGTTGGTATATGTGTTGGATTCTGTCATATTTAATTCTTTAATGTGAGTTTCATTGGGCGATGCTCGTTGATAAAATGAACAATTTTTTTTTTTTTTCAGTGTATAAAAGCACAACAAAGTCTTGGGGACCAACAGTCAATTTTAGTGAATCTAAGTATTAGTGTCAAATAAAAATAAATTAAAAATGTCGATCACGGTAGTAAATGAAAGTTTTCATTAATTTGAAACTTGCAAGAAGATGTGTTGAAGTGTTAAAGGCAGGCCGCACACTGCACAATCACCGAATGTCAGTTGACTTTCCTCGTTACACGCAACAGCGTTCGGTACCGCAATCTAGTCTATTTTATGTCGGTCAGCATCTAGAAAATCAGAAGGCAGTTGACAACTGGCAACTGACTGAATCGAACCGACTGTTGTGCTCAGTCTGCGTCAGCAACCTTAATATCAGTGTGTTGAATGTTGTTGATTGCAGCCGCCGTAAGTAAAAATTCTTCTCTTGTGTTTTCTTAATAAAGTTTGTCCTGACTAAAATACATATTTGTAAAAATATTTAAAAAACGGAATTACATATAATAATTACGGTGTGAGATCTTACTGCTTTTCTGAAGAAAAGATCATAAAATTGAAAGTGGAAAAAGTTTATTTGTGAATTTTCTCGAAGCTGCCACCATTTTAGGAATCTTACAGCTTTGATGAAATTTTCAACTTCTAAGCTAAGTTCGATTTATTTTATAAGATTTTAAATACAGTTATATATCAGATTAATGTTAATGTTCGGGGAGGATGGATGGATTCTTCCACATCATTTTTCTTGAAATCCTTCTTCTCCTTCTCCTCAACCAGCAAAAAATTGCTACAGCGTTTACGTTTCTTATTGCAATTTTTAAATCGGTTACCTAGTGTTTAACAATATTGTGAAATTTTAACGAAAATCGAAACTCAACGTCTTTGACTTGATTACTAATCTGACAGAACACGATACAACAACGTATATAGAATACAAGGTATTCCCATTACGAACCAGGTTCCGCCATTATTGACGAAATATTGTGAACATGTATAGGAAAGTGCGGTACAGAGAACACAATACTCTCTCCTCTCTCTGTCATTCCTATAAAAATGTATATACATTAGTCACAGAATAACATCATAGGCTATCAGTTGCAATGTGTCAAAATTTTCATGGGAATACCTTGTCTTCTATATACCTTGAAGATGCAGCATACGCACTGTAAATATAATAACAGTCAATCAGCAACGCTTAAAAATCAATCAGTTGGTGACAAATCCACAGGCCAATCGCTAATTTGACTACCAATTGACTCGGCAGTGTGCGGTCTCCCTAAGTGATACAAATTCAATGTATAAAACAATATCGTTAAAGAGTGCAACAGAAACATTCGCAAAATTCAAGAGGTATTTTGAATGAGCAATAGGAATGCTATGAAAAGACATTTGAATTGAACAAACTAAATCGTTGAGAGTGTTATCGGAAGCTCCCTATCGAGGTGAAGAATTACTCAATGCGTAAGAAGAAGTGATTTTATAAAGTGGGAGGAAATAAAATCAGCGTTCGCAGGTGTTGTTGTAAATATAAAACATATATATCCTAAGCTATTTATGCAAGATGCTTCCAAATTACTTACCTGTCGTATTAACAATATCTTAAAACAGCAATTTCATATTAAAGTTTCTACAACGTTTTATGGGGAATTTATTAAAGAAACTGGTAACAATGCAGTTATTGAAAACAAACAATAAATTTACAAGTAATACCGTCTCCAATCAGTGTGGATTATAATTTAAATAAGTGGTATGAAGTCAATATTTACAATTCAATACTTACTCAGCTAGAATTGTACCAGGAACAAGATAAAGGTTGGGCATTGCATTCCATAATACATTTAGCTGTACATAAATATGAATAAATTTGTACATCTTCGAGGATCTTCTTTTATACCTCTATTAAAAGAGGTTGCTTCTAAGAAAGCTTGCTTTCATGTAAAAAATAAAGATGAAGCATGCTTGGCGTGGGCCGTAATATCAGCGCTATATCCTATAGCTGCATTATTCTACTATACTCAATTTAACTGGAATAACATTTCCAATGACGATGGCAGGATAATGTTTCCTCAGAGGAAAAGAAATGGCTAGAATACAAAAACTAAGATCATAAGAATGCCGTCCCGTTTTATGCGTATGCTGATCTTGAATCACGATTGAAGCCGATTCAGGAAAAAAATCAAAATACAGAGCGAATCTAAGAACATGAAGTTCATAGCATAGGATTCTATTTCCACTGCGAACATGAAGCTAAACTCTAATATTACCGAGCATATCGAGGTAAGAATCGTCAACAATTGTTTGCATTAGAATTGCAAAAGATTACATCGATAGCTGGCCACGAAAAGTTGAAAATCAGGCCCATGCAGTCACTGACTAAAGAGGAACGGCGTCCGCACATGGAAAATACTTGCTGTCATATATGCGAAAAAACATTTGCAACCGATAAGGAACGAGTTCGCAACCATTACCATTTAACTGGAAAATACCGAGGATTTCTCCATAGGTCCAGTTATTTTCCATAATTTATTTGGGTATGATGCCCAATTCATAGTTAAGGATACAGCCACATATTTTCCAGGAAAGGTCGATTTCTTTTCGATAAATAAGGAAAGATACATTTCGTTCGCCAAGCACGTGGAAGGCAGCCACATAAAATTCAGATTCATTGACTCCTTCCGTTTTATGCAGAATTTTTAGATAATCTATCATCATTGCTGTCGATGTGTCTTCCCATATGACTTTATTGATGATTGTGATAAATTCGATTTCCGCAACTTACCTACTGAGACTGCTATATTTCCTGAGGGCAACAATCATGCTGAAGAGGTCTGGCAAACATTTGAAATACAACCACTTTTGAATATTCAGATTTATATCTTAAAGCTGTTGTTGTCCTATTGGCTGACGTGTTTGAGAACTTTCGAGAAGTGTGCATGAAGACATATAATTTAGATCCAGCGCATTATTACACCTTGCCAGGTCGAATGTGACATGCTATGTAAAAATATACCAAAGTGAAACTAGAGCTGATAACCGAGATAGATATAGTGCTACTGACTGAGAGAGAGAGGCATTAGAGGTGGTATAAGTTAGTGCCCGAACATATATAGCAAATCAAATAATAAATATCTAATTGATTTTAGGCAGGTTAAAAAAAAATAGCTGATATATTATAATGTGAACAACTTTTATGGATGGGCCATGTCACAGCATGTACCAACCGGAGGATTCAAATGGGTTGATATTCCCAACATTGACGTTCTCGAAATTCCTGATGATTCACCAATTGGTTACATATTCGAAGTCGACTTGGACTATTCTCAACATCTACATGATAAGCATAAGGACTTACCGTTTTGCTCTGAGCATGGATCACAACCAGGATAAAAATGAGAAATGCTTTTGGCAATATCACATTCTAAAGCTAAATATATTATACACTACCGAAATTAGAATACCAAAAAACTGAAGCAGGCTATCAGCGATCATGAGAAGAATCGGTATGAGAGTATGAATAAATCACCCATTGGTAAGACCATGGAAAAGTATAGCGACAACAAACTTTGGGTAAAGTGGGAAAGTCGCTATGGTGCCAAAGTTCTGATTGCAGCACCCAACTTCCATAGTACGAAGATATTTGTACCTCCGATGGAACGACGACCCATGTGCAAAAACGGAAAATTGAGGTAATGAGTAAAATGTTCTAAAAGCATGATCGTTTCTTGAGTAACAATGACACAATAATAGTTCTCTTTTTTGGAACGACAACGCCCTTTTTGCCAGTTATACTCGGACTTTGGCAGTGAAGGGATGTATCTAAAAAGCTACAAGGTCGCAAATGGTAAATATGTCATGTTACTGTCATTTCTTTTAGTAGAACAATGTGATAAAACGTTCATAAACTGTCTTAACTGACAATAAAATAGAAAATTTAGTGGAACAATGACGTAATTAAAGGTTGCTCCTTCCTTTTAGATTTTGGGGTGGGATATTATATTAAGTAAATGAAAAAAGTATTTACCCAAATAGCTAAAATGACAAAATGTCACTTTGAATAAAAAATACATTGTATAATACTAATAACTGTACAAAATTTAACTTACTAAACTTTAGAAAATTTTAAACATGATTTCGGGAAAATGCGCTTTTGCACTTAGGTCATTGTCCTACCGGAGGTGCAATTTAATGAGAATTAATTAATTAATTAATTGCTGTGGAAGTAAAGAGACTGAAAATGTATTCAATAGTTCGCCCTATATAGGAATGGTGGTTTTGGAAATTTCAAAAAAAGGCCTATACGATTTCCACTACAGTTTTATGCAGCGTGTGTTTGTAAAGTCATGTATACGGATATAGATTCTCTAATATATGAACTAGAAGAGAAAAATGCATCCGTTTATGGCTGAAAATATGGACAAATTTGATACAAGTTGTAATGAAGTCCCATGACCGCCCACTAATCCAATCACATCTAGACCCTATCAAACAAAATGTCCACATGAACTGATAAACTCTTCTCCAGAAAATACCAGTAGTGATCTACGTCTATATAAAATGAGCCGCCATAGCAGAAAGGTCAGTTATCGATCTAGAGCTATTCAGTTCAGAGACCAGTTTGTCTCCGTCAGTGAGTGAGGACCAGTATACCAGTCAAAGCCGTCAACCTGATAACAATCTGACCCAACTTCATGAAGTCCACCCCGCCCCATCCATCAGAGGAAAAATATAAAAATAAACATCGCACAAGATCTGTAGTCAGTTGCCTACCAGCATCTCGACTGAACACGTCGTTCTCCTAGTCCCTAGTCTTTCCGTGCTAGTTATAACTACAGCGTAACGTATGGACGTTATTCGTATTGGCCGTATTGATAACATTCGCACGCTTCACTCGACCTGCTTCTTTCCGTGTTGGTTATAACTGCAGCATCTGTACGTTATTCGTATTGCCGTAGTGATAGCATTCCCACGCATTAGGCTGGTCGTACACCGAGATGATAAATATCATAAAGATATTTATGTTTCAAACAGATATAAATCTCGTGGCAGTATATGTTCGCACATTGAGGAGATTTCTATTTGGAATGCAATATTCATAGTTAAAAATGGAGTCAAACAGTGATGACGATTCCAATAGTGTGGTATTATTTAAACCGTAAAAGGCGTATAAGTATAAGAAAATATTAGATGCACCCCTTTTATAAAGAAAACATTTTAAAAGTAGTCCTATAGTTGCGAGAGAGCTCGAATTAGACGACGAAAAATTCAAACTTTACTATAGGCTGAATAAAAATAACTTGTTTGATTTACTCAAGTTTATTTGTGAAAAAATTCAGAAAAAAGACACAAATTATCGGTTGTCAATACAATAAGAGAAATGGTATGTAAGTCATAAAAAATATATCCATTTAATGAGCTTAATTGTTGAAAAATTGAGGTCATTCAAATACTGAAATAAAAGGAGTTTTTCCAGTTACATTGTTCCTAAAATATGAACATGACTATCACCAGTCATTCCACTCATATCAGGAGACTGAACTGATGAGTCGGATCCAAGTGCAAAAGAAGACGAAGATAAATTATCCAACATCGAATTAGGTCTCGTCTGAGGAATGTTCCCTCTTCCAAAATATCGCCTATCAGATTCATAACTTTTGTCCTAAATAACTGATTGTCTTCATATTTTCTAATTTAGTTATTAGAAGAGCCTGGCTGATCAATATCCTCAGTTTCTGCAACATTTAAAACTTGTCTTCGGTATTTTCTTCAACCCTTAAATTTAATTTTAAATTCCCGGAGGTAGAGCAGTGACTGAGATATGGTATTAAAAATTCTAGCTTTTCCGTCAGGTAATAGGTTTAATGTTTTACTTAATGCCAGAACTCCTTGCTGAAGGCTTCATTGTCAATCAAAGCACTTGGCGGATTGACTTCCAATGGCCTTGACAATTTGTAACTGGGAAAAATAAGAGTTTTGTTTGTATTTCAGGTACTTGGCAACAGGATGTAGTTTTCGATGTTTATCTTTCCAATTCTATATAGGGGATTGTACAAAGCCCCCATATCTACCAGTACAGTTTTATTCAAATTGCATATCTCCAAATGTTCAAAGTCTATATTCTTTAATTTTACCAGGGGAAATTGAATAGAGCAGAATTATTTTCAATTTAACAATGAATTTTATAAATTTCAAGACGGTGTTCTAATGGGATCACCATTATCACCTTTGATGTCAGAGATATACATGAATAACCTTGAGCAACGAATATTAAAAACAGATACACCATATAAACATAAAATCAAGTTTTGGCGAAGATATGTAGATGACATTTTTTGTATATGGGAGGGTTCGGAAACAGAGCTATACAGTTTTTGGGAATGGTTAAATGAAGTAGACCAGAATATAAAATTCACAATGGAAAAAGAGATTGATAAATCTTTGACCTTTTTGGATTTAAGCGTATCACATACTAATAATAAAGTTACATTTGAAATATTTAGGAAACCCACTTATACTGATATAGTTATACCGTCCAGCTCAAGACATCCTGTGAACGCAAAGATGTCAGCTTTCCATGCAATGGTAGAGAGATTGTGTAGGGTACCCATGTCACCTGTAGCATTTAATAAACAGATCAATGTAATCACCACAATTGCAGTAAACAATGGTTATTCAAGCAATCTGATTTTTAAATTAATAAAAAATAAAAGTAAAGCAATTTCACTTAAACTCATAGCTCCAGGACTAATTAAGGATAATAATAAAAAGCCCTGGGTGAAATTACCTTTTTAGGGAAAATTAGCTATAAAATTATATCATTCATTTCGATAGAATTAGAAGTTAATGTTTTATTTTACAATAGATGTACCTTAAGGCACTTACTAGTTAATACAAAAGAAAAAACGAATAATTTGTATAAATCTGGGGTATATGAGATAATGTTGTGATGATTGTGACTGTAGCTATATTGGTTAGACTGGAAGAAATTTTAATACGATATATAAAGAACATGTGAGCTCGTTAAAACTAAATAAAAATAATTCGGCATCAGCTAAACATATGAGAGAATGCACACACTCTTGTAAAATAGATAATCTTAAAGTGTTACATGTAGAAAGTAAAGGTCGAAAACTAAATTTACTGGAAAATTTTGAATTCCAAAAGGCTTTAAGAAAAAACAAAAAGTTAATAAATGAATACATAGATCCTATACAGTCTAGCTTAGTAAAACTGTTTTTTGTAACAAATTAATAGCCCGATGTAGTTATGGTCATAACAATAGTTAGAAATGTGTACGTATGTGTGAGCACAGTTTAAGTACTTGATTAGGAACAATGTTAGTCCCGCAATTAAATAAATATTTTAGTATCACTTGTTTACTCCTCTGAGGATGATCCGAAAGGGATCGAAACAGCTGTCAGTGAATTTATAACGAGAAAAAATTGTTTTGTGAAATAAATGTAAAAACAAGAAGAATACTCTTTAATTTCTTTTAATAATGTTTCACAAATCGGTCACGAAAGATTCCATCAAATATATTTTCCCATTCAGTTGATCCTTCATTAGAGCAGGAAGTGTTTTATTCATGAACGGTAAATTGAATTGATTATCTTCTAAGTAATCACTTGTATCAAATTTATCAATATTTACAGACATAGACTCATACTGATCCATCCGTTGAATCATCTCTTGCCCAAGCGCAGCTTACATTGTGCTCATAACATTTTGAATAGACTTTCTCAATATTTTTATATAATTTTAAAAAGTTATAGCATTCTTGAATTTGTTCCTTATGCTCATCGAGAAAAGTGTTATTATATTCTCTTATTAACACCTCAATGCCCATCTTAACAGTCTCACATTCAAAAAGACAGTAACCAAATTCTCATGCAATTCTCTTTTTCCCACTTAGATTTTGTATAGAACATACCAATTTCTTATAAAAATTTTCCCTGCTTACTAGATTTTGGATAGAATATACTGTTCTTATAAAATTTTGTTTTACCACTATGTATTTGTAAACATTATAGGATATGTTTTCACCTAGAACTGATTTCAGAAAATGGTCCGCGGCTTCATTTTGGGTAAAGCTATAGCCTATAAGAAATATCCGTACAGCAAAAGGTCGCCCTATTCTATGTTCCTGGACATATGGATATCTAGAGTAATGAAGCAGCTGACGAGCTAGGTGAAAAAGGTTCTGAAATGGATAACTCTGCAGTACTATCATTTATTTGAGGATCCCATTCGAAACTTTGAAAAGACTGATTACCAGGGAAACCTGTGAAAATCAAGTCTCCTGTGGTTCAATAGAGTCACCCATATTTTTATAAAATTTCTTCTGCCTGTTAGATTTTGTATACAACATACTTTTACCAGATTTTTATACAATTTTCTTCTACTTATTAGATTTAATATAGAGCATACTGTTACCAAATTCTTATAAACTTTCATTTTTTTGCCATCTAGAACACCGCATTCTTTCATCAAAGCTTTAAATTTAACCCACTCTCAACCTTATAAGAAAATTCTCCAATATCTCAGCAGTTTCACGTGATCTGTTTTTAGATATGTATTCACCCAGCCCAGCTCAACACATGAAAAGCCCTGACAGCCAGAGCATATAAAGCAAACAACTGATAACACCAAGTTCCAAGCTGACAAGTAAACGATAGCATATTGTCGCTAAAGCTCTCATCTTCCAAGTATACGGACCTGCCCGACACAAGTATTATAATTCCAGGGGGCCATAGCATATAAATCAAACAACGGATAACACAAAACTCCAAGCTGGCATGTAAACGATCATGTCTATCTTAAGCATGTGTGTTAGAGCGAGTCAGATGTTGTGTGTTATAGTGAGATGGTTGACAAGTATGGTATTCATTAAAACTTCCTACTAGATTATGTGCACCGGCCGCACATAAAAGAAACTTCAAGCATCATCAAACTTAACCCTTTTCAAAATATTTGTTAATCCCAGACCGACAAATACAACGAATTGTAAGCAAAACCTGTAGACTTCCTCATTGACCAATCTCAATAACGTAATCTTTTTATTTAATATCAATAAGATAATTTCAAGCTATCATGTCCACCTTAAGTATGCACACAGATGTTTTGATACAGTCAGATGGTTGAAAATTATGGTATTCACTAAAGTTTCCTACTATATTATGCACACCCGCCACTCATAAAATAAACTTCGAGAACCACTAAATTTAACCTAATCTCAACCGCTACGTCCTGGCAAAAGGAAATATAAATTTACCTGCTAAATCATGCCATTACACCTGACAACCAAAAATTATTCTTTTACTGCTCCCCTACAATTTCAATTACTTAATATCATAAAACTATCTTCTATCATCAAAGCTTTTAATTTAACCCACTCTCAACCTAAAACCAACATGTATATAGCCCACTGTACTCATAGCATATATAGCAAACAACTGATAATACCAAGTTCCTCCAAGCAGGTAAGTATATGATCGCGTCCACCTCAAGCATATGTGGTAGAGAGAGACAGATGATGTGCTAAAGCGAGATAATTGCAAAAGTAAATTTGGACTTCCGTAAGAAATGAAATGGGATTTTGCTGTCCATCAGGTTTTACTTCACCCATATGACTTCCACTACTCATCTAAGTCCCCATATCATACTATATTAATATCATAGCAATATCTTCCTGCGAAGGTTTAAATTGGTAAGATTTTATATTTTCTATAAGGTGTAGCTACGCAAACCACTTTCGGGCTACGCTAAAAAGCTACTCTAGAAAGATTTCAAGTGGCAACATTGACCGTGCCATTACACTTAATAATAAAAAAATTGTTGATAAGGATTTTACTACACCCATACAACTACCACTACTCATCTAAGAAATTCCTCAAATCAACATATCATACCTTCTTTTCTTAAAACCTTAAATCCTTCTCAATATTACGATAGCATTACACATCGATTCAACATTTTTTAAAATTTCAGTTACATTTAAGCTTTGGATTATGAAGTCGTGAGAATACTTTGCTCCAATCAAATAAAAACATATACCTCCAATCCATTGTACAACATACATCGAATCAATCGCTCATACCAAAATCCAAGCCGTGAAACAGAAATCTATTTGTGTGCGTTTTTGATTCCGCTTTCTAAAATGTTCTATATTGACACTTATGGAAAACTGGAAACATTGATTTTATATATGCTATAGAGCCTAACTTACTATCTATAGAACAAAAGAGTCTTTTAGTAATTTACAGCTAAGTTCCTTACCTTCCCAAAGGCTACATTTACTATATACCTTACTTTACATAATAATAAAATGTTTTGATTAAAAAGTAACCTTACCATTTTACGCTCACTGACTCTCAGCTGAATGTGTGTCTATGTGCAGCCTGAGTCCGAATCTTTAGGCAGCTACATTCGATATCATCAGCCCACGGCATGATTACTCAGCATAGAGTTCTCGATTGAGGAATCGTAGTCATTTGGTTAAGATAAATTTTTTTAAATAATTTTGTTAGGAAAGGTATAAACATTTTATTTTGGTTCGGAAGATAAGAAAGTAGGCTTAAGTTTATCATAACACCACATTTCCGTATGAATGGTAGTTTAGGGCGAAGGAGCTATTCAAATCAAAATTTTTTCTGTTTTACATAAGATCACTGCAAATATGTTAGAATGTTAGGACTCCGCTGGTTAGGACTCCGCTGGGGCTCTCATGTACTAGTGAGGGAATCTGTTAAAAGGCTTGTGAAGTATTTTTGAGGGTTTTGCTTATGCCAATCATGAAAGCTTTTATTGTAATTCACAATATTCTTGCTAATACACCTCAGCTCCACACATACATATCCAGCCAAATATCCACACCCCTTATCAGTAAAGTGACTCCACCCAGCCATTAAAGATCTCAGCTAGCAAGTTATAAGCCCCATTCAAAAACAAGCCTGATAATTCCCAGGCAACCATACTATACTCATAGTATATAAAGCAGACAACCAAGCTCCAAGCTGGCATGTATATGACCACGTTCACTCAACATTTGTGCTGGATAGAGACAGATGTTGTGAGAGAGCGAGATGGTTTCAAAGTACGATATTCACTAAAGCTTCCTAATGTGTTAGAGTGAGATATATTACAGCACACCGCTACTCATCCAAGACTAAATTAATATATCATACCACCTTCTTTCATCAAAACATTTAGTTTAATCCACTCACAACCAACCTAATGGTAAGATTTAAAAATAAGTGAATCACACTACCCACTCTCAACCATCGCACGGCCTTCACCAAGGCTTCTATGTCCTACTAGAATTATGTCAGAGCTTTTTATCTTATAGTACCACGGTCTTCACTATTGCATTTGGAGAATTATCAACTGTTTCTTCCTTTCTGATCGGATGATGATACTTTAGAGGATATAAATATGAAGCGGCATTGCTGATAACATTTTTACTGAGCGGAAGACTTTCCAATAGACACAAAAAAATCGCTCAACTTGTTTACTTTTCTCGGCTGTGCGAGGTTGTTTGATATAAAATTACCAGTCATGCCATTACAATTGAAGACTAAAAATTTTCTAACAAAGCTGCACTTATACAATTTTCATTACTCACCTAATTCGCCACAACATCCAACATTAATATTATAGCTCATCAAAGCTTTTAATTTAACCAATTCTCAACTTAATGTTTACAAAAATAGCCTCGTCTTGAATTATTAGTAATATGAATTACATCAGAAAAGGTATGATCGCTAATATCACGGAAGCAATAGCCCGTAGAGGATTTCTGATAAGACTTTTCAGTACACGCACACCCATGCACCGAGAATTTTCTAGGCTTTGATTTCCATTTTTACAATCCCAAGCAGCCGTGACATATTTTTAGATATCGAATATAATGATCACTCTTGTTTATAAAAGATATATACAGTCCACAACTTACGTTATAGGTGCTGTTGATTTTTTATCAGCAAAAGAAATTTTCAATTATAACTACTCATCTAAGACAAAATATTAGTTATTGTTTTTTCAGTTGAAGAATTGGGAATCTTTCATAAATTTGTTTACTTGCTCGGGTGTGTGCGAATTTTGTTTACATTATTCGACTGGGATTTTGTTTACATTATTCGGCTGTACGAATTTGTTTACATTACTCGGCTGTCCGAATATATCTATGCATGGAATCAAATTATAAGCATTACACCTGAAGAACAGAATTAGGCAAAGTCAACATATCTACCTACATTCACCTCAACCAAGTTCGCCTGATCCATTTTTTAGATATATCATCAGATGGTGCCATCTTGTTAATAAAAGACTCCTAATATCATCAAAGCTTTAATCCACAACTTAGGTTATAGTTGTTGTTGCTTTTGATTTTTTTTCAGCTACTAATATTATTTACACCAAGAAGGTAAGATCACTAATATCTCGAACTGTAGAGGATTTCCGATGAAAATTTTACCCCCTATTACTGGCATGAACAAAAATATCCTAGCAATTATTACTAATATTAATTAGTGCGAATTTTGTTTCCATTATTGGATTTTTTTACATTACTCAGCTGCGATTTTGTTTACACTATTCAGCTATGTAAATTTGATTATCGGCCTGAAGATGGACATATGTATCCATGTCAACATACTTACCCACATTGGTTGTTGTTGTTGGCTTCAGTATCGTTCTAAAAGAAAACTTCTAGATGATGTCAAATTTTCAGTACAAAAGCGGACTTCAGCCCCTCCCTTACCCACTCCATTCCCCTCCCACCCATTCCCCCTCCATCTTAGCCACAGTGATCCAAAACTCCCAAAAAAAAATTTGGAAAAAAGTTGCCATTTTTTGTATAGGAAAAAGTAGTCCAGAACTGTCCTAGCGGAACTACTAATTCCATAAGATAAATAAAAAATAAAAGTTCTGACATTACCTGTATCAGACATCTCTTTTGCTACTTCACTCGAAGCTTTATCTCTTTTGCTGTATTCTGATAAAGTAAAATTCCACAAACAACTGTGTCTTTCAATTGCATCTATAAACCTTATATTAAAGCGGGGTCGGTGTTTTTTTCATTTTTGCAGTATTTCGAAATTAACGATAGATCCACTTCTGTTGAGGAAAGTTGAATATATACTGAATTAGGTAAAGGCTTCTTGTGAATTACGCTAAGCGACACACATGCTAGTGTCGCTTGAAGATATTCTCTTATGATGTTTGTCTCTGATTCTTTGGTATGCGAGTACAGAAGATACGTCAATGAATTTTACATGATATAATTCGAATCCAATCTCTTTGTGATAAAAGTCTATTTGTGAAATAAATCTCCTTGTGATATTTATCACCTCGGTGTGCGACCAGCCATATTCTAGAAATACAATACTACGGTCATCAGAGTTCATCAGCTCAAATTTCAATTTATTCTGATATCTTATAATAGAATAGAATGAAATTTGAGCTGATGAACGCTGATGGCCGTCGCATGGTGTTTCCCGCTTTACCCAACCTGCTTCTTTCCGTGTTGGTTATAACTACAGCAGCCGTACGCTATTCGTATCTGTCGTAGTGATAGCATTCGCACGCTACTCCACCCGTTTCTTTCCGTATTGGTTGTAACTACAGCATCCGTACGTTATTCGAATTGGCCGTAGTGATAGCATTCACACGCATCACTCAACCCGCGTTTTTCCGTGCTGGTTATAATTATAGCATCCGTACGTAATTCGTATTGGCCGTAGGCGATACATTCACACGATACTTCTCTCTGTGGTTAAACACACCAGTGTTAGGAATATAAGTAACGAACCTCCGTACAAATAACGAAGTACAAGAATTAAATGTTCCAGTGTAGTAGTAATAATAAAGTAGGTGACAGAGCTGAGTATAAGTAATACATTTCAATAGTTGAATATACTAGTATAGTAACATTATTAGCATCAGTAACCTGATAACATACAAGATATGGATTGCAGAGTTCAGAATACTAGAGTAATAATGATGCTAGTAATAACAAAATAAGAATAAGGAAATTCAAGAGTTCAACTAGGATAGAGTTACACGTTTAACTTTGTACCACATAAAATAATAAGTGAATAAAATTACGGTTGATATTGAAAGTGTTCTAAATAATTTCCCCAACGTCGTGGAACTATTGCCCCGGACTTCTTCTGACTACCCGTTGAATTCACGCACTCGACGTTACAAAATGATTACCCAGAATGTAATCAATTCAATTTATGGTTCATTAATATAAAGAATCCTGGGCTAAGAGTGATGAGCTGACTGGGAATATCATGTGTAAATTTGTAGGCTTGTGCTCGTAAATGTTCAGTCTGCGTACAAACGATGGTAAAACTACAAAGAAAGCTAAAAGAATAAGGACGAATGTAGTCCAGAGGCGTATCATATTCCAAGACTGTGCCGAATGCTTGAATAACAAACGAGTATTAACCGCAACTCAGAGCTGCATACGAGCACATAACCATAACGTCTACACGGTCAATCAAAAGAAGTGGCATATTATGAGTGGAACAATGGATAATCTACCATAGGGGCATTACTCTATTTTATCAGAGCAACAAGCAACAACTCCAGAAAATATCTAACTCTAGTTTAAATAAAAAATGTATTATGGTAAAAGTGTCGTTTATTTGAGTTTTCGTTTTAATTGCATTATAACAACATCTACAATTGTATAAAGATAGTATTATAATTATAATTTATTTTATATTTTTATATTTTTAATTGTATTACAGTTATAGTTGTTTTTTCAAGGAATTATAAAACATCTTAGAATTGTATTTTGATGAAAATCCTAACCATTTAACGTAAGCTCTTCTTTAAAAATTTGTCCACAAGATATAGGTTTGGGTGTTTAAGGTTCAGCAGCTACTTAGGTTAGATTTGATTGATAATCTTCTAACCGATATGTGATAGGATTTGTGTGTTTGAACTTTAATAATTCTAAAAATGTCACCTGGGGCCGGATTCTGTAACATGGAGAATTTGGGAATTTGGGAGATGAGAATTGCGTTTTCTTAGAATTCTTAATTCCCTAATTCTCCATGCCCAATTCTCTAATATGGTTGGAAAATTAGGGAAAACGTACGAAATGTGAAAAAGTGCGAATCGCCTGGGACGATTAAGGGTATCAATTTTTGTTGTAGAGGGTTGAACTTTTTTTCATATGTGAGGTACATCTGTCTACTACCTTCCACTGTCGAAATAAATTTAAATTTCTTTTTTGTTGGGGTAGTTTTTGAGGGATGTAGGAGGGTAGGTTTTCTCGAGTTTTTCCGGGATAACGAGAGAATGGAGAGTAGAAGGAGAATGTATGTGGTATAAAAAAAAATGGGAGCTCAGAGCGAACAAGATAGGTTTAGGAAAAGGGGCGGGGAGAGTGCGGGGTAGAAATGGGAGCTGATTAAGGGAAATTTAAAAAAATTATATCAATATCAGGAGCTACAATAATTCGCAGGGGTAACCTCAGGATCTCTAAGCCCAAAAAAAAGTAAGAATTCACTTTGGTAAATAGGCATGCATGGGTATTATAGGCTATATTTTATTTCGATTAACGGTAATTTGCAGATTTGAGCGACCTCGGCGGTAAATTTTGCTATCGCAATATTCACGGGCGCATAACTCTATGTGGGAGGGCTGTAGAGTATTGGAATTTTTTCGATAGATTAAGGGTTTAGAGTACAAAAATATAGGTGAACAATTTTGGGGGCAGGTTTTTTTTGAGGGTTGGGAGTCGCCCCACCCCTCATAGAGGGTTGCTCAAACTACGTCATGTTTAGTACCAAATTAAAGAGGGAAGAGAGGGTAATCGAGTGGTGTAGTTTGTCTTTGATTGCTTTAACGTGATAGCTGACTTTTGACCGCCGAAAAACTATTTTTTTACAATACGGTCCTATACACCCCAGTTTCCATATTTTGCATATATTTCTTCCGTTCTTTGTTTCACATCCATTAGTACTCCGTTGTGAATGATGAAATGAAATGTGTCAATTTTTGTACCAAAACCGGCCAATTTTTCACCTTAAAAAGGACTGCTACATTTCTTTTACAGTTATTTCCAAACCGGTTTATCGGATTCAGAAATTATTTACATATTTAATTAGGGGACAAAATGTAGATGCGATTTCATCCTACACACAAGCTTTAACGTGTATATTTAAAAATTTTACAGAATCTCTTCTATACTGGACGACGACCAAATTGATCATTTTCACATGATTTATAATTTTTAGCGGGTACTTTGAGAGACAAAATCCTTGTTCCTCTGTTAGTATTGCATGGATTTCCATAATTTGTTTTTTACAATATAGCCAGGGCACACAGTGAATATATAACTCAATTTGAAATTCCTAGGTACCTAGATACCTTCACAAAACGCAACAAAAGCAGACAATACAATTTTTCCACTTACTTTTCCACTTGCAAAACCGCGGAGAATTAACAAGTGGAATGCAGAATTTGGGAATTCCGCACCTCTCAAATTCGCTCTCAGTTCAAAATTTTTCGTCTTACTTTCACTTCTCAAATTCTCCGGTGTTCGCTTGTGGAAAAGTAAGACGAAAAATTCTCAACTGAGAGGATTTGAGAAGCGAGTACAGAATTCCCGAATTTTTCGTCTTACTTACACTTCTCAAATTCTCCGGTGTTTGCTTGTGGAAAAGTAAGACGAAAAATTTTCAATTGAGAGAGAATTTGAGAGGTGAGTACGGAATTCTCGAATTCTCCATTCCACTTGTTAATATTCCGGTGTTTGCTTGTGGAAAAGTAAGACGAAAAGTAAGTAGAGAATTCCCAAATTCTCCATTCCACTTGTTAATTCTCCGGTGTTTTAGAAGTGGAAAAGTAAGTGGAAAAATTGTATTGTCTGCTTTTTTTGCATTTTGTGAAGGTATCTAGGTACCTAGGAATTTAAAATTAAGTTATGTATTCACTGCGTATCCTGGCTATATTGTAAAAAACAAATTATGGAAATCCATGCAATACTAACAGAGGAACAAGGATTTTGTCTCTCAAAGTACCCGCTAAAAATTACAAATCACGCGAAATTGATCAATTTGGTCGTCGTCCAGTACAGAAGAGATGCTGTAAAAGTTTTAAATATACACGGTAAAGCTTGTGTGTAAGATGAAATCGCATCTACATTTTGTCCACTAATGAAATATGTAAATACTTTTGGAATCCGATAAACCGTTTTGGAAATAACTGTAAGAGAAGTGTAACAGTACTTTTTAAGGTGAAAAATTGGCCGTTTTTGGTACAAAAATTGACATATTTTCATCTCATCATTGCGAAGAACTGGTAAGTCTTGGAAATTTACTTCCCACGGCATAAATGTTCACAACGGAGTACTAATGGATGTGAAACAAAGAACAGAAGAAATATATGCAAAATATGGAAACTTGTGTGTATATGACCGTAGTGTAAAAAAAGCGTTTTTCGGCGGTCAAAAGTCAGCTATCACGTAAAAACGATCAAGGACAAACTACACCACTCGATTACCCTCTCCTCCCTCTTTAATTTGGTGCCAAATATGGCGTACTTTGAGCAACCCCCTTGAGGGATGGTACGACCCCCAACCCCCAAAACACCCTGCCCCAAAAATTTTTCACCTATATTTTTGTACTCTAAACCCTTAATCTAAAAAAAAAACTCCAATACTCTACAGCCCTCCCACATAAAGTTAGCCGCCCGTGAATATTGCGATAGCAAAATTTACCGCCGAGGCCGCTCATATCTGCAAATTACCGTTAATCGAAATAAAATATAGCCTATAATACCCATGTATGCCTATTTACCAAAGTGAATTCTTACTTTTTTTATTGGGCTTAGAGATCCTGAGCTTACCCCTGCGAATTGTTGCAGCTCCTGATATTGTCTTAATTTTTATTAAATTTCCCTTAATCAGTTCCCATTTCTACCCCGCACTCTCCCCGCCCCTTTTCCTAAACCTATCTTGTTCGCTCTAAGCTCCCATTTTTTTTTATACCACATACATTCTCCTTCTACTCTCCATTCTCTCGTTATCCCGGAAAAACTCGAGAAAACCTACCCTCCTACATCCCTCAAAAACTACCCCAACAAAAAAGAAATTTAAATTTATTTCGACAGTGGAAGGTAACGGGCAGATGTACCTCACATTTGAAAAAAAGTTCAACCCTCTACAACGAAAATTGATACCCTTAATCGTCCCAGGCGATTCGCACTTTTCACATTTCTTACGTTTTCCCTACTTCTCCAAACCATGTTAGTGAATTGGGAATGGAGAATTAGGGAATTAAGAATTCTAAGAAAACGCAATTCACATCTCCCAAATTCCCAAATTCTCCGTGCTACAGAATCCGTCCCCTGTTTAGTTTACTGGGTAGCCTTTCTCAAATACATGCTTGTATTTGCTGAGGCGTATAAAATCGCCAACTTAAGATTTTGCGGCAATAACAGTTTTCTTGTCGTTGCATGTAGTTAAAAGCAGTTGTTTCTCATTGGATACTGTTACGTGCAACAAAAAGAAACAAGTGACATGTATTGAAAATGAAGAGTAAACAAGTAAAAAAGCTAGAATTGGTCTAAGACCAATTCTTAGGATACCCTAGATGAATGCCCGTATTAAATTTCGTATGGTCACCGATCTATTCAAGTATTGATTTTGAAGTTGTTTTTCGCATATATTTCTAGAACGGTTTGTCGCACAGACAAAATGATTATAAACAATTTTATAGGATTTCGTATTCTGCAGAAGTTTTTAGTACCATAAAAATGTCTTGGACTGATCGTTTTCAAAGTATACGTAAAAAACCGAAATTTTTATATGGCAACACCAAGAAAGAGTTGCCCGATTTAGTCCATTTTTGACATTTTATTTCCTAATGTAGTAAAAACATCATGTGCGAAATTTCAGCTCTCTACGTCGACGCGTTCTCAGGCAGTGACCAAATATATAGCGGAAAACGAAATTTTTATATGGCAACCCCACGAAGGAGTTGCCCGATTTGGCTCATTTTCGAACTTAATTTTACTTTTTTTTTTTAAAGTCTGCGTACAAAATTTCAGCTCTCTACGTGTTCGCGTTCTCAAGTTATCGTGCGCACAGACGGACGGACGGACGGACGGACGGACGGACGGACGGACGGACGGACGGACGGACAGACGGACGGACGGACGGACATGCAAAAATCGAAATAACTTTTAATATTATGAATGGGTGTCCAATCCATTTTGCTCTACCATCATTATTTCGGGGTGTTACAAACGGAATGACAAACTTAGTATACCCCTATGATTTCATCTAGGGTATAACAACTTAAGGTTCGGAGAATCCATGAATCATGAATGGAATCTTTGGGATGGTTCTAGAATGGAATCTTCGAGAAAGCTCTTGAGAGTTTGTAGAGTATAAATATAGCAGTTGCCACCACCATATCATGAGTCGTGTCTTAGACGTTGCAGTGTTAACAAGCGAAAGTAATAAACGGGCGAAAGTGCTGTAATTGAATTGCGATAATTAAAAGAACAGTATTAGCGATAATTAAAGTTGAGTTGATTAATTGAAGGTTTGTGAATTACGTATAAGATCAGAAGTGAAATAAAGAACTTGTATATTAAAAATTTGATATTGCGTTTTTAAATAACGAACCAAAAAGCCACGCTCGCAGCAACTGGTGTCAGACGTGGGATAAATTGGCGAAATAAAGTGATGGCAATTGACTTAAAAATTCAAAGTGTGATCAATTTTGTGAAATTGTGTTCAATCTTGAAAGTTCTGGAAAATAATTTGTATTCAACTGTAGGTGAATTATTACAGTAATGGGGCGCGAAGTCGAAGAGCTTCGAATACAGGTATTGAAAGTGGAGTTAGGGAACCGGCCATTAAAAATGACAGGTGCAAAGAATGTTCTCGTCGAGTAACTGAGACAAGCTTTGATAGAAGAAGGACATAATTCTGAGACATTTGTTTTCGAAGTTAGCGTGGAAGAGCCTGAAGCGGAAGTAGAGTCTTCGATGAAAATGGAACAGCTTTTGAGTTCTTTAATGAGCAAAATGGAAGCACGTTTTGATAAACAAAAGAATTCTCTCGAGGAACACAGGAAATCTATGTCAACCCGTCTGGACGAACAAAGGGATGCTTTTGAGGAACAAAAGAATGCTTTTGAGGAACAAAAGAAAGATTTTGAGGAACAAAAGAAAGATTTTGAGGAACAAAAGAATTCTCTGGAATCCCGATGGGATGAACAAAAGAATTCTCTGCAGAATTGTCTTGAAACTTGTTTGGAGGAACAGAAGAATTTGAGTGCAAATAACGAAGTACAAGAATTAAATGTTCCAGTGTAGTAGTAATAATAAAGTAGGTGACAGAGCCGAGTATAAGTAATACATTTCAATAGTTGAATATACTAGTATAGTAACATTAGTAGCATCAGTAACCTGATAACACACAAGATATGGATTGCAGAGTCAAGAATACTAGAGTAATAATGATGCTAGTAATAACAAAATAAGAATAAGGAAATTCAAGAGTTCAACTAGGATAGAGTTACACGTGTAACTTTGTACCACATAATATAATAAGTGAATAAAATTAAGGTTGATATTGAAAGTGTTCTAAATAGTATCCCCAACGTCGTGGAACTATTGCCCCGGACTTCTTCTGACTACCCGTTGAATTCACGCACTCGACGTTACAAAATGATTACCCAGAATGTAATCAATTCAATTTATGGTTCATTAATATAAAGAATCCTGGGCTAAGAGTGATGAGCTGACTGGGAATATCATGAGTAAATTTGTAGGCTTGTGCTCGCAAATGTTCAGTCTGCGTACAAACGATGGTAAAACTACAAAGAAAGCTAAAAGAATAAGGACGAATGTAGTCCAGAGGCGTATCATATTCCAAGACTGTGCCGAATGCTTGAATAACAAACGAGTATTAACCGCAACTCAGAGCTGCATACGAGCACATAACCATAACGTCTACACGGTCAATCAAAAGAAGTGGCATATTATAAGTGGAACAATGGATAATCTACCATAGGGGCATTACTCTATTTTATCAGAGCAACAAGCAACAACTCCAGAAAATATCTAACTCTAGTTTAAATAAAAAATGTATTATGGTAAAAGTGTCGTTTATTTGAGTTTTCGTTTTAATTACATTATAACAACATGTACAATTGTTGAATAAAGATAGTATTATAATTATAATTTATTTTAATTGTAAACAACTTAAGGTTCGGAGAATCGATGAATCTTGAATGGAATATTTGGGATGGTTCTAGAATGGAACCTTCAAGAAAGCTCTTGAGAGTTTGTAGAGTATAAATATGGCAGTTGCCACCACCATATCATGAGTCGTGTCTTAGACGTTGCAGTGTTAACAAGCGAAAGTAATAAACGGGCGAAAGTGCTGTAATTGGATTGCGATAATTAAAAGAACAGTATTAGCGATAATTAAAGTTGAGTTGATTGTATATTAAAAATTTAATATTGTGTTTTTAAATAACGAACCAAAAAGCCACGCTCGTAACAACTGGTGTCAGAAGTTGGATAAATTGGCGAAATAAAGTGATGGCAATTGACTTAAAAATTCAAAGTGTGATCAATTTTGTGAAATTGTGTTCAATCTTGAAAGTTCTGGAAAATAATTTATATTCAACTGTAGGTGAATTACTACAGTAATGGGGCGCAAAGTCGAAGAGCTTCGAATACAGGATTTGAAAGTGGAGTTAGGGAAACGGTCATTAAAAATGACAGGTGCAAAGAATGTTCTCGTCGAATAACTGAGACATGCTTTGATAGAAGAAGGACATAATTCTGAGACATTTGTTTTCGAAGATAGCTTGGAAGAGCCTGAAGCGGAAGTAGAGTCTGCGATGAAAATGGAACAGCTTTTGAGTACTTTAATGAGCAAAATAGAAGCACGTTTTGATAAACAAACGAATTCTCTCTAGGAACACAGGAAATCTATGTCAACCCGTCTGGACGAGCAAAAGAATGTTTTTGAGGAAAAAAAGAATGCTTTTGAGGAACAAGAGAATGCTTTTGAGGAAAAAAAGAAAGATTTTGAGGAACTAAAGAATTCTCTGGAATCCGGATGGGATGAACAAAAGAATTCTCTGCAGAATTGTCTTGAAACTTGTTTGGAGGAACAGAAGAATTTTCTGAAAGGTTCATTAGACGAACAAGATGTGAAAATTGAAGAAATCCAGCAGGAAGTGTTGGAAGTTCGACAGCAAGTATCGGGTGTCCAACAAAATGTCACGGAACAGCTTGTTAACTTTTAAGCATATCTGAAAAGAATAAAGAATCGTCAGCCTCTAAACGTAGCAGCTGAAATAACTGGCGTGGGTAGAATGAAACCTCCAATATTTGATGGACAAAATTCGTGGCATATCTCCAAGTGACAATTCATATTCATATTCATATTCATTTATTAAGCAAATTAAGTACACAAGATGTAAATCTTAAATAGTACTTCATATAAACTAATCAAGCTACTCGGAAATCAATAAAGAAAGAAAAAAAAATTAAAGTAAAAAACCTAATTTTTAGAAAGTGCCTACTATAACTAAGAAAAAGTAAAGACAAGCAACATATATATTGAGGAGGCAAAAGAAAATTGAAACTAAATAAAAACGATATTAATAACAAAAATTATAAAAAGAGAAAAAAAAATAGAAAAAAGAAATAAGAAATAAGTAAATAAGAGAATCTTGCACAGTTAATCCCAACATCCCATAGCACTCAAAGTATACAATCATCCAAATACCTTTTGAGTTCGTTGACAGAAGCCACACACTGCGTATTGTGAGGGAGGGAATTCCATAGACGAACAATTTGGACAAAGTAAGATCCCTCATAAGTCAATGTACTAAAACGCGGTATACGTAAGCTCATTCCTCTCGTAGAATGCAGAAATTCTATTTTTTCATAAAGATACATGGGCTTCCTAGTCTGTATTAAATTGAATAGGAAGATTAATGCCCTGCGTTTTAAATAAGTTTGAATTGAGCATTCCAGTAACGAGTCCCTGACTGGAGTAATATGGGCAGATCTGCGCAGGTTAAAAATGAATCGTAAACAATCATTAAAAGCAACTTCCATTTTACGTTTGCACAGGGAATCAAGCTTAGGGTAAATTAGACTGCCGTAAGTAAAATGAGGCAACAAGAGCGTCTTAACCAATCTCAAACGTGAATTTGTTGGTAAAATACTAGCAAATAGCCAAAGTCTTCGCAAGCCATCATAAATTTTACCCAACATACCCTTAACATGATCACAACATTTCAGGCGACTGTTGAACTTCACTCCCAGATTAGCTACCGAGTCAACAAAAGGTAACATGACGTTATTGAGAATAACTGAGGGTACATCATCGAAATCAGGAGGTGAGCTGCACAACACCAAACACTGCGATTTATTAGGATTGAGAGAAAGCTTATTATCAATTGACCATCTGTGAATTGCAGCGAGATCATCATTGATTCTACAAATACAATCCTCAATCAACCCAAGAGGTTTGCTCAAGTACAATTGAACATCATCGGCATATAGATGTAACTGTACATTATGTACGATATCACCGATATCATTAATGTACAGACTAAATAGGAGAGGTCCTAATACAGATCCTTGTGGGACACCCTGAAACAAAGGTAAGAAGGAGGAGAGAATACCATTAACGTTTACTTGTTGAAAACGGTTTGTGAGGAAACTACTTATTAACTTGACCGCAGAAGAAGAAAAGCAATAGTTAACATACAATTTACGGAGTAGTGTAGAGTACACAACGCTATCAAAAGCTTGAGAAAAATCCAATAAGACAAGCACGCCAATTTCGCCGGCATCAAGAGCGAAAAGGAGATCATTAGATACCTTTAGCAAGGCAGTCTCACAACTGTGCATTGCACGGAAACCAGATTGATATCTCGTGAGCAGATTATTTTGATCTAAGAACTCCTGAATTTGGTAACAAATAAGTTTTTCCAAGACCTTCTCTAGGAAGCTAAGAATGCTAATAGGTCTGAAGTCAGACAAGCTGACAGGGGAAGTTTTCTTAGGTACAGGTATGACCCTAGCAACTTTCCAAATGTCAGGGAAACAGGAGGAAGACAAACAAGTATTCATAATATGCAATATATATGTGGATATGTACGGAAACGAAACAAAAGCTTTACAAAGCGGGGATTGAGTTCATCAAAACCGACAGCACAGGACTTTACACAAAAGATAGCTTTGTAAAGCTCATCATGCTCGACGCTCCGGAAAGACAAACAATTCATGTCTTGCTAGCGCAAGGGATAGCTCTCAATACACGCGGGCTTAACAGCGGTACCAGAACATGTTGTAAAATGCTTGTTAAAGGCCTCAGGTTCAAATGATCTTTCAGGACTCAAGCCAGGGCAAATACCAGCTTTCCTCAGGTTACTCCATAAAACTCTGGGAGGCAGGTTAGGGTCAAATTTATGGCTATAATATAGACGCTTTGCTAACCGAATCTCAGAAGTTACCTTGTTCCTAGCGCATTTGAATAGAGATCGAGCATATTCAGTTCTAAGCCGCCTCCATTGACGATATAAGAATTCTCTTTCGACTATTAGAGCACGAATTGTGTGACTAAACCAGGGAGAGCTACTAGCACTCACACGCTTGACTTTAAGGGGAACATATTTATTATACATTCAATATGTCAACCTTACCTTGAACAGAAGGACAGACATAGATATCAGTCCATGTAAGGGACAGGCATTCATTAGTCAAGCTAAACAAGTCGATATGCTTGAAATCTCGATAATAAAATTGCTTCAGCTGATTAGAGTTATCAAACGAAGCATTATAAGTCACGAATAGCATATCATGATCAATTATGCTCGGAGGGCTAATCTGATTATGGAATAATACTTTTTCTTTATCCGTAGTCATAAAGAGATCCAGTTGTGAAGGATTAGTACAACAAAAGTACGTGGGAAGAGAATTCACAACATTGAGGTGAAGACCTTGAATTACAGATCGAAAGCTTTCAGTGGAAATATTACTGTGAAGCAAATTTACATTGAAGTCACCTCCAATAATAACATTGCTATAGCGATGCGCAATACGGGAAATGGAAGTAGAAAGTTCATCTGCACATTCATCAACAAAATTACCATTAGGACGATATACAGCACATAATACACACCTCTCTAGACCCACCTCAACCTCCACACATAAATACTCGATAGCACCACTTGAGGAAAATTCGATAATTTTAGATTTAAAAGAATCTTTCAAATAAATGGCAACACCACCACCCCTCTGGCCCTTGCGGTCATTACGTAGAATTCGAGACATCTTCAGAGGTAAATGGATGGAATAATGAAGACAAAGCTATAGCTCTGGTGTTAGTACTTCGAGGTCCTGCGTCAGAACTCTTACAATCTGTACCGATTGAAACTCAACGTCATTACACTTCATTAGTACAGGCGGTTAAACTACGTTATGGAGATGAACACATGCAGCAAGTATATCGCCGACAATTACGCAGTAGGATTCAGAAACATACCTTCACTTCAATAACTGCAGGCTGATGTGGAAAGCTTAGCGCATCTTTCATACTCCAGCGTAAATGAGGATTTTCTTAATGAAGTGGCGACGGAGGTATTTGTGAACGCTATTGCAGATCAAAGTTTCCAACAAGCGTTAAGGATAGCAGGAAAGAAATCAACAGCAGAAGTACTAGCCTATGCATTAGCGGCTTCACACGCCAGACGAGTTTCACGGAGTGCAGTACGAGTAAAAGAAATTTCAGTGGAAGAATGTACTTGTAACAGAGTGCAATAATCACAGAGTCCGCCTTCACGTAGGTTTCTTTGATGCTGGAATTCTAATAGACCCAGACACCTTCAAAAAGACTGCAGAAAACATCTCCGAGTGGAATCGCCAGAAGTAGAGGGGAAAGAAGAATGCCAAAGTTGTCGAGCCAGGGAACATGCTATTCGTGGAGAGACTAGATATCAAGCAGCGACTAGTCGCATCACCTCTCCTGTTGAACAGTCAGAAAACATGTAAAAACCAACTTCGTGAGGCAGAAGTTGGTTGGCGCGGTCACTATCGACACTGGATCGAGATCAATTATTAGAGCAGATCTTGCCAAGGATAAATGGCTTCACAATACCAACAAATATGTACTAAGAACAGCAAATGGAGCAGCAGCACAGGTTTTTGGAGAAATAACTCTAGGTGTTCAACTAGGCGAACTACTATTTCCTCACTCTTTCTTGGTTCCAAATATAATGTATGAATGTGTTCTTGGAATAGACTTCATGACCACATATAAAATAAATCTGGATGGCGGAGAACGGATTCTCAAATATGGGAACATAGAAATTCCTATTTGGCTAGGAGTAGGAGCAGATTATTCCGCAAAAGTAAGGACGATAGTCTGCGAAAATATTACTCTCACGTCATGCTCCGAGACGCTAATATGGACAACGCTTACTGCTGACCTCGGGACTTGCCAATTCTATCTGGTGGAACCTAACCCCACAAAAGTTACATCGAGCATTATAGTTGGCAAGACTTTAGTGAAGGCAGAAAGTGCAACATTAATTCCAGTCAGAGTGCTCAACACATCCGAAAATGAGGTACAACTAAAAGAGGGTGCTATAATTGGAAATTGTGAACCCGTTTACCAGATAGTCAATTTGTATAATGGTAGTAATGTCAAGGAGACAAAACCTATACCCGCTACTACCCAACAGGTTCAGAAACTTCTTTCGTCCAGTGCCTTAAATGAACAAAAATACAACGATGCGAAAGAGGTGATCGATGAATTTTCGGAATTATTTGCAATGAATGATGATGATTACGGTAAAACCAACCTTGTCCAGCATCGGATCGATACAGGGGATTCCAGATCCATTCGACAGACACCACGAAGATTTCCATTAGCCAAACAACCAGAAGCTGCAGATATGATGAACTCCATGAAGAAACAAGGCATAATAGAGGAATCTAAGATCCCTGGGACATCGCCAGTTGTTCTGGTCAGGAAAAAGGATGGAAGCACCCGATTCTGTGTAGACTACCATCAACTAAGTAACGTGACGAGAAAGGGTAGCTATCCGTTACCAAGGATTGATGATACGTTGGATACCCTTTCCGGTGCGTAATGGTTTTCCACGCTGGATTTGGAAAGTGGTTACTGGCAAGTGGAAATACATCCAGACGACCGAGAGAAAACTGCTTTCTCAGTTGGCAGTGGCTTATGGCAATTCAAAGTAATGCCATTTGGATTATGTAATGCTCCAGCCACATTCGAACGACTAATGGAATGTGTTCTACGTGGTTTAACCTGGAAAACATGTCTTGTCTACTTGGATGACATAATAGTTATCGGAAGGACATTCAAGGAACATAAAAACAACTTACGGGACGTACTTCGAAGACTCAAAAATGCGAAATTGAAGCTCAGTGCGAGTAAATGTGCTCTATTCCAAAATTATGTTAAATATTTGGGACACATAATTTCATCACAAGGAATAAGAACCGATCCAGAGAAGATAGAAGCCGTCAAAAATTGGCCAGTTCCAAAGGACAAACATCAGTTACGGAGTTTTCTTGGACTAGCCGCTTACTACAGGCGATTCGTGAAGGGTTTTGCAGATATAGCAAGGAGCCTACATCAACTTACAGAAAAGGGAAAGCCGTTCATATGGTCAAATAAATGTAACAAGAGTTTCGAAAATTTGAAGCAACAGCTATGTGAAACTCCAGTACTTCACTATCCAAGGCTCGGAAAAACATTTATATTGGACACGGATGCCAGCAATGTAGGTATTGTTGCAGTTCTTTCACAGGAGGAGGGTGGGCAAGAAGTTCCAGTAGCTTATTATAGTAAAGCACTTTCAAAATCGGAGAAAAATTATTGTGCTACAAGATAAGAGCTACTTGGCATTGTAAATTCAACAAATCATTTTCATAAATATCTGTACGGGCAGAAATTCATCCTTCGCACCGACCATGCAGCGCTTAAATGGCTTTTACAGTTTAAGAACCCTGAGTGACAAGTGGCGAGATGGATAGAGCGACTCCAGGCTTATGATTTTGAAATCATAAACCGAAAAGATCGTATCCATGGAAATGCATATGCGCTTTCACGACGTCCATACAAACTTGAATGCAAACATTGCGTCCGGATGGAAGAAAAAGAAACAAAGGCAACTCTACAGTTGATAACGGTGGACCCATCGACAGGTTGGGACAACAATGTGAAGACCCATGCATATCACCCATTCTGGTTTGGAAAGAAGACATGGAAGGACCAGAATGGAAGGATGTTTCGGAGAGACGCGAGAAGCTGAAAAGCTACTGGGCTCAATGGAACTCTCTCCTAATTGAATGCGGTATATTAAAACGCAAGTGGGAAGCATCTAACAGTAAATCATTTCGAATGCAGATAATCGTGCCTACATCAAAGGTCAACGATATTTTAAGAGTTGCACAGTGGATCCTCTGGAGGACATTTGAGAGTGAATAAAACAGTTTCCAAAATACGGGAAAGGTTTTATTGGCTATATATGCGAGAAGATGTGGAGGAGTGGTGCCGCAGATGTACTGTCTGTGCCTCTTGTAAAGGACTGCCACACAGAAGCAGAGGGGAAATGCATAAGTAATGTCGGAGCCCCCTTTGAAAGGATAGCTGTAGACATCGCTGGATCTTTTCCAGAAAAAGATGACGGTAACGGTTATATACTAGTTGCCATTGACAATTTCAGTAAATGGCCTGAAACTTATGCAATCCCTAATCAATGGGGCAACCACAGTTGTGGAACAAATAATAACGAATTGGGTTAGTAGATTTGATGTGCCTCACGAACTTTATTCAGACCAAGGACGGAACTTCGAATCACGGACTTTCCAGGAGATGTGTAAAATGCTGGGAATAAGAACAAATCAGAGCTACTACTCTACACCCACTATCATATGGCATGGTAGAGCGCTTCAACAGAACATTGGTCGAGCATCTAAAGAAAGTAGTTGACTATCATCAACGCGATTGGGATCGACATATTCCTATATTCCTAATGGCTTATAGATTAGCTGTTCACAACACTACCTGACAAACCCCAGCTAAGGTCACATTCGGAAGGGAGATGCGTTTACCTAGCAACCTCAAATTTGGCATAACCAGAGGTGGACAAAAGTTACCAGAAGACTACGTACCGGAGTTCTAATAACGATTAGTCGATGTGCACGAGGCCAGGAGGGCGAAATTAGCAGCAAATTCTGATCGGGTGAGGACCTGCTATGACCTACGTTTGGCTGTACAACCCAAAATGACATAAGGGACGCTCTCCAAAACTACAACAACACTGGGAAAGACCGTATTCAGTAGTAACTAGAATAAATGACGTAGTATACAGGATTCAACGTGGTACAAGAGGCAAACGAAAAATCGTTCATCTGGATCGCTTGTGCCAATGATATGAGCATCAAGACCGTGGAAAACCTGTTGTTCGGGACGAACAATTTTAAGAAGGGGGCAGTGTTACGTGCAACAAAAAGAGACAAGTGACTGTTATATACTTTTTTTATATAGTCACGGATGCTGCTCTAAATTAAAAAAAAAAAAAACAATATTATTAGCTTAAAGAATTAAAGAATAAATTAATAACGTTCAATAAAAATTAAGAAAATTAAACTTATCCGTCCATGAATAATCTACCGCGGAGAAATTCCCCTTCCAGATCCCTAAAACAAAAACAAAAGGATGCACAACATAAATCAAAAGGCGTTGCATAAAAAATCCCACCATCATGACCGGAGTTATTTTAATCCAGCACCATAATAGTACGGAAAGGCGATTACCTGCGAGAAAAGTTAGAATTACATAATTTTGCTGAATTGCTTAGCTTAGATTAAGTAGATTGGTTCTTGCTTGAATTGCTTTCTATTACTGATTGTGGATAATTAAATTAGATCTGTTATTGCTTGAATTGCTTACTATTACTAATTGTGGATAATTAAATTAGATCTGTTATTGCTTGAATAGCTTTTTATCAATATTAAATAAGATCATGTACTGATTGAACTGTAGTTAATGTAGATAATTAGTACTGCTCGGATGTTTTATTATTGATAATAGATAAATTTTGATATTGCTTGTGAATTAAATTGATCGATACAGTTTGTAGTTTCCGATAGATTAAAGATGTGAATTTTGCTTGAAGAATTTATGAAGTAAATTTTGGAAAACGCCCTAGTATAGTTTTTGGAATTTGTATATTAGTAGGGCATTAGTAGATATCATAGTTAAGGAAACTTACCGTATTAGCATGACGCGGCAAGCAAATGCACTTGCGCACCTAAAATTTCAAACTCAATGATAAATATAAAATTTAGAAAATCTTAGACTCTCTCTGTTCAGACTCCCCCACCGGAGAAAAGTAAATCAACAAAAAAAAGATTATCTAAATAGTACACCAATTCGACATTTCCGAGGTCATTTATACTGGACACCAGGTTAGCACCCATGGGCTGTACCTAACCCAGTAAATTAGCCTTCACAAAATCTACCCCAAAATTGAAAACAAAACAACAACAAAAGAAAAGATTGCAATCGAAATTTCAATAATTTAGAAACTTCGCGCCTACTTAAACTTCGACTGCAACAATTCCGAAGGAAAAGAATTTCAAGCCAGCTAGAAATAACTAATCGATTGGGAAATCTAGTAAAAAAACCGATATTTCGGAGTATGCGGTATGTGAAAGGGACAGTGCGATTTCCGGAGAAAAAGAGCAGGGCACTTCTGGACTGACGACCATACAGCGTGGAGAGTGCCCAGCAAGCTGTTGGCAGAAAAGTTACTAAAATTCACATAAAACAAAAGAAAAGAAATCAAAGAAGGACAGTAAAACAATTAGAACTCAAAAGAAAGAAAAAAGAAACAAAAACCAGCTGAAGGAAACGACTACTGAGGAAAAGACATCCAGAAGAAAATTGAAGAAGGAAACCAAGATTGGAAGAATTGGAGCTGCAGAATAGAGAAATGGTGGTCTCGAAGAAATTAAATAAGGGAGCTGAACGGGGTCACATGTTTAAAATAAAAATGGAAAGATAAGTGAATTTGTTTTTTTTTTTAATTTTATCTTTTGGTGAAGGAAACAAAATTATGTTTTTTTGCTTTCATAAATTATTTTGCATATAGTGAATATTTCGAAGTGCTGTGTGTTGCCTCATGCTAAAGTTGCTAAAGTTGTAGGAACTAGGGAATAAATTATAAATTAGCATATCTATAGGGCATGTGAATTTGTCTTTGTGGCTCGAATATAGATAGGTTCATTATGAAGTTGGTGTTTGGTTTTATTTGAGTTTAATTTCAGGATAAAGTTTGTGGACTTATAACCGCGTGGCGCCCAAAAAAAAAAGGTGTGTTCACAGGAGCTTCAACCCATTCCCTCCTCCATCGTTAGCTGGGAAACGTTCGCACAAAAAGTGTGTAACAGAATTTTGGCGCCCAACGTGGGGCGATTTCAAAAGGAGGTCCGTGAGCATACATAATTACAAAAAAAAAAAAAAATTCGTTATATCCAAAAGGAAATTGTTCCTTTGTAAAGTACATCATATTAGGAGAAAAGTTTCGCAACATCGTTTAGTGAGCAGAGGCAGCGCGCAACACACTTTCGAAAATTGAACTTTTTCAAAAGCTTTTTTTTAAGCTTATTGTGAGTGCGAAATATTCAGCGGCATTCTTATACGCAGCATCTGCGACATTTTTTTTGAACGTACATATATCTTCATTTCATTTGCTTCGTAAGTTAAATTTTAATTTTCAGGTTCTTTTCTTTTTTGTGTTTAAATATTTTTGCTTGCAATAATCGGAAAATAAACTAACACAATTAGTGTCATACGATGTATTAAATGGACATATACCGTTTCCTTTAAGATTTCATTTTATATATGTGTATAATTCTCTTAAATTTAGTTGTATGTACATACATACGTTACATGCAAACACTTCATTCTCACATCTTATCTCTTCGACATAATTTTGTTTTTTTGGCATTTACATTGGTAATTCCGCAGTCATTTAGCAGATTTATTCATTTGTACGGCGAGCAGAGTCTGAATTATATATACTATATAGACTCGATAACCATGATGCCTGCAGTGGTAGATTTTTTTTATAGCATCAGTGTTGGAATACCCCAACGCTAAGCATGTGACAAAACAAATTGATGGTATAATAGTTATCGACAGTCCAGCTGTTTGAAATTTGTTGACTAAGCGGTACTGACCTAGATGTACAATTGACCTATATTCGTAAATGGAGAATTCCCTCTTTCAAAGCCAAAGTGTATTTATTTTATGAACCCCTGCTTGAAGCAGCGTATAACGCTAGGTTCCACGAGATTACAGAGTATGTCAAATAGCTTACATACCTAAAATATAGCAAAATAAACAATAAATCTAGTAGTTGCTACAGTGTTTATGAATTTACAAAAAAGAAGTGGGTGCAAAAATTAATGATCATTGAAGTCCACTGTGACGTAGTGTGATAGGAAGTTGGTTCAATAACCTGTGGCTTGGTTAAGGTGTGAGAACGCCGGTGTACCCACATATACTTTTGTCATTCCAAGAAGTAATTTGTTCATTATTCTAGAATCAGTATGAATAAGTTTTTTTTTAATCCTCCATATGTGTTTAAGTAGATAAGCAGTCTCAATCAATTTAGTAAACTGCTTCGTGGAATTTGTAGTCTCCTCTTGAATAATACAATAGCAAAATAATCGGCCTGCTGTATATATCGGATATAGATTTTCGTTTCATGCTCTAAGCTTTATGCTTAAAGATATATTAAAGTTTCTAGATACCTGCAAAATTGTTTGCGTGTCATTGTCACCCAACTCAGCCTTGTTGTTATCGCTGCGTGCTGTTCTTGAAGGCAGCAGGTGCTATTAGTATTTAAGACTTTGTATACAAAGGGTTGGAATCTTGATCTATAGAGTTTTATGAGAAGGTTTAGGTTGGCTATTGAGACTCAGACTGGTCCAAAAGATTATATTAAGTCTATTTTAAAATTATCGATTGTGAAAAATTCTCAAAAATCATTAGAGTATGGCAGCGACGCAGTGGGCAAGTATCGGTAAGGAAAACGGCTTTAGGTATTAGTGGTCATATTGGCTTATATTTGTGGTAACCAAGTGGCCGCTTGGATGTTGAGATAAGGTAGCGGACCAGTAGCACACATCTCCTTTATATAATTGAACAGTGCTAAGATCAAAAGAAGTAATTCTTTAAACAAAGGTTACGGTTTAAGCCTTTATTTTAAATAATCCACGTTAGAAACGGTGGATATACTATAGCTGTGTAACAGTATATAGCAGGTGCAATTAGATCAGATTTTGCCTCGGCAAATTCAATGCCTTCTCATTTTCTGGGGAGGTTGGGGTTTCCTTTAAATCCTATTTGCTAATCGGAAATAAATTAATGAGATGTGATGAAAGGATGTTCGAGTAACAAACGAATGTTCATGGTCTAAAGCTTCTCTCTTTCTCATGGAGGGCATCGAAAATAAATAATCACTATTGAAAAGTTTTGGGAAAACTAATATTATGTATAATAAAATTTAATTTAATTTAAAGTTAAATTTCTTCTAACAATCACAATCGCCCATATTTGGACTCGGAATAGTTTAACAATGTTATTTAATTAAGTTAATTTAATATGTTAATAGTATCAGATAACCAAGAAAAATAAATGAACGCAGAGTTTCAATGGTTGTCAACGGACAATTCCTAGAGATAACAAATTATAAGTATATGGTAGTGTGAAATTCAAACGCAGGAATATTGCAGAGCCCCGAATTAAAAGCCTGTCACGACAGTAGTTGTTTTCTATGATTTTTGTTTTGGTCTGCCTATACTTGAATAGTAGTTGGTAAACTAACACTCCTTGCCATAATTATTTTTTTGCCTAATTGTTCCAATTTGTCCACTTGGATCTAAATAGGAGTTAAATTAATATAAATATTATTTTTGTTGGTTTCCACTAGTTCGGCTTTAAATTTTTTCTTATAATGGAAATAAACCGTTTAAATCAAGATGAGCTGGTCTATGAGCTCACAATAGGAGGCCTACCACAAGGGCAAGTAGAGAAAGAAGGTAAAAGGAAATTAGTACAGCCATATCCGTATGAATTTAAAGAGGATATGGTAGTGTTGAATAAGAAGTCGGAAGAAATAAAATTATTGCTGGACATTTTTTTTGGGGAAGTAGGATCTTCGGAGTATACGAAGATTCAGACAAAGATCGAATGGGGCGTTAGGTAGATTGACTAGGGCAGGAGCAGAAACCGCGGACGAAAAGAAACAAAAGTCACAAATGCGAGCTACGCTAATTCTTGCTTTAGGTACTCTAAGCATAAAAGCGGATGGAGATGAAGCTGAAGATGACTCGTCTGAAGAGGGTTTAGGTTTGTCAATGGAAGCAGCGGTCGTGTCAAATGCTCGTGCGCGTGTACCAATATACAAGTGGGACATCAAGTTTTCTGGGGAGCATGGGAAGTCTGTGAATTCATTCTTGGAGAGAGTTGGTGAGTTAGCAGAAGCCAGAGGGGTGCGAAAACAACAACTATTTCACTCCGCTCTGGATTTATTCACCGGGAAAGCTCTCATTTGGTATAGGGCAAATAAGGCTAACTTTCATTCTTGGTCTGAGTTGATAAGAGAGTTAAAAAGGGAGTTTCTACCATCGGATTACGATGACCGCTTGCTAGACGAGATGAAACGGCGAACCCAGGGAAAGGACGAGACTATGGGAATGTATGTTGCTATGATGACTAACATGCTCTCGCGCTTGATGCATCCTTTATCCAAAGATCAGCAGTTAAAAATCTTAAAGCGCAATATAAGTCCTTTCTATCAAAATCAGCTAGGCCTTACAGGAATAGACTCAGTGCAGAAATTAGTGGAAGTAGGTAGGATGCTTGAGTCTGTCCGTTCTTCTGTAGAAGCTTTCGTGCCTCCACCATCTAGACGAAATCACCAACTCCTCGAGCCAGACTTAGCCTATATAGGGACGGAGGCGACCAATGTTGCCACAGTAACAAGTGCAAGCGGCGCAATAAGGATGGGTAATCGAAACTGCTTCAAATGTGGACGTCCGGGACACATCGCGAGTTTTTGTCCAGGTAATCTTAGTTGCTATGGATGTGGTGCGCCGGGTGTAATACGCCCCAGATGCTCGCAATGTAACCGCAATAGTACAATGCAACCATCTACATCGGGAAACGGGAGTGGAGCTCGCACTTAAGCGGCGACGCGAGTACTCCGGATTTAGCCGTATATCCTGAATCTACACAAGCAAAGGCACGAAAAAAGGGAGTTCTTGCGTACATTGGTGGACTATGTATTTGCAAAGACCAATGAGGATACGCGCTCGCAATTACAAGTATCGATTTTTGGTACGACTCTTTATGGACTTTTGGATTCGGGAGCTTCTCGTACAATAATAGGAGGACCAGGGTGGAACATGTTGAAAAGGTTGGGGTTAAAAATAAAGATGACTGATGCAACGAGAGTGAACTTGGCAAATGGGAGTGTTGTAAGGGTACTTGGAGAAGTTACTCTGCCAATAAATTTAGAGGGACGTGTGAATATTTTCGAGGTTTTAAGTATACCAGGACTTCCAATGCATATTATACTGGGAATAGAGTTCTGGCGCGAGATGAGTATTAAAGCAGATTTTACTAGAAACGAGTGGAAATTTATGCTTAAAGATAAGCAATGTAACGTTAATGCTCTTCAGAGTCAATTAAATTTGTTGCCAGCGGAGAGAGTACAATTGGAGAAAATTGTGGAAACGGCGAAAAGTAAAATGGGTACATGTCTCGGTTGTACTAACCAAGTAGAACACGTGATTCAGACTGACTCTTCACCAATTAAGCAAAGGTATTATCCTGTATCGCCAGCCATTCAGACTATCATCAATGAAGAGTTGGATAATATGCTTAACGCAGGCGTGGTGGAGCTTTCCAATAGTCCGTGGTCTTCACCGGTTGTTGTGGTGCGGAAAAAAGACGGCAAGTATCGACTTTGTGTGGATTTCCGCAAATTAAACAAGGTCACGAATAAAGATGCTTATCCCTTGCCCTACGTATCCGCGACTTTGGACAAGCTCAGAGATGGTAAGTACTTATCTTCGTTGGATATAAGGTCTGCTTTTTGGCAGGTACCTGTATCAGAAACCTTGAAACAATATACGGCTTTTACAGTCGCAGAAAAAGGTCTTTTCCAGTTTCGCCGCATGCCATTCGGTTTGACTAATTCGCCTGCAACATGGAAAAGATTGATTGATAGGGTACTGTCAGGAAAATTGGAAAGTAATGTATTCGTTTACTTGGATGATGTCATTATTGTGACACAGACGTTCGAAGAACATATAATAATTTTAGAAGAGGTTCTGGAAAGGCTGTACCAAGCAGGATTAGTAATAAATTTCAAAAAGTGTGGATTTTGTCGGCCAGAACTGAAGTATCTTGGATATGTATTGGTAAGGGTGGCTTGCACGTTGATCCAGAAAAAGTGCGATGCATTTTAAATATTCCGCCACCCAAAAATATTTCATCTGTGAGAAGATTTATAGGAACGACTGCATGGTACCGAAGTTTTGTCTCCAATTACAGAGCTGTTGAAAAAGAAAAGAAGTTTCTGTGGTCCAGTGAATGTGAAGAATCCTTTCGGAGAATTAAAGAATGTCTTGTGAGCGCTCCCATACTTAATTGTCCGGACTTTCAACACCCTTTCCTTATTCATAAGGACGCATCTGGTTATGGTATAGGGGCCGTACTAGTCCAACAAATAGAAGAGAAAGACAGGGTCATAGCATATTTGAGTAGTTCTCTCAATAGGTGTGAAAGAAATTACAGTACCACCGAACGAGAATGTCTCGCAGTATTATGGGCTATAGAAAAATTGCGACCGTATATAGAGGGCACACACTTCACAGTCATAACCGATCATGCCTCTTTAGTTTGGCTACATAATTTAAAAGACTCGACAGGAAGGTTAGCAAGATGGGCTATGCGCCTTCAACAGTACGAGTTCGACATTGTTTACCGAAAGGGTAAGGAACATCCCTTACCAGATTGGCTATCTCGTTCCGTCCCCGTCGTCGACTGCTTACCTGAAACTATTGTGGCTTTGGTAGAAGATAAGTGGTACGCGAAGATGAAAAATTTTACTATGACGGACCCTTTAAGGTATACTAACTCGAAAGTAGATGGCAATGTTTTGTATAAGTATTATGGGCCTAACGATCCTGAGTTAACTACAACGGGTGACGGTTGGAAGCAAGTAGTATCACAGTCTGACAGGAGAGACCTTTTGTTCAAAGCTCACTACATACCGACTTCAGGCCATCGAGGTGTTACAAAAACTTACGAGCGTTTGAAGCAGAGGTACTATTGGCCAAAAATGAAGTCAGATGTGATGGCATACATAAAGCGTTGTACAATCTGCCAAGCCATAAAACCAGAATTGAAGAAGCCAGCAGGGCTTATGGCACGGCGACAACCAGTTAGTTAGTCAACCATGGGAAGCGATCAATGTAGATTTAATCGGGCCGTTAACACGCTCTAATAAAGGCTATAAATATATTCTTACCGTTGTCAATCAGTTCTCGAAATTCCCAATGTTGTTTCCTCTGCGATCAGCCACGGTACTCCCAATTTGTAATGCACTAGAAGAATTCGTGTTTTTAGTGCTTGGTGTCCCTGAGCTATTAGTTTGTGATAATGGACCTCAGTTTAGGTCAAAAGAATTTCGTAAAATTTGGGCAGATTATGGGACAAAAATTTGCTTTACTGCTTTTTACCACCCGCAGGCCAATCCGGCTGAAAGAACGAATCAGGAAATCAAATCCAGCTTTATTAAAGTTTGGGACCACCACTACTGACAATAGGTTAAGTAGTCTTGTTACAATAATGTGCACCGCATAATATTTTAGGGCTCAATTAGGGCTAATTTAATGCCACTTCCCCGAATTTAATTCTCTAGTACTTTTCAAAAAAATCCATGGATAATCCAGCTTTATTAAAAGTTAGGACCACCACTACTGAGAATAGGTTAAATAGTATTGTTACAATAGTGCGCACTGCATAATATTTTAGGGCTCAATTAGGGCTAATTTGATGCCACTTCCCCGAATTTAATTATCTAGTACTTTTTAAAAAAATCCATGGATAATCCAACTTTATTAAAAGTTAGGACCACCACTACTGAGAATAGGTTAAATAGTATTGTTACAATAGTGCGCACTGCATAATATTTTAGGGCTCAATTAGGGCTAATTTAATGCCACTTCCCCGAATTTAATGCTCTTGTATTTTTCAAAAAATCCATGGATAATCCAACTTTATTAAAAGTTAGGACCACCACTACTGAGAATAGGTTAAATAGTAGTGTTACAATAGTGCGCACTGCATAATATTTTAGGGCTCAATTAGGGCTAATTTGATGCCACTTCCCCGAATTTAATTCTCTAGTACTTTTTAAAAAAATCCATGGATAATCCAACTTTATTGAAAGTTAGGACCACCACTACTGATAATAGGTTAAGTAGTCTTGTTACAATAGTGCGCACTGTATAATATTTTAGGGCTCAATTGGGGCTAATTTAGTGCCTTTTCCCCGAAGGTATGAAATCAATCGAGGCCAAGAACCCATAAAATTAAAAGTTTAAAAAACAAAATGCTCCATCGATTTTGAACCTACATCCTCCCAACATTTTAATATTACTGTGTTTTCAGTCGGATTAAATTTGTAATCAACAAATAATACTGGAAAGGAGTTGAATACTCCAATCTTTTCCGAACTGATAAAGGTTAGTAAGGCGTTAGCACAGAAACGTAGAGAAAATATAATTTATTTGACCGTTTTTCTATAACATATATTATGCCTAATCTTCAACAAACCATATAACAAACCATGAATCAGCAGTTAACTATTGCTGAGTGAAACAGCGAAATGTATATACTAAATTGGTGCCCAGCTTAGAAATTGACATTTAATGCTTTAAACACAAATAGAATTTCACTACGCTAAATTTTTCCTATTTTCTCTACGAGTATACTCCATTGTGCTGCTGAGTCGCGTATTATAAAATATGAGGAAGATTAGTTTTTGAGCCCTGAAAACGACTTTTCGCTAGTTGTTAAATTACAAAAGATAATTTATTTATGTAGAGGTACTAATTACATTTATTCTCTGCAATTTATTAAGTTTTCGTAGCTTTATACAGTGGTCACTGCAAACTAAATTTGTTTGTCCTAAATTACCATGTATCGTAAAAGTTTAAAATTCTAACCATGGTTGGCCGTTGATTTGTTGCAGATATCCATTAAAATCTACGATTTGTGGGGTCTTAAAAAACGTTTTCCATTTAAAGCTGCAACCATGGTGGGAAATCAAGCGGTTAACATTTTTCTTCCACGCTAAAAACTTTATTTACATTTCAACACGGGGCGATACATATGCTTTGTTACATTTGTACTCCCTTACTTCGTATTGGTATAGTTTCGAGTCATAGCAATGAAAACAATTTAATTCAATGAGGAGGATAATTATTGATGAGCTTTTAAATGATTTTAAAACTAAAAGAACATAACCTTGTTTCACACTTTATTCGCATAAATTAACAAATGGGGTTCTAAATTCTTATTTTTTTCCATTTTTTTTCCATTTGTGTTAAGTCGTCGTACTCCAACCATATACCGGATCTTCGGAGACAACATGCAGTGTAATGGTTGACAGCAGACATCGGCGACGGTATATATCGCACCAACCCAATTAGCTCGTACTTCATTTCATTGTAGCCACAATACCGAGGAACTTCATTTTTATTGAGTTGATACGATTTGTTGTCCGGATGGTATATATCAAATGCAATTAGCGGTGCTGAAATATATTAAAAACAAGTAAAAAAGCTAGAATTGGTCTAAGACCAATTCTTATGATACCCTAGATGAATGCCCGTATTAAATTTCGTATGGTCACCGATCTATTCAAGTATTGATTTTGAAGTTGTTTTTCGCATATATTCCTAGAACAGTTTGTCGCACAGGAAAAATGGTAATAACCAATTTTATAGGATTTCGTATTCTGCAGAAGTTCTTAGTACAATAAAAATGTCTTGGATCGTTTTCAAAGTATACGTAAAAAACCGAAATTTTTATATGACAACACCAAGAATGAGTTGCCCGATTTAGTCCATTTTTGACATTTTATTTGCTAATGTAGTAAAAACATCATGTGCGAAATTTCAGCTCTCTACGTCGACGCGTTCTCAGGCAGTGACCAAATATATAGCGGAAAACGAAATTTTTATATGGCAACCCCACGAAGGAGTTGCCCGATTTGGCTCATTTTCGAACTTAATTTTGCTTTTTTTGTTTTAAGTCCGTGTACAAAATTTCAGCTCTCTAAGTATACGCGTTCTCGAGTTATCGTGCGCACAGACGGACGGACGGACGGACGGACGGACATGCAAAAATCGAAATAACTTTTAATATTATGAATGAGTGTCCAATCCATTTTGCTCTACCATCATTATTTCGAGGTGTTACAAACGGAATGACAAACTTAGTATACCCCTATGATTTCATCTAGGGTATAATAATGATTTTTAACAATATGTATATATATCTTATCAGTACTGATCAAATTAACAAAAAGAGGTCTGGTTATTTTTATAAATTTTAAATAAATTCGAAAAAAACAATTTTAACCATTTGACAAATTCCACCATGAAATAATTGTTCACATAAATATAAATAAAGAAATTATTGCTTACCAATATACTCCAATTTTGTGCTCTCCATCCCGTTGCAGTTTCCATTATAGCACTGAGTAATGTGCGTTTTCATTTGTTTTGCAATTATGTTTTCTTCAAAACTTTCTTTTAAGTCTTCCGGTCTACAAATAAACACTGTAACTGTCGTTGAGCGTTTATTAAAGCATGTTGTACACGTTGAACTTTCCTTCAAACATGGAAAATCCTTGAAAATTTTAAAAGTTAATGAACCAGCGTTATCTACGCAGTTCAGCAGTATAAAATCATTTTCTTGTTCTTTTTTTTTCTAATCTGCCCGAAAGAAGATTCCACAGAATTTGTGTACGTATTCGGTAGGTATGTGCATTCAAACCGTTGCTCGCAATTATAGAAATAAGTTTGAAACAACTACTTTGCTCGGAACGATCTTGAATTATCTGTTTCAGATTAGAGTAATCGATCGCTCCTGCCAATAAAACTTGCAGCAAACTATCGAAAGCACAGGTATTATTCAGCGATATTTTCTTACTGCCAATCGTAACTGCCTATAATAAAAAAATAATTGCATAATTGGATCATTATGATAATTTAATTAAACGAGCTTAAAACATACTATTACTTCTTCCCGTAAGAGACAATATACACTACTAACTACTACATACTAGATTCATGAACTTATAATTCCGAATATCTCACGCTACGTTACATTAAATATCTTAATATATGAATAACTGCAAACGTAAATTATTCATTTAAATATTCATAAAAATATAAATATAAATTTATTTATTACCGTACGAAATGATCGAACGGATCCTATTTTGAAAGACTCATTCCTTTGTTTTTTTTTTTGCTTTTCTTTATCCCCACGTGGTAGGGATATCGTATGTCAAAGCCATTCTAACCACTTTTTACCTAACTGTGAAATTCTTACACTTCCTTCAGGAGGAGGAAGTTGTGATATGTGAAAAGCTGCTGTCAGATTGAGTATTGAAACAGGTTTCTTAAATTTTCTTAAAATGCATTAAAATTTCTTAAGTAAAGGATCAGACCTTATATTAATAAATTCCAATGCAAAAATAATTTGCATGTAATGAAAAATTATAAGAAAACAAAAAGTCATGCTTGGTACTGTGTCAAATGTATCTACTATTTTACTCCATTCTCCCTGAACTATTCAAAGACATATTTTTATAGAGCTCATAATAAAACATCATAATATAAATGCATGAAAATTAAAGCATGTTGTTCAATAATTAATTAAAAAAGTACTTGTAAGCTCATGCTATTGCCATTCTTCATAATGGGAATTTTTCCATGTCGGGGAAGATCTATCCGATCAAGTGTTTTTTTATTCGGATCTATATATCGGCTTGGTCTTTTCTTTTGATTTTTTCCTTGCCAATTTTCCTCCTCTCTACTTGCTAGAATGATTGGACTGGATTTGTCACTGTAGCACGCTTGGCACAATCTGTTTTTTCCATACCCTTCATCGTTGCTTACAGCCTTCGAGCATCCATCAATAGCATGAACATTTTTGAAACAAAGACGTTATTATTTGTGGAGTTAAGGGAATCTTTTTTTTCCTCGGATGACGAATTTACCAATTCTTTTTCATTGATTTCAATTGTTATAACATTGGGTTCTGATGAGATTGGTTTTGTATTTAATTTAAATGGCAAGTTTTCTTCAGAAATTTCGTTAATGGCTTCATTTTTTTCAAAATTTCTTGCACTTATAAGCTTTGCTTGACCGGTAAGTAACTTCAAGTGTCTATCTACACGTGTATCGACTCTACATTTTGATTCTCCACGGAAAAAATGATTTTTAACTATATTTGTTTCTCTTTCAACTGGAGCGCTTGAAGCGGGTATTTTCCCATAACCAAATCTATTCCTTACAATAGCAGACCACAAAGGAAACCATGCCATGTCATGCAACAAACGGTTAGCAAATTGTGTGCAGTGATGGGCATTATCATCACCTGTATCAAGGTTTTGAGCAATCATTGCAATAACTCGTTGCGAAACTTTTTCCTCCCAGTCTGACCAAAAATTCGTTACTTTGTCATCAAGGACGATGTCTTGCTTATCCGTACTTGTTTT